>OZ018331.1:109283279-109693279 GCA_963969495.1 Ceratothoa steindachneri
ACTATATTTTAACCCCCTGAACACTTTTTTCAATATAGATACCCTGAAACCTTTTATTATATTGTCTTTACCCCTTTGAAGATTTATATATAGTTGAGAATTTTCCAAACACCTTTTTCAACATACACCCTGAAACCTTTTTTTTAAGTTATTTCACCCGGTTTGATACATAGAAAAACCTTCGTCAGATCTCTTTTTTTCATCTAAATTTGTTTTATATACGAAATGATAGTAAAAAGCGCCAAAGCCCTAATTTTAATACATTTTTTGAACTTCACGATTTGTATGTTTCGTCATTCCAAATCATTCGATAATTATATTTATTTTTTCTGAATTCTTAGAAAGAACTTTGATAAAAGCTCGAAACATACAAAAAAAAGCCCTGCGAATAAAAGTTTCAAATAAACCTAAACTCAAAAACATGAAAGGTTATTTGTCCACTAAGCAAAAAAAACATTTTCAAAAATTCACCAAGTTAAATTATAGAGTTAAGGATAACTTTCTAAACACATTTATGATAGTGAATTAACTGATATTACCGTTGGATCCAGATTTAAATGCATTTTACTTACATTGAAGACCATAGGCATCCCGAGCAATTCACTTTTGGGGGCGCACGAAATAATATAAATTTATTACGACGCTCTATTATCCATTCGTATTTGACTGAATGGGAACACCTGATTAAATGCTGTTCAGTCACTAAGATTATTGAGACAGATATTGAAAAAATTGGGAGCCAAGATTATCTTTCGCGCGAGCAATGAAGGTAGAAACTAACTTGCTAACAGTTTACATTATTCTGGCGCCTGCTTTCTATGACGTCATATGCCCTTGAGTCAGAAATCCAGAAGATGTAGGCCTACAGCAAACCTATGAATAATTGAAGAAAATACATGAAGAAACATCGAATTTAGGGTAAGCTTAGTTTCTCGTCTCATCTTTAGGCGTAGTTTTGAAAAAAAAAAAACAACCTAAAAGCAATTAGTATTTGAAGGATTACTTTCTTCGTAAATATTTGATCGTTCATTAAATTCTAGTCAACGAATATATGACCCTCTTCTATTAAATAAAAAAAAAATACTCGTAAGTACATGTACGTTAATTTTAAGGAATTAAAGAAAAAAATATCAACAATGAACGAAGCATCTGTATATTATAATAAAAAGGGTATGTAGGGATTATATAATTTCGGAATAAATAGGTTAATATGAAGACATGTTGGGTGGGATTTCCAGTGACAGTTAGAGTTGCCGTTTTTCAAACCCCGAAGCAGTGGATTAGACTTTGTTCTTTTCTTCCTAATTAGACTCAATAAAAAACAAAACAATGGGTCGTAAGGTTGGAGGAAGGAGTGGAAAATTCAATAATTCGGGGAGAAAATTATAACAAAAAACTTAACTACAAAAACTAAGAATTTGAATTGGTCTTTGTGTTGTTTTCTCCCAGACGTGTACTATATCGAGGTTAAAAGGTATTTACCTCGCAAACATTGCCCTAAAGGCTTACGGGAGTTGCTCGTTATCAATGAAATTTATGTGAAGGCCTACCTATCCTTTCGACAGAGAGGAGTAACGGCTTCATAAAATGACCGGCAAAGATGCGGCACTCAACAGACGCCCCCGCCATGGAAGTTTCTGTCTAGTATGGGAAAGCATGCTGCAACTACATCTGGAGAACTGCGCGCTCCCGGCCCCAACACTCGCCAAACGATCTGCCTTATTGTAAGGATTGGGCATGTTTTCGTCAGTTGCGCTCAACCCGACCCTAGTACCACGAGTAGTCTCCTCTTTAGATTAATCTGGCTATGTACCTTCCACATATTTTCACTTCTCTCAAATGAACATTTTTTACTATGCACCTCTTACAAAGTATCTGGTGTAGATGTCATACTTGGTTTCCGTATCTTAGTTAAGTAAATAAGAACAGCAATAACAACATTTGACCAAGGGTCAAATGAAAGGAGGGAGATGTATGTATTTTCTATCACTGTTCAAGTCTGTTGACCCAGAAGAAGGCGACAAGATGAACGGTTCGTTCCAATGTTTGTTATCGAATGTGAGAGTGTCAGGGGTGGCCGTTATCTTATTTGAGGGGGCTCCCATTTCAGAGTGGTGTAGGGAGCCAGTAATTGCAGCCCTGGTCATTCTCGGACTCCTAATTTATGTTCTCTTAAAGGGTTCAACTTCAAAATGTTTGTAGTTTATTATTGAGGTCTATGACCTCCTTAACCTTTGTCCTTATTCGTGTCCTTTCTCTTCAGCCACCTTTTTCCTCATCATTTCTGCCCCCCACCCCCACCCCTTCCGCGTATTCTCCACGGAGCGAAAATGCCTTCGTGGGTCAGTCATACCCGGAGGTATGAAAGACACTTTCATGTGATTTCACCCGCAAGTTGGTTGCAGGGAAACTGGAAATTGCCAAGCTTAAAGGTAAAGTCATACGACGATTCTGGGGAGATGATTTTCAACTATAAAAAGATTAGTTCAAACGTAAATTGAGAGTAAAGAAGAAGACACTAGAACAAAAGAGCTGGGTGAAGGCTGGAACACCTGCCATGCGAGTCAACAATTTTTTCGGAAAGAAATAATCCACTACAGAAGGCAAACACATCTGGAGGAGGGAGAAGAGGTAAACAAAGTGATACACGCTACCACACCTCTCTTCAACTGCCCACAGATACAGACAGACCTGGGCCCTCTGGATCTCTGGGAAATACCCCGGGCGGCGGCGGGTCTGCTCCTGCGATGGTCCGGGGAGCTGGGGTGGGGCCTGGAATAGGTGTGAGGGTCCCCAACCCATTGTCGGGCCAGGGACGGGCTCGCCGCCACCACCAGGTAAACAAAGTTGTTTAGAATAAATAGAGAAATTCCGAAAATGGATGATAAAAAGAAGAATGGGAGATCACCATTGAAGCTTGAGAGGATAACAGGATGGGTCTAGAACACGAAAGGCTCGGAACTAGACAGCTAATTTTAAACTTGGGTAAGAATTAAAAGAAAGATATAAGCAACTCTACCCCATGCTAGGGGATAGGGCGATGGTCTTAGAGCAGCGAGGCGCGGGTTCAATCACAGGGAGCGCGGACACAACTTTCAACGGGTTCAAGAGCTAGCCGCCCATTGGCAGATACGCTGAAACCTACCCGCGCGGGGCTAATTAGCTCCACACGCATCATCACGCACATAGCTAATCACAACGCCGCTATATATCACCCCACGTCTTCAGAGTACAAAATACCCAAACTCTTTAGTACCGGAATACTAGCCTGTCCTATGGGGGCAATAATATCCACATAACCCGACGTGGCGTAATAGCGTCTCCTATGAGGGTACTCATATCCATATACCCTAACATAGAGTACTAATGTCTTGTATGGGAGCCCTCATATCAGCATACCCGAAAGGTGGAGTACTAGAGTCTCCTATAGGGGCAGTCATATCCACATACACCAACGTTGAGTACTAGCATCTCTAATGGGGGCACTCATATTGACATACCCGACGTAAAGTACTAGCCACTCCTATGGGATCACTTATATCCACATACTCCGATATGGAGTACTAGCTTCTTCTATGGGAGAACCCATATCCACATTGTCATGTGGAGTATTAGCCTCTCCTATGGAGGCACTCATATCCACATACACCGACGTGGAGTACTACCCTTTCCTATACCCCGTAAGGGGCGCGGCGATTTGCCATCCTGGCCGCCGTGCTGACGGGATCCAGCGCTCCGTCCGGCCCCAGCTTAGCCTCTCTTCCTTCCTTCAGATAGCCCGATTTCTCCCCTACCTCGTCGCTTTTCATACAACCTCTCCCACAACTTTCTCTGGTCAGCCTCTAATTTCACAGGGTAGATGCTGACCTTCTTCTCAAGCCAACCACCCCGGATCGGGGCTGAGGGGGGAGGGGACATTGTTCCCTAACCCCTCAGCTCCGGTTCGGGATGGGGTTTTTTTAACAACCTGCTTCATCCCCACCCATACCTTCCTCACATCCCTTTTCCTCTCCTCTTCACAACCTATATTTTTTACGCCGTGTTCAAGGTGGAGCCGCCATGCCGAAGGACTGCCAGGCCACCAGGCGGGAGGGGTGGTCCCGAATGGCGGCGCCTGGCTCTGCCGGGCTTGTAAGCACCTCTCGCAGTGCGGGCAACTGCGAGAGGTGATGAGCTATTGCGTCCCGTAATAAAAAGAGGGTCACCATGCCCATGAATGAAAAAAAAACCCAAAAAACCCAACCCCCAACTTCCCCAAGAAAATCGACGGAGCCGCCCTCGGGCAGCTCCACCGAGAAAATGGAGGTCCCCCCCCCTTGTGCTTGCGCAAGGGACCCTCCATAACTCTTTAACCGGAGAGGAGGCTTACTCCTCTCCTACGCCTACGGGTGTAGGGGACTCCCCCTCACCCCCTTCTCTGGAGGTGCTTTCAGGCACCTCCCTATCTCCAGCGGCAGTCCCTCCTTTGCTTTCTAAGGGGACTGCCAAGAAAGCCAGCAGGCAGCCCATTGCCGACCGCCCCTCGTGCAAGCGGCTCGGTAGGGCCAACCCCCTTAGGGGGGAGAGGGAAGCCAGGCCCCTTCGGTCGCTTCCCTCAAAAGACCTGCTGGCAAGAATTTTAAACCTTGCTGGGGTCAAGGCCTGTGCCTCCCCACACCACCTGACTAGTGACAATACTGCCAAGGGGACCTGCGATGTCCTGGGAGGGGATGGCCAACTGGAGGCCCCTCCTGTGATAGACATGGTCCTTGAGACCCAGCCTCAGATGGTAGGGCCTTCCATGGGGGGGAATTCGGGCTCGGCGCCAAGCACCGAACCCGAATCCGCCCCTATGCAAGGTCCTCCTCAAATGGCTGAGGGCTCCGAGGCTGTAAAAGGAGGGGAGGGATCTCCTCCGACAGGTGCCCCTACGACAACCAGGACCTTCTCCATTTCGGAGAGGGACCTGGCTGAGGCTGGTCCATCTGGCCTGGGGACTTCTGCCGGCGGAGGTGAAAAGCGGGTTCATTCCCCGCCCTCCTCTCCGAAAAAGAAAAAGACTAAAAAGACAAAAAAGACTCGGGGCTCCTCTCCATCCGCGGGGGCTGCGGGGACGGATGGGTCTGCTGCCACTCTGGCAAGCGACCAAGCCAAGATCGGCACATCTGCCCCCCCGGTTGCGGAGCCCCTGACAAAGAAGACTAATACCAAGAGTGCACAGGGCGGAGCCTCGATGACATCGGGGCCCCTGATTCAGAGGTTACCTGGCGTTTTCGAGCCCGCTGGCTTCAAACGCTTCCTCGTTATTCGCTCCACTGATGGCACCATGTTGTCCAAGGGCAACATGATCCATCAGAGGAGAGGATTAGCTAGTGCAATTGGTAGAGAGCCGAAGGTAACCCGTTTCTCGGACGGGAGCCTTCTGGCGAATGCGGCGAATCCCGCCGAGGCGGCCAAGATAAGTGCTCTTCGGACACTTCATGGCACCCCGGTGAGTGTGACGCCGCACTCTACCATGAACTTTGTGAAAGGAGTAGTTTATGCGAGGGAACTCGTTGACTACTCCATTGAGGACATCACCTTAGAGCTGGCCGACCATGGGGCGGTCAAGGTCGAGCGTGTGATGAGAAAACAGGGAGGGGCCTCGAGACCCACCCCTACACTCTTCGTCACGTTCGACTGTGACAAGCTCCCTGAGTCGGTGCGTGCCGGTTGGTACCGCTACCGCGTGAAGGCATTCGTGCCACTGCCGCGGCGGTGCTATTACTGTCACCGCTTCGGCCATACGAATCGATCATGTAGACGTGCAAAATCGGGGTCACCCGAAGTCTGTGTAAATTGCTCCAAGGTCGCACACGATAAGTCCAAATCGTGTGTGGCCAAGTGTGTCGATTGCGGAGAGCCGCACCCTGCTTCTTCGAAGCAATGTGGTGCATATCTCCTTGAGAAAGAAATCCTGGCCGTTCAGGCCCAGGATCGACTCTCATTCCGCGAGGCTAAGGACTTGGTCCTGGCGCGCCCGGCTCTGCCTGGGACGTCATATGCCTCAATAGTTAGAAAAGCACCCTCTGCTCCTGGCCCATCCAGGCCAACGAGCACGGTTGTTTCCGCGCCCATTCGGAGCCCTTCTGCGGGCTCTACCCAACCCGGGCGCTCCCCTGGTAAAGCTGGCGGCAAAAAGGGTTCATACCCTGCCCCGGCTAAAACCAGGGCTCCCCCCTCTTCCCCCAGCGTGACCGTTTGCCGTAAGGCGAAACGGCCACGTGCCTCCACCGAGTCGTTAGACTCACAGGAGGCAACACCCCTGAAGATGGTCGCTAGGCCATCTTCCGGGGTTCCTAAAGCTGTCCCCCGAAAGGAGGACAGCAACAAAGGAGCTTCGGCTCCTTCGCCCACGCCCCGAGGTGGAGCGAGTGGCTTGGAGACGGTGGTTCCTCGAAAAGAGGGCCCCCCGCCTCCGAAGCCGCAACGCCCGCCTAAGGTTTCGAGGCGGAGGGAGGAAAAGACTCGCATGGCGAGCCCAACCTCCCCCAATAAGTCCTCGAAGGCGACAGCGCCTTCAGCGCTTTGTCCGGCCAACAGCGCCCGGGGTTCTGCCCCCGGGAAGCGTACAGCCATTCCCGTGAGGGTCTTCAATTCGAGGAGGGCCCCCGCGTCTCCTCCGAGCTAGGCCTGGAGGGCATATTCCTTCAATGGAATTGCCGTGGACTCCGGGCCAACTGGGAGGAGCTGCGGAGGCTCGTCTCGTCCCGTTCCCCGTTAGCTATTTTTTTGCAGGAGACCATGCTAGGTGCGTGTCCCCTCCCTGCCCTCCCGGGGTATAAGGGTCTTGCGACCCCACCACCGCGGGATGGCCGGGCTGGGGGATGCGCAGTTTACACCCGGCATGATGTCTCCGTTCTTCCTTTCTCTTTAGATACCTCCTTTCAGGCAGTGGCTGTGCAGCTGCACCTGGATAGGAGGTATACTATCATTTCTGCGTACATTCCACCGTCAGCTGACTTCGACGCGGGGGACTTCCGCCGCGTCGTTGCACGGTTGCCGAGGCCCTTTCTCTTGCTTGGAGATCTGAACGGCAGGCATCCTCTCTGGGGAGATTACTCCATAAATCCCAGGGGACAAGTCCTTGCCGATCTGATCGAAGAGCTTGAGATGGGTGTCCTAAACGTGGATGAGTTTACGCATCACTGTCCGAGAACCGCTTCATTTTCTTGCCTTGACCTATCTTTGTGCTCTTCGGATGCACAGCCTGATTTTGATTGGGGGGTGGTCGATGACCTCCATGGTAGTGATCACTTTCCCATTCAAATATCATTTTCAGGGCAACTGCCGCCTGAGAGACCACCTCGATGGTGCTTGGCGCGGGCGCGGTGGCCTGCATTTCAGGAAATGACTGAATTCTCTATCTCAGTCGAGGAGTTTAGGTCGGTAGATGAGGCCGTTGAGTTCTTCTCCGGCAACCTCATCGCCGTGGGCCTGACTACTATTCCTAGGACGTCTGGCCGTTTTGCACGCCGACCACTCCCATGGTGGTCGGCCGAGTGTGAGACGGCCCTCAAACAGAAGCGTTATGCCTACATGCGCTATAAGCGCCGCCCGAACCATTTCACTGTCGCTGAATTTCGTCGGGCTAGGGCTAGGTTCCGGTATATTTCGAAGCACGCCCGCCGGTCTTCTTGGCGGGCATACGTGTCTTCACTTAACGGGAAGACCCCTTTAGCTGAGGTGTGGAAGCGAGTCAAAAGGATTCGGGGCAAGTTCTCGCAGGACCCCCCTCCCGTTCTCCAGGAGAATGGGACCGCAATCTCGGACCCCGCGTCCGTGGCGGAATCCTTAGCGACCGCTTTTTCCGCATTCTCTAGCCGTGATGCTGCTCCGCCAGCATTCAATGCACGTCGTGATGTCGCGGAAGGCCGCCGGCTGGACTTTACCTCCAGAGGCGGAGAACCCTTCAACGACAAGTTTACTGTCAGTGAGTTGCGTTCCGCTCTCGCTTCGTGCGCGGACACCGCCCATGGTCCGGACGATGTCCCGTACGCCATGCTTCGACACCTGGGTGAGCGAGGCATGGCCTTTCTGTTAGATTTGTTCAACAGGATCTGGGTGGAAGGTCTTCTCCCAGACTCCTGGCGAATCGCTACTGTGCTCGCCTTTCGCAAACCGGGGAGAGATCACTCTACTCCGACCGGTTTCCGCCCAATCTCTCTAACCTCTTGCGTGTGCAAGTTGATGGAGAAATTGGTAAATGTTAGATTAGCCTTTTTCCTGGACAGCGGAGGCCATCTGTCTTCCGCACAGTGCGGCTTCCGCAAGTTCCACTCCACGTCGGATGCTCTGCTCCGACTGGAAAATGCAGTCTGCGAGGCTTTCCTTCGTAGACAGCACTACGCCACGGTCTTTTTCGATTTGGAGAAGGCCTATGATACCGCATGGCGATACGGTATCATGGAGACTCTCCACACGATGGGGGCGAGGGGACGCCTCCCAATGTTTATATCTGAATTTTTGCGAGATCGTCGATTCCGCGTACGGGTGGGGGGAGCTCTCTCCGGCCCAAAGGAGCAGGAAGAGGGTGTCCCGCAGGGAAGTGTCCTCAGTGTCACACTCTTTGCCCTGAGCATCAACGGCATCACCTCGGTGCTGCCGGAAGATGTTCTCGCTACGCTCTACGTGGACGACCTTTCGATCTCTTTTGGCGCGGCCCAGATGCCAACTCTGGAGCGTCGACTCCAACAGGCATTGAACCGCGTCTCTCGCTATGCCGAAGCGCACAGGTTTCGGTTTTCTTTGGCCAAGACTAAGGTGGTGCACTTCTGCCGCCATCCACGGCTTCACCCCGACCCAGATTTGTTTCTTAATGGGGTGCGCCTGGATGTGGTTGAGTCGCACCGTTTCCTTGGTCTTGTATTCGACCGACGCCTCACCTGGGAGGCTCATATTCGCAGCCTTAGGGTCTCTTGTACCCGCGCCATGTACATTCTCCGTTCCGTGACGTTCAGCGCTTGGGGCGCTGATAGGGCTACTGCCTTACTTTTTTATCGATCCTTTGTTCGTTCGAAGCTCGACTACGGATGCGAGTTTTATGCATCCGCAGCCGAGCGTTTATTGCGGAAGGTGGATTCGATCCACCACACCGGCCTTCGCCTTGCGACCGGTGCCTTCCGCACTTCCCCCATTGAGAGCCTGTTGGTCGATGCTGGGGAGATGCCACTCGCTCTGCGCCGCGTGCAGTGCATCACTCGCCTGTACGCGCGAGCCCGGCGCCTCCCTCAGTCGCCAACAGCTCTCACTGCATCCGCAGCTGATCTCGATGGTGCCTATGCCGCCGAGAGACGCCAGTCATACCCTAAGCCCTTTGGGTTTAGGGCCAGGAAACTCCTTCGAGAGGTAGATATAGCTCTCGGGCCGGTGGCGCCCCTGGTTCTGCCCAGGACGCCACCCTGGAGGGTACCACATTTGGCTATTTGTCGCCACGCCTCTGCTCCCAAAGCTTGTACTGCGCCGGGAGTATTGCGTTCGACCTTTTTGGAGCACACATCGTGTCACGCTGGTACCGTGCCAGTGTATACGGATGGCTCCAAGTCCCAAGAGGGGGTCGGCTTCCACGCCGTATCCCCTCTGTTTGAAGTCAGCGGGGCTCTACCAGGCGCTGCGTCTGTCTTCACGGCCGAGCTGGTGGCAATACACCACTCGGTACGGGAGATTACGCGACGTGCCCGGTTCGGAGACCGGATTGTGATCTATAGCGACTCACAAAGCGCCCTGAGTGCTCTCGGGGCATTGGAATCTCCGCATCCCCTGGTTCGCGATATCCGTGACGCCACGGTTTTGGCGAGCCGGGCAGATGTCGAGATTGTCTTCTGCTGGGTTCCTGGACATGTAGGAATTGCGGGGAATGAGCGCGCCGATGAGGGCGCCAAAGAGTCCGCGAGGACTCTGCGACCGGACCAGCGTTTCGCTCTTCCTCACACCGACTACATGGCAGGAATACGGGCAGCTCTTCGGACTGCTTGGCAAAGAAGATGGGAGACGGTCGAAGGGAACCTAAAGTTGCGTGCCATTGCGCCGCGACTGTTCCCATGGACCTATCCCCCAATGCCGCGGCGGCTTCAGGTTGCTTTCTGTCGTCTCCGAATCGGACACACTCGTGTGACGCATCGCTATCTGATGGAGCGCTCGCCTGCGCCCTATTGCAACGACTGCGTCGTCCCCCAGACTGTTCGGCACATTCTTGTCGAATGTCCCAGTCTGGGTGATCTTCGCGCACGATACCTGTCCCAGTACCGGGATGGGCGGGGTCGCTACCGCCTGTCCCTTGTGCTCGGGACAGATTCGTGCACATTGACTTGTGGACCTATTGACTTCTTGGGAGAGGTCGGCCTTCTCCCTATTATTTAAGCAAGGTTTGTTTGTTGTTGTTTTTTTGTTGTTGTTTTTTGTTTTTTGTTTGTTTTTTTCCTTTAGTTGCACGCTCCTGCGCCGGGGGGACCTCTCCCCGACGCACCAGCTTGCTTCCTTTCCCCCTTTTGGGGTATTGTTTGTTTTGTTTTTTTTGTTTGGTTTTTTTTTCTCTTTAATTTATTTTAAAGTAGCCTAGAACTAGGCCAGTTTTAATACGGCGACTAATGCCCAAGTAGGCAATCGCCAGATGAGCTCATAAAAAAAAAAATAAAAAAAAAAAAATAAAAAAAAAAAAAAAAAACCCTCTTTCCTATAGGGGAACTCATATCCACATACCCCAACGTGGAGTACTAGCGTCTTCTACGGGGGTACTCATATCCACATACAGCGATGTGGAGTACTAGCGTCATTTATAGGGAAACTCTTATCCTCATACCCCGACCTGAAGTAAAAGTTTTTCTAGGAGGTACTCATATCCACATTCCACATACAGCGATGTGGAGTACTACCGTCTTCTATGGGAAAACTAATATCTAAATACGCCGACGTGAACTACTAGCGTCTTTTATGGGGGTAATCATATCCACATTCAGTCATGTGGTGTACTAGCGTCTCCTATGGCGGCACTTATATCCACATACCCCGACGTGGAGTACTAGCCTCTTCTATGAGGGCATTCATATCCATAAACCCCCACGTGGATTACTAGCGTCTCCTATGGTGGTACTCATATCCACATACACCGATGTTGATTACTAGCGTCTTCTATGGAGCACTCATATCCACATATAACGATGTGGAGTAATAGCTTCTCTTATGGCGGCACTCATATCCACATAACCCGACGTGGAGTACTAGTGTCTCCTATGGGGGCACTCATATCCACCTATCCCTACGTGGAGTACAAGCATCTCCTATGGGTCCACTCATATCCACATACCCCCAAGTGGATTACTAGCGTCTCCTATGGGTCATTCATATCCACATAGCCCCAAGTGGATTACTAACGTCTCCTATGGGTCATTCATATCCACATAGCCAGATGTGTACTACTAGCGTCTTCTATGGGGGCACTCATATCTACATATCCCCAAGTGGAGTACCTGCGTCTTCTATGGGGCAACTTATAACCACCTACCCCTACGTGGAGTGCTATCGTCTTCTATGTGGGCACTCATAACCACATACTCCGACATGGAGTACTAGCGTCTCCTATGGGGGTCACTCATATCCATATACCCCAACGTGAAGTACTATCGTCTCTTATGGGAGAACTCATATCCACATAACCCGACGTGGTTTACTATCATCTTCTTTGGGGGCAATCATATCCAATAGACCGATGTGGAGTACTAGCCTCTCCTATGGGGGCACTAATAATCACATTTCCCCACGTGAAGTACAAGCATCTTTTACGGGGGTACTCATATCCATATACCCCGACGGGGAGTACTAGCGTCTTCTATGGGTACACTCATATCCACATACAGCGATGTTGAGTAGTAGCGTCTTCTATGGGGGCACTCATATCCACATACCCTGACGTGGACTACTAGCGTCTCCTATGGGGGCACTCATATCCACATACTTCCAAGTGTCTTCTATGGGAGCACTCATACCCACATACACCGACGTGGATTACTATCGTCTTTGGGGGCACTCGTATCCACATACACCGATGTGGAGTATTAGCGTCTAGTATGGGGGAACTCATATCCACATAAACCGATGTGGAGTACTAGCCTATCCTATGGGGGTACTAATAACCACATACCCCCCGTGAAGTACTAGCGTCTTCTATGGGGGCACTCATATCCACATACTCTGACGTGGACTACTAGCGTCTTCTATGGGAAGACTCATATCTACATACCCTCAAGTGGAGTACTAGAATCTCATATGGGGGCACTCTTTTCTACATATTCCGACACGGTATTCTAGAGTCTTCTATGGGGGCACTCATATCCACATACACTGACGTGGAGTACCTTTGAGTCCTATGGGAGCTCTCATACCCACATACACCGACGCGGATTCCTATCGTGTTTGGGGGCATTCGTATCCACATACACCGATGTGGAGTACTATCGTCTACTATGGGAGCACTAATATACACATACCCTGACGTGAAATACTAGCGTCTCCTATGGTGTCACCTATATCCACATACCCACACGTGGAGTACTAGGGTCCTGTATGGGGAACTCATATTCACATACCCACAAATAGAGTACTCGCATCTCCTATGGGGGCACTCATCTTCACATACTCTGGAATGGAGTACTAGAGTCTTCTATGGTGGCACTTATATCCACATACACCGACGTGGAGTACTAGCGTCTCCTATCGGGGCACTCATATCCACATACCTTGAAATGAAGTACAAGCGTCTCCTATCGGGATACTTCTAAGGGGGTGCTCAAATCCACATACACCCATGTGGCGTACTAGCGTCTCCTATAAGGGCACTCATATCCACATACCCCGACGTGGAGTACTAGCGTTCCCTATGCGGGAACTCATATCCATATACCCCGACTTGCAGTACTAGCTTCTTCTACGGGGGTACTCATATCCACATATAGCGATGTGGAGTACTAGCTTCTCTTATGGGGGAACTCATATCCTCATACCCCGACGTGAATTATTAGCCTCTTCTATGGGGGTACTCATATCCACATACAGCGATGTGGAATACTAGCCTCTCCTATGGGGTCACTCATTTCTACATATCCCCACTTGGAGTAGTGGTGTCTGCTCTGGGGGCACTCTATCCACATAGACTGATGTGGAGTACTAGCGTCTCCTATGGGGGCACTCATATCCACCTACCTTGACGTGGCCTACTAGCCTCTTCTATGGAGGCACTCATATCCACAAACCCCCACGTTGAATACTAGCGTCTTCTATGGGGGTACTCATATTCACCTATCCTGACTTGGAGTACAACCATTCCTATGCGGGCACTCATATCTACATACCCCCAAGTGGATTACTAGCGTCTCCTATGGGTCACTCATATCCACATAGCCCGACGTGGACTACCAGCGTCTTCTATGGGGGCACTCATATCTACATATCCCTACGTGGAGGACTAGCTTCTCTTATGGGGGTACTCATAACCCCATACCCCGACGTGGAGTACTAGCGTCTCCTATGGGTGCACTCATATCCACATACCCCCACGTGGAGTACTAGCGTCTCCTATGGGGGCACTCATCTCCACATACCCCCACGTGGAATACTAGCGTCTCCTATGGGGGCATTCATATCCACATACACCGGCGTATAGTATACTCCCAAAGAATTCATTTATGCATGTCAATAGCCGCTGATTGGTGACGATGGCGTTTTACGGAAGTCAGAACCAGACATCGCCTACATGTTGAACGGTTATTTACCCTCTGTTTTTACGAGGGAATTTGACGGTCCAGCTCCCAGGCCGGGGTTTCCTCTCAAAAGAGTGAAAACCTATTCGAAGTAGTCTTAGAGAGAAACGAAATAGTTTCCAGATTAAGGAAACCTTAACCCTTATGTCTCCAGGTCCCGATAGCTTTCTTTCTAGAGTCCTCCGAGAAGTTAGTGAAGTCGCTCCAAACCTCACCACCATTTTCAACAAGTCTTTGGAAACTGGAAAGGTGCCCGAAGACTGGAAATTAGCAGACGTAACCCTCATCTATAAGAAGGGGGACCGCGAATGCCCGAGTAATTACCGGCCTATTAGTCTGACATCCATCGTAGGCAAACTGCTCGAATAAATAATCGCAGACCGTATAGTGCAGTACTTAAAGTCGAACAACCTGATCTCGAATTCCAAGCACGGATTTAGCAATCTGCTAGAAATTTTCCACAGTATTTTGAGTGAGTATGACCGTAGTCGAGCTGTGGATATCTTATATCTGGACTATCAAAAAGCCCTCGATAAGGTACCATACAGCAAGTTGATAAATAAGGTCTGCGGCCTTGGCATTACCAGCAAGGTAGCCGAATGGATAGAAAACTGGCTCTCGGGGCAGAAGCAACGAGTAAAGATCAACGGGGTAGCCTCGCAATGGGCACCGGTCAATAGTGTGGTGCCCCAGGGCTCAGTGCTTGGGCCTCTATGGTTCATCGTCTACATCAATGACATAGACGAAGGACTACTATGCTCGATAGCCAAGTTCGTCGAGGATAGCAAGTTATGAGGTAGTATGAGTTCGCAAGAAGGAGTGGAACGCCTGCGAAATAGCCTTCTAAGGATAGGGGAGTGGTCCGAGAGGTGGGAGATGCCTTTTAACTTTGACAAGTGCAAGGTAATGCACATCGGCTATGCTAAACTTCGTGGAAACTTCTCTTTGCTAGGCAAACTGCTAGATACCACTGACCTTGAGAAATATTTAGGCATGCTAATTAACAGTGAGCTAAAATTCTCCAGGTGGAAAAGATGGCTCAGCGAATGCTGGGTTACATAAAGAGGTATTTTCTTTCCTGAAATAAGCAGATTGTTTTCGACTTGTACAACTCTATATTCCGGTCACACCTTGAATACGCCGTACAATTCTGGTCCCCAACCCAGAGGAAGGACATTGAACGGCTGGAAAGGGTACAGGCCAGAGCCATAAAATTTATCCTTTCCCTTTAGACATAAAAGTTATCAGCATAGGCTACGAGAACTGGGGATGTTCTACCTGGAGACGTGACACTCAAGAGGCCAGATGATTGAAAATTTTAAGATAATACGAGGAGATGAAAACGTAGATCACAGGAGGCTGTTCACGTTGAACGCAAATGATACACATAATGACGGTTACAAACTGGAATTACCGGAATTCCATACCAGCATTTGCGGCAACTTCTTCTCGTACAAAATCTGAGGAACGTGGAACCATCTACCGCCAGAGGTGGTGAACAGTTATTTAGAGTTATTTGAAATCGATCATGGTTTAGAAAATGTAAACAAATAAAAATTTCTAATATTAATATCAAATGAATCAACGCGTGGTCACAACCTTAAGCTTGAGGGAAGTCACTTTCGGGCAGACGAAACGAAGTTCTTCTTCTTCAACAGAACCATAAGAATCTGGAATAATCTACCAGATGCTATCGTTAACGCAGATATTATAGTTTCATTTAAAGACAAACTTGATGAATGGATGATGACAAATCCTAACTCAGACTTATTTTACACTAGATAAAAAAAGGGTGATGAAAAATAGTAACTAATAAAGTTGCAATCTACTTTTGCAATTTTCCCTGCCTCGTTTTTACTTTGTCGTTTCATAGAGCTCTTTTGTTCCATATTCCTTCTGGTAGCTTAGTGAGGATCAGTAGATCTGTTGCTACCAGACTTTCAATATAATCTCGATGTATTATATATATATATATATATATATATATATATATATATATATATATATATATATATATATATATATATATATATATATATATATATATTTTAATAAAAACAATTTAACTTATAGTACATTTTACTGATATTTTATAATTGGCTACCCTTTAAAATAATGTCTTGTTGGCCTTTTCAAGTTTTCTTCATATGTATTAACTTTGTAAACTTATTCTAGCCTGAAGATGAAAACTTGTAGTTTTCGAAACGTGAAAAATTAAAAGATGCTACATCCTTTTCTCGTGGCTCTGGGATTTATCCTCAATATTAAATGCAGGCTTCACGGCCGAGCTCAATATGGATATATATATATATATATATATATATATATATATATATATATATATATATATATATATATGTCTCTCTTTCTCTCTGCCTGTATGTCTGGGCTGACTGATGTAAGGCTAGCGGTATGCGAAGATGTTGAGGATTTGTGGAACAACTTCAAAAATAAGTTCATGAGTCTTCAATCAAGTTGCATCCCTCTGAAATGCCTCTGTCGGTCTTCTGTTCAACCAAAGTGGTTTAATCGAGAAATCAGCCAACTGCTTAGGAAGAAGAGAAATGCGTACCGGCGATCGAAGATCTCGGGTGCCTTTGACGAGTACCGGAGGCTAGTCAGAAGAGTGAAGTCCAGCATAAGGGTGGCTAAGCGGTCTGAGGAACTCCGAGTGGCGAGACTCTGCAAGGAGAATCCCAAGGAGTTCTTCGGCTATGTAAATAGCCGTAAACCAATCCATCGTAGAATTGGGCCCTTAGTGGACGAGGAGGGTGCATTAACTCAGTCAGATGCAGAAAATGCTGACCTGCTCAATGACTACTTCTCTTCAGTGTTTACTAAAGAGTGTGGTCCCATCCCACAGCCCACGGATTCCTACTCGGGGGAAAAGCTGGAGGTAATGGACTTCACCGAAGGTGAAATAAAGAAAAAGATCGCTGACCTAAAGACAAATAAGTCCCCCAGACCGGACGGGTTTCTATCCAAGGTGTTGAAGGAAGTGTGCGATGAAGTATCACGACATCTGTGCGCTATCTTTAACATGTCCAACCGGACCGGATGCGTTCCTAGAGACTGGCGTGAGGCGGAGGTGACTTCGATCTTCAAGAAAGGAGACCCCAGCCATCCGTCAAACTACCGACCCATCAGTCTGACTTCGACAGTCGGTAAACTCATGGAAAGCATGATAGTGGACAAGATAACGTCTTATTTAGATTGAAACCTGCTACTGAAGAGTTCCCAGCACGGCTTCCGAAGGCAACGGTCATGCCTGACGAACCTTGTGGAATTCTTCCACTTCGTGTTCAGTGAGCATTATCGAGACAAGGCGGTGGATGTTGTGTACCTTGACTTCCAAAAGGCCTTTGACAAGGTACCACACCGCCACCTTCTCCTAAAAGTGCGTGCGCAGGGCATAGGCGGCAAGGTATAGGCGGGCCTCTGAATGGGCACCCTTATCTAGCGGTGTCCCTAAGGTTCCGTCCTGGGACCACTACTGTTTATTATCTATGTCAATGACATGGACGGATACATGGTTACCAAAATCCCCAAATTTGCTGACGACACCAAGCTTAGTATCAATGTGGCAAAGGAGGGGAACACTGCCAGCCTCCAAGAGGACCTTCAAAATATTGGGAAGTGGTCGGACACGTGGCAAATGCCTTTCAACGTGAACAAATGCAAAGTAATGCATATCTACCACCGAATCCCCAAATCTCAGTACTTCCTTAAGGGAACTGCCCTTGAATCGGGTGACACTGAGAAGGACTTGGGTGTTACTATCACTAGCGACCTCAAGTTCTCGAAACAGTGCATCGAGGCAGAGAAGAAAGCCCAAAGGATGTTAGGCTACATAAAGCGCCAGTTTGGATACCGTAACAAGGAGATAGTACTTTGTCTGTACAACTCCCTCGTTCGGCCGCACCTGGAGTATGCCATACAATTTTGGAGTCCTTCGTTTCGAAAGGACATCGCAAGGTTGGAACGCGTACAAGCTAGGGCAACCAAACTGATTCCCTCTATCCGACATAAAAGTTATAAGGATAGACTAAGGGAATTAGATCTGTTCTCGCTGGAAACCCGTAGACTGCGTGGTCAGCTCATGGAAGTTTTCAAAATACTTCGATGGTTCGACAATGTTGACTACCGTGATATTTTTACACTGAGTGAGAACAGAACGCGCAATCACGGCTTCAAACTTGAACTGAAGCGTCACAACCGCAATCTGTGTGGAAATTTTTTCACCTACAGTATTTGCGGTAAGTGGAACGCACTTCCAGTGGAAGTTGTCAACAGTGAATCTGTTGACCAGTTCAAGTCAAGACTAGACAAAGTCTTGAAAACTGGCCGTTTAGGGACTCAAAACAATTGAGCAGCCATGTGCCTACTCAATTGCTAGTCCAAAGGTACCCTCTTTGAATGGCCCGTAGGTCTCCTAGGGTACTTTCTTTCTCTCTGTATCTCTCTTTCTCTCTCTCTCTCTCTCTCACTCGGAAAACGAAATCGGCAGGCCGCTGTAAATGCGACGACCGGCGTGCTAACTCTTCTCACTGTCGCTGCCCGTATTAATGAGAGGAAGTACAAATTTCTCGTAAACACTGGCACGAGCGTGTCCTTAATTCCATTTAATTTAGTGCAATTATGTGTGATGCGCAAATCGTGTGTTAACATCGCGACGGCTAATGGAGGAAAGATAAGAGTACATGGAGAAGTCCAACTGTGAATCCGGACCGGATGCGTTCCTAGAGACTGGCGTGAAGCGGAGGTGACTCCTATCTTCAAGAAAGGAGACCCTAGCCAGCCGTTGAACTACCGACCTATTAGCTTAACCTCAATAGTCGGTAAACTCATGTAAAACATCTTGGGAGACAAAATGACGTCATATTTAGAGTCCAACTTGCGGTTGAGGAGTTCCCAGCACGGTTTTCGAAGGCAACGGTCATGCCTAACGAATCTTGTGGAATTCTTCCACTTCATTTTCAGTGAGCACGATCGGGATAAGGCGGTGGATGTGGTGTACTTAGACTTTCAGAAAGCCTCTGATAAGGTACCACACCACCGCCTTCTCCAAAAAGTGCGAGCGCTGGGCATAGACGGAAAGGTAGCCGGCTGGATTGAGAACTGGCTAAGTGGCAGACGGCAACGGGTGATGGTGAATGGACAGTCTTCTGAGTGGGTGGCCGTTACTAGCGGGGTGCCTCAAGGTTCTGTCCTGGGACCACTACTATTCATCATCTACGTCAACGACATGGACGGTGACATGGTTGCCAAGGTTTCCAAATTTGCCGATGATACCAAGCTTGGTATGAACGACGCAAAGGAAGGAAATACTGCCCTCCTTCAAGATCTTGGGAAGATTGGGGAGTGGTCGAACACGTGGCAAATGCCATTTAACATGAACACATGCAAAGTGATGCATATCGGCCACCGAAACTCCCAATCTCAGTATATCCTTAAGGGTACTGCTATTGAATCCACCGACACTGAGAAGGACTTGTGTGTAACAATCACTAGTAACCTCAAGTTCTCGAAACAATGCATTGAGCGGAGAAAAAGGCCCAAAGGATGCTAGGCTACATAAAGCGCCAGTTTGGATATCTGAACAAGAAGATAGTAGTGTTTGTACAACTCACTTGTTCGACCGCACTTGGAGTATGCCGTACAATTTTGGAGTCCTTCGTTTTGAAAGGATATTGCGAGATTGGAACGTGTGCAAGCCAGGGCAACCAAACTATTCTCTATCAGACACAAAAGTTACGATGATAGATTAAGGGAATTAGATCTGTTCTCGTTGGACACTCGGAGACTGCGTGGTCAGCTTATCGAAGTATTTAAAATACTTAGAGGCTTCGATAATGTAGACTACACGGATATTTTCCAACTTAGTGAGGGCAGAACGAGAAATCACGGCTACAAACTTGAGCTGAAGCGTTACCACCGCGATCTATGTGGTAAACTTTTCACATACAGTATCTGTGGTAGCTGGAACGCACTTCCAGTAGAGGTTGTCAACGGAAATTCTGTTGATTAGTTCAAGTAAAGACTGGACAAAGTCTTGAAAAGTGGCCGTTTGGGCACGTAAGCCGTTGAGCAGAACTGTTCCTACTCGACTGCTAGCCCAAAGGTACCCTCTCTGAATGGACCGTAAGGTCTTCTGGGGTACTTTTTATCCTGGTAGCTCCTTGTAACTGGAAATAAGCATACCTACCCTGCGACGTTAATTTAGATAGACGTTCGTAGTTGCTGATATTACGTCGCCATTATTAGGAGCCGATTTTCTTGCCCATTTTAACCTCTTAGTAGACTGTGCTCGTGGTGTCCTAACTGATAACCAGACTAGCCTAGTTTCTAAAGTGAAGCAGTCAAGCGAACCAGTGATCTCGTAAATTATTAATGAACTCTCGCATATCCCACCTAATTGCAGGACATTTCTCCGTAAATATGAGAGTATATATAACCCGAAGTGTGTTGACATTAGTTCACCACTGGCTAATTCTGTTGTTCACACCATTGAGACGGGTAGCACCCCACCAACTTTCGCCCGCCCAAGGCCACTTCCAATGGAGAAATTACAAATTGCAAAAGCCATTTTCGAGACTCTGTTTAAAGAAGGTGTGGTGCCGCCGTCGAAATCTTCATGGTCTTCACCCATTCACATGGTGAAGAAGAAGACCCCAGGCGAGTATAGAGTTGTGGGTGAATTTCGATCCCTCAATGCGATAACCAAACCGGACAGATATCCCTTGCCAAGGATTCAGAGCATGGTAGACCATCTTCATGGCAAGAAAGTTTTCTCTCGCCTGGATTTAGTCCGAGGAGCCTACCACCAGATTCCAATGAATCCAGCCAACATTGAGAAGACTGCTGTCTCAACTCCCTTTGGGCTGTGGGAATTTTTAAGGCTACCGTTTGGTCTTAAGAATGCTAGTTGTATCTTCCAACGCCACATGAACAATTTATTTCGAGGCTTGGCGTTTGTTTTTGTGTATGTCGACAATATTTTAATATTTTCGGAAAATATAAACGAGCATGTGGAGCATATAGATCAAGTTTTCAAAATATTGGCAGAAAACAACCTTCGAATTTCTATGAAAAAGTGCGAGTCATGAAGGAAGAAATCGATTTCCTGGGCCACCATGTCTCAGCTGCAGGAGTGAGCCCTCCAGCTAGGAAGGTCTCCGAGATCACCGAAATGCCCTTACCAACTGATTTCAAAGAACTCCGTCGATATTTGGGCATGTTAGGTTTTTACAGACGTATGATGCCTAACTTTGCTGCGATTGCTGCCCCTCTGACTGAACTCGAACGGCTTCAACCTAAGGCTCAGCAACTTGTTTGGAATGATGCTGCACGGAAAGCATTTGAAGCTACTAAGGAGGCCCTGGAGAACTCCGTTAAGTTGCGCCATCCATTACCCAATGACTCTTCGTACCGATTGGTGAGAGACAGCTCCCAATTCGCAGTTGGTGCTGCGCTCCATCAGATGGTAGATGGGTCTCCCCAGCCAGTTGCATTCTTCTCCGCGAAGTTGACTAAAACACAGCAAGCGTACTCTACTTATGACAGGGAACTCCTGGTTGCGTATCTTGCTTTGCTTCACTTCAGGCACATGATCGAAGGTCGCCAAGTGACTTTATGCACGGATCACAAGCCACTACTCTCTGCCTTCTCCTCGCAACTACGTGCAAAAACGGACAGGCAACAACGGAACTGGCCGGCAATCTTGGAGTATGTCAATGACATAGCTTATGTACGTGGTGAGGACAATATGGTTCCTGACTGCCTATCTCGGAATGTCAATTCGGTTCAAGTGGACTCATTTGATCTCCGTTCTTTGGCAGCAGCACAAGAGTAAGACGAAAAAATGAAGTCGTCTCGATCTGGACTGAAGGCATTTCCTTTTCCCGGGGATTCCCAACTCTGGTGTGAGGTAACATCTAAATACCCACGACCGTTTGTTCCTTCACCCTGTAGATCAGCTATTTTCAAGCAACTTTATAATATTTCACATCCAGGGGTTAAGACATCGCTTCGGTTAGTGAAAGCGAGGTATTTCTGGCCCAATATGGACAGAGATATACGTTCGTGGACTCGTGAATGCCTTTCCTGCCAATCTGGTAAAGTAAATCGTCACACTAAGTCCCCAGTCCTGCCTATTAGTATGCCCACTTCGAGATTTGAGACGGTTCACATCGATATAGTTGGTCCACTCTCGACGTGTACCCTGTCTGGGCAGTCATATCCCTTTCATAACCGGTGCCTGCTGTCATGCATAGACAGAGCCACCAGGTGGATTGAAGCAATACCGATTCCAGACATCGGTGCTGCAACGGTTGCTTTAGCCTTCTTGGGCGGCTGGATATCCAGATTTGGCGTTCCCTTATACGTGATCACCGACAGAGGAGCGCAATTTGAGTCCGAACTCTTCAAAGAATTATCGGCCCTCGTTGGTTTCCATCGCTTGCGAACCACGGCGTACAAACCTACCACTAACGGGATCGTGGAAAGGTTGCATCGGAGTTTGAAGAGCTCTATAATGGCTCGCCGACAAGGTTGGTTGATGGCCCTACCAATCGTTCTTCTGGGCATCCGGTCTTTGCCTAATGATTCGGGTTTTTCACCCTTTACAGCGGTCATAGGGACGACCTTTATTTGCCCAAAGCCTTTGGTTGCCTCTTCTTCATCCAAAACAGATTCGAAATTCATTTCTGAACTAGCGAAGACCATGTCGCAGATAGATTTCACACAAACCTCTGAAGGCCACCTGCACACGGTACCAAAAACGTTTGTACCCAAGAAATTAAGTGACGCCACGCATGCGTGGGTCCGTGCTGATCGCGTTCGGAAGCCACGAGAAGCGCCTTATTCAGGCCTGTTCCGTGCTATCGAACGCGACGGCAAAGTTTTTAAGTTAGAATTCCCGGATGGCCATCAGAACACGGTGTCTATAGATAGAGTGAAACCAGCTGTATTGCCTAATGTATATAATGAGAGAAATATAAACTGTTTGCGACCATCAAACAATAAACCCGTTGTAAATAATCCTTCAGAATTAGATACCCCGCAGAAAAATGTGGAAGTATCATCGGAAGGTAGTGGCAGAAATTACAGTTACGTGAATCTGTTCCAAATACCCAGGATAATGGTAGTGAATTTGCGAGAAATCCCTCATACAATTATTTTTGAGTACGTTATAGCATATTAAAATATGTTTGTGTGTATATATATATATATATATATATATATATATATAAGAAGAAGAATAAGAATTGGACGCGAATGAGCAAATGAGACAAGAAACCGGAGTTTTTTAAAGGCAAGAGAGAGGGACATTAGAAGAATCCAGAATCAAAGGGAGCAGAGGGCGGCACAGTGAAGGTGATCCTTTACCGAGGAGACAGAAATAATGCCAGGGGAAAAAAGTTTTGAATTCCTGGCCGGGACATTGACATTTACAATTGTCGCTTCGTCAGTCAGATATGATTGACATGACCAGACACAGTGGCCGCCGTGTCAGGCTGATACGACTGATAGTACCTATGTTATAACATTGTATTTGGCTTCCTTGACGCCTGATGAACATTTTGATATATGTACGGTGGCGCTGAGATGGAAATTTGATTTATTTTAGGGGAATTTGTGGCCTGTGCTGTTTTTATGGTGTGTTTATAGTGGTATGTTTAAATATGTGTATTTTGACATGTTTATATAGTGAATTGTGTGTTCCAACGTTTCGCTGTTACCCCAGGCTTCGACCCGTGTAACCAGTTGGAAAATGAAGCCCCTTTTTTTTAATAATAACTGAAATTAAAACTTGGAAATAAACTCATATTTTACTTAATCTTCTTTCCGTAACTTTAGGAAACTGAAATTAAAACTTGGAAATAAACTCTTCTTTTCGTAACTTTATGATTTATTTAGTTCTTATGTTGGTCCCCAAAACACGCAAGACACATAAACGGCTCTTACTTGCAATCAGGGGAGTAAGTACTGACCATTTTTGATTTCCTGCGAGCTTCCATTCTTCCCATTTGTACTTTTAGTTTAGCATAACACAGAGAACATCCTCGTCTGCTTTTCTTGCCATTAGCATCCTTTTTAATTTGGAGAGTATGCACATTGGTGCATTGTGGTTTGGGATGGTTTTCTGTTGGTGGAAGTTCGAGTAAAGCTGATGCAACCTCTTCTCGAAATACTCTTATTTTGATCGCCTTGTTAGTAGTTATCTTATAGAGCACAAATGCATTCACCAATGCCATTCCGAGAAGCATTTCTAGACCCAGTTTTCGGTACCACTTTACACCTTTGTGTAACGTTGTTCCATATGATGCCATCTCTCAGAGAAGTCAATGCCAGTTTTACCCTTATTATAAGCAAGGATTGCTGAGGTTTTTTTGTTATTCTTTTTCCTTCTTGCTCTGGTTCTTTCTTCTTCATCTGCTGTCTCTTCTCCCACTGTCTCTTCCTCTCTGATGTTCTCCATAATTGGGCTATGCATAGTGGAGAGTAAGCGAACATCTCTAGTGTCCTTCCATTTCAAGACCACAATTCCATTAGCATCCTCACGGGCTATCATCTCTCTTCTCTTTAGATTTGCCTTCATCACTTCCTTTGGCATTACCTTTTTATTTGCCCGTACTGTGCCCAACAGGTGAGTGTTCTGTGCTAAGAATGATTTCGCCAGATCGTAGCTTGTATAAAAGTTGTCCACATACAAAGTGCGCCCTTCATTCTTCAAACCAGATGTCAGTTCTTCGCAAACAATTTTTAGCAATTCCAACTTCTCGAAAGCCACTTGCAGCTTTTCCTGAATATATTTTAACCTTATGGGTATATCCTTCTGACGAGCACAGTTTGAATAATTTAATGTCATATTTATGGGCCTTGTTTGGCAAATACTGACGGAACACTAGATGAGGGTTTCATCAATGACAATATGATGTCCTGGTGAAAATGTGTCCAGTAGAGGTTGAATTTTTGCTAAGCGCTCGCCTTCTCTTCTTAGGGTATTATCGGCAAAGTGAAGGAATGTTAACAACATTTCAAAGCAATTTCTACTCATGGTCTTAGATGCAATTTAATTCTATATAAATACTCGTAACTGGTACTCCAATAATCAGAAATACTCCCTAACTTCACAAGGCCAATCCACATAGCTAAACCAAGAAATTTTCTCATTTCATTGCTGGAAGTTGGAGTCCATTTATGGAACCTTGAATGGGTCCTGAGGGTCATATTGGCAATAGCTTGGGTGGCATACAAATTGGTTTGGTTAACCAATTCGTCTATAATTTTATCATCCACAAAGACTTTATAGAGGGCATATGGACTGGCATTTGGCAATAAATCCAGATTTACCGGTAAATGGAAAAGTTTTCTGTCTTCCCCGAAATGTTTCCCATTCAATGGCATCTCCTTCATCAACATTTCTTCCTTGACCTTCATTTTCAGCTTCTTCCTCTTCAACAGTCATCTGGGCAAGTAATTCTGCAACATTATCATGAATCTCATCTTCATCTTCAGCATCTGTTAGAATTGCATTTGGTATATAATCTGGATCGAGGTCAGAATCAGCCAGATCTGACGAAACTACTTCAGTGCTTTCATTGAGCACATCTGCCAGGTTCAATTCACTAAGATGTACTGTTCTTCTTTTTTTATTATCTGAACTACTGGCAATCATTTTAGAAGGCTACTAATTTGAAATGTATTATGTACAATTATAGAGCTGAACTTATGTTCAATTATAGAGCTGAACTTATGTTAAATTACAGAGCTGAAATTATGTTCAATTATAGAGCTGCAATAAATGAAAGAAATTAAGATTATTGATAATACCTATGTTCTGAAAGTGAAATATAAACGTCAGTCAAATACAACTGACAGGTGATGCCTGACCAGGGGGCTTTGTCGGTCTTATGTAACTGACGTGTCAGTCACAGAAGACTGACAAAGCTCCTCCGGTCACACATCACCTGAGTAAACTACCACCAGGGGCCACGTCAGTCAAAACAAAAAATGACCTCATGACCTCGGAAATGACAAAAATCAACAATAAATGGGAACAACATATTTATTACATGATAAATACTCTATTTATGTGAAAAAGTACCTTGGTGCCTAGTGACCATATATATATATATATATATATATATATATATATATATATATATATATATATATATATATATATATATATATATATATATATATATATATGTTTATAATTGTAAGGCCTAAATATTATTTATGTATTAAACGTACTCCACGGTCTCGCATTGAATTCCTGTGATGCTGGAACTATATTATACAATCGAAAATGACTCAAAAATACTTCAAAGATGAGCATTTTGAAGTCTTAGGAAATTCTATAATTGGTTCACAGTAAACCAGAGCATATTAAAATATATTTGTATATATATTTGTTTATAATCGTAAGGCGTAGATACTAATTATATATTAAACTCTCCGTTTTCTCTGGCCGTAGTACTGTGGGGGTTGAACTTAGTAAACATTTGTATGAAAATTTAAACGGTTCACACGTTGAACCTTATAAATAGGAAGATAAACTTCCCGCTTTTATTATCTCTCTTTCGTAAATAGGAAGATAAACTTCCCGCTTTTAGTATCTTTCTTTCGTAAATAGGAAGTTAAACTCTCCAGTATGCAGTACGATATCATGGGTCGGCTATACGTGGCTCCGTAACAAATAGATCTTGTTCTTGAAGTTCCCGTGGGGAAAAGGTAAAAATCGATGGCGTTTTCTTGAGGTGACTTACCCTCGCTTTTTTTCCTCCTTTGCCGGCGGTGAACTTTTCGGTGAGCTTAATTTTCTTGTAGATTCCTTCCAAGTCTAAAAATACTAAAAATTAATTTCAGCCGTGTTTATGTGTAAACGGTTGGAAAGTTAGTAGCATTTTAAATCTATCATGGCGCTGATTGGGCAATCATTACAGTTTTATGTCTAAAAGTTGATTGGCCAATTTGTCAACTCTAAGGCTGTTTTTTTTCCAAAAATGAACGTAAGAATGACTAGTAAATGTATATCAATCCTGATTGGTTGAATTGTTGTAGTGTTAAGTGTAGATAAAATAACTATTTATATAGGTGTATTTTTTGTGTGAAGATCGCCAAAATGATCTTCATTCCAAAATCAGGGAAACCACCAGACTGTCCGGCGAGTTTCAGGCCCATTTCCCTCCTCGAAGTAGCTGGCGAGATCTTCGAAAAGATCCTTGCCAACAGAATCCAGGATTTTATGGAGGCGAACAACCTCCATAACGAACACCAACTCGGAGTCCGAAGGGGAAGGGGGACTGACACGGCGCTGGCTGTGATCACGGAAAAACTGGCGAAGATCGCTAGCCAGAAAAGGTACGCGGACCTAGTGCTCAGAGACGTTAAGAAGGCATTCGACAAAGTATGGAGGACTGGACTCCAGTTCAAAATACTGAGACTTGGACTTAACCCAAGATTAGAAAAAATTCTATGTGACGATGTGACTGACAGAATAGCTTACATCCAAATTTTCGACCACACGGGACTTGACTTCGAACTGACTGCAGGCGTACCGCAAGGTGGGTGCCTAAGCCCCCTGCTGTATAACATCTATACCCTCGATCTACCTATTCCGATCAGGGAAGACTCCCTGTACGTTCAGTTCACCGACGACATCACCCAGATCATGACTGCCCCCTTCAAGAGTCCCGAACTTATGGCACGAATAACCGCCAGTGAGATCGATCAGGTCAACAGGTTCGAAAGGAGATGGAAGATCGCCACGAACACCCAAAAGTTCAAGGTGATCCCATTCTTCCGTATGAGACAGGCTGACATCGAAACGGATGACGCCCGTATCCCATACAGCTCGAGCGGGACAGTTCTAGGACTGAAGATAGGTAAAACTGGATACGGCAGCCACGTCACTAAGACAGCAGCGAGCGCGAAGGCCGAGCTTTCCAAGCTGTTCAGATTCAAAAATCTGAACACGGCCAACAAAAGAAAGATCTACAACGCGCTCATTAGATCTAAGCTGCTGTATCCACCGATACCTATCTGCACTAGTTCTAGGAAAAAAAATGGCAGTCCTCCAAAGAGTACAAAACAAAGGCGTACTCTTAATCAAAAACACCAGGAGGAGAGAAAGAAGGAGGCAGGCGGACCTTCACCGCATGATCCAAATGACTCCGATCAATTTGGAACTGCAGAGTAGAGCTCGCAAGATCTGGGAAAAAGTACCCCGACTCATGTCGGACGAGACCAGACAAAGACACATAGACATTCCACCTGATGACAGAAACCGTAGGAGACGAGACTTCACCAGCAGCAAAGCTCAGACCGAAAGACTGGAAGTACCGATATTTATATAGGACTTTTACCACGACAAAAAATAAAGCAATGACAGTAATCAACCAATGACACAACATTTAAAAGGAAACCGCATATAACATACGAAGAGAAGAACACGAGAGACACAGCAAACGCCTACAAAGGCTAAAACGCTACACGAAGAAACAACTTACACAACAAAAAAGAAGAACCATGATCACAAACAATAAAATAAAAACATAAAACAGAAAAAACACGAAAACAGCATCATAACCAAAGTAAAACAACAAAGATCAAGAAGAATACGCCAAACATCAAGCATATTCAGATAAAAGCACTGAGAAATAACACCAAACTCAAAATTCGCCTGCGATTCCCTATCACCAGGGATTTTCGAACAGGCCCAACCCCTAAAACATACCAAGAAAGCGAGAAGCGCTAGCAGGGGAAAGGCTCCCCAATAGCCCAAGAATTTAGTTGGAGAAGAGCTTAACATGCTCTTCTACAAGACTAAGCAAACCCCATTTCCAGCAGACCCCACCATTAGAGAGATAGTTGAAGGGGTAAAAAACAGGGCAACTAAAATGGAGCTATGTCGCGCAGTTGCAAGAGGCAACAGTAGACGAGGCGCTCATGGCGGCGAAAATTAAACTACATACGGACTCCTGCCTCACCATGAGTGAAGCAGAGTTTAGTAAAATTTGAAATGGAAGAAAGAGACGAAACAAAAAGTAAAGGAGAACGCTCTCACACTCACATAGAAAACAAGAACACTTAACAAACAAAACATGGAAAACACCAGCAACAGGTTAAAAATACTCACACTTAACACCAACGGTTGGGAAGGGAAATCCATCCAATACGGTAACATATTCCGCATGGTGGATCCCGACTTGATCCTTATATCTGAACACGGTGTAAACACTCAAACAACCACAATAAAAATACCAAATTACACTGTGATCACGAAAAACCACACACAGGAAAGATACGATGGCACAGCCATCGCGATCCGAAAAAACATTAAATACAAAACACTTCCAGACTTAGAGGAGTCCTTTGTGGCTGTCGAAATCCTAACCCTAGTAGAAGCCTTAACTGTGGCAGCGGCCTACCAGCCGCTACGCCAAAAATATCTGCCCGTTCCCAATCTATTTAACTTCTTTGGGCGAGGAAAAATGGCATTGCTAGGTGGAGACCTAAACGCTTGTTGCGCAGCTTCTGGTTACGGTCGCACCAACCAGAGGGAAAGGAACCTGGAACTACTCATCGAAAGAGATAGACTCCAGAGAGTAGGACCAGATTTCCCGACTTACCTAACGCAATGTTCGTCAACCAAACCAGACATAGTATTGGCAAGCCGCAACTTTCCTTTTAACATCAGCAACGAGCCCGGACCTGTAGTACCGAGCGACCATATCCCTATCCTAACAACTATCTCGCTGGCACCGATTCTCATGCCTGTCTCACTTAGGAAGAGTTATGCGAAAGCTAACTGGGAGTTATATAGCGAGATACTCGGCGAATACCAACCAGCCGACTTGAGAGACGCCAATCTCGAAGAGGTGGACAAGGAGATAAACACCATCACTAATCTCCTCGTCCAAGCCGACGAGAGATGCGTCACCAGGATCTCCTATAAAATGCTGCACACAGCCTAGGTGGACGAACAAGATGAGGGATAACGCTCGGGAACATAGGGAAATCCTCGAAGAGATAGGCAGGACAGGCCCAAATAGGAAAAGGACAGCCAGAATGAGACGACTGAGCGAGGAACTAAAACACTCAATCACATAAAAACAAAATGAAATTCTAAATGACATCATAGGTAAGCTGGACAGAGAGGTCAGTCCAGTAAGTTTTTGGAACAGCATCCGAAGACTTAGGGGACTGCCTACCAAAGCCAGAATAAAAATAAAAGATGGAGAAGAAATCATTTAGGCTCCAGAGTCTCTCGAAAAAAAATTCAGGACGGACTGGAAAAAGATTTTCGCTATTTACCCTGAGGAGAACGACGACTTCGACCAGGACTTCGAAGACCAACTGCTCGAGGAACTCGGCACAGTGATTCATAGAACCCACCCCCACCCGCAAGTATCTCAGGAAAGAAAGATGGTTGGCCACGGTTGCCCAATAACCTTCGAAGAAACCATGAAGACCATAAGGTCCTTCAAGAAAAGGGCACCAGGCTGGTCTGGGATCACGAAAGACAACTTCGGGAATGCCCCGAGGCAAATCATTCAGGGACTGGTTAACACCATGAATGCCACCCTGAATACAGGCTCTTTTCCGGACGGGTACAAGATAACTAAAATCATCTTCATCCCGGAAGGAAATAAGCCCCCAGACCAGGTGGCAAACTATTGCCCGATCTCTCTTCTGGAGATGCTCGGCAAGATCTTTGAAAATATAATAGCAAATAGGCTACAAGCTCAACTGAGCGAGTTAGGAGCGCACAGCTTCCAACAACATGGGTTCCGCCAAAAAAAGGGGCACTGACACAGCCCTAGCGCTCCTGACAGAAAAAATCGCCTATTGCCGTGCGGATAGGTTCTATGTAGACATTGTGTTAAGGGACGTGCAGAAGGCCTTCGATCAAGTCTGGTTGGAAGGACTACAATACAAGATCCTGAACCTCCACCTAGACCCAATCCTGGAAAGGATCCTTTGTGACTTTGTCATGGACAGAAGGGCATGTCTCATGTTCGAAGGACACATAGGACCCGAATTCGAACTGAAGGCGGGTGTTCCGCAGGAAAGTTGTCTGAGCCCTCTGCTTTACTTAGTCTTTACCGTCGACCTCCCAACACTGGTGCACAGGGACACGATGTATCTGCAATTCACAGATGACATCACCCAGATCGTCCCGTGCCTGGTGATGAAGGCAAGGGATCAGGCGGCGCGAACCATAGCGGAAATCGACATCAACCAGTACGAGAGACGCTGGAAGATCAGAACTAATAGGGACAAGTTCAAGATCGTCCCACTAAGCAGCACGTTGACGTACCCCATAATCATCGGGGGGAAGGCACTGTCCTGGGCCTAAAGTTCTCCGACCACGGATACTCGAGACACTACACGGAGAAGTGGAACCTGGCAAGGAGAGAAATCTCCAAGCTATACAGGTTTAGAGACCTTAGCTCGGCCAACATTAGGAAGATATACCTGATGTACGTCCGGGCTAAGCTCGTCTATCCCGCAGTAGTGACTCAAGCGACAAACAAGACCTCAATGAGAAAAAATGCAGCGAATACAGAACTCTGCATCCCTACTGATAAACAAAGTCAGAAGGCGGGACCAACGCCGTCAGAGGGAACTACACACAATAAGAAACTGGACTCCATCAACATCTTCACCCAGAAATTGGAAAGAAGGGTCTGGTTAACTCTTCCCACTGATTTCATTCCGGAATTACAGGAAACAGGTGGCAGACTAAACATTCCTGCACAACTGCGTGAGAAAGTCACACGTCGTAACTAATTCCCAAGTACCAAACACTGTACACAAGAAAACATTACATCTATATACACATAACAGATACACATGAAACAACAGTCTAAACGAAACAAATACAAAGTAACCATAAAACAAAACATGTTAATAACACAGGTAAATTGCCGAGCCAAAAGCTATAAAAGGCTTAAATGCTAAAAATTTTAATTAAAAATAAGTAAAATAACAATAGAAACACGAACAATAAGAAGAACACGCCAGCTACACGAAAATAAACCAATACATAGTAGACACTACATACACTGAATAAGTAAAGGAAATTTCAAAAAGTAAAAAGACTGCGATGCCCTCCTACTAGCCCCCCCCCCACCTCCCCACTTTAAAATTTTCACTCACTTTTATCTACTACTATCCCAATTTCTCTAAGAGTGAATATACCATCGAAAAGATAGGCAGAAGAGTCAGAAAAAGTTATATTTCCTGTTCGCCATTTCGAAGCTTATTCCAGCCATATACCCTTAAGAATAAAGAATCCATATATAATTATATATATATATATATATATTTTCTTCATTCCATAAGGAAGCGGTTGATTACTTAACCCAGCCTGCAAAACTACAAGAGAGAGAATACGTTATACAGACCCTATAAACCCTTCTCCTGCTCAGACGTGTTAACTCTGTGCTCCTACAAAAATTTACGTTTGTGTCGTGCTCAAACCTTCGTGTCGTAAAGTGAAATAGATAAAAATTACATTCCGTGTCGGTTATACATTCATTAGCTCAATAAATTTCAACTGATTTTAAACAATCTTGTGTTTTACAATGCCTATCGTCAAATTTGATTGTGATTGCTCCCGGGCTTCATTCAATAAGGAAATATACGTTCCCTCAAGCCCTAATAACGTTAAAATATGTCGCTTTTGTTTTCTAAACGAGGCATTAGAGCTAAAACTAACCAACGCAATTAATGTAATTAGGTCAGAAGTTAATTCTGTCGGGAGAGACGTGGTGGCAACGAACCGTAAGATTGACGAACTGGCCAGCGGTGTTCGGGCATACTTTGATGAGCCTCGGGTGAGGGAAAATCGCGTTCAAAGCCGCCGATCGAGCCGTATAGAGAGTAAAGACCCGCAAGTTATTATAAATGATCAAGCGCGTATCTTAAACTCATATAGACTCCCGGAATCTCAATTTAGGCCGGCTAGAAACGGGGCTAGACTAACGAGGGAAATCTCACCGTTTTGAAATTCCATTCACTAATCAATTTGCCTTGTTAACTCCAATCGAGGGGAAAACAAAGAGTATTCTAATCGGGGAATCTTTAATAAAGAACCAGGATTCTGAATTCAAAGCACGAAATCCAGCTAAGCGTAAGAAAATCTGCCTACCCGAGGGGAGGGGGAGAATTAACCACGTGGTCAGTGAAATCCAAAGTCTGAACAAGCCATGTGAAGATCGAGCTATCCTCACGCTCGTGAGTGGAAATGATGTACACCAGTGGTTCCCAAAGTGGGCGGTACCGCCCCCCTGGGGGCGGTGGAAAGATCTGGGGGGTCGGTGAGGAAGAAGGGGGCGGTAGGGGGGCGGCAGTCCGAAGTCGAAGTCATAAGTTCGAACGTTTGTTTGACGATTTGTACACAACACGTGCAGCAGGACGAGTCAGTGGACGACGCATCAGGGTCCGGTTACCGCACGCCGCTCTGGCCCAGTCAGATCCGACAGCATAGACTACAAAAGCAAAAGCTCAGGTTTGTAATTTCAAGCTTGTAATGTTCAGAATTTTATCTTATAATAAAAACCGCATCCTGGCGGTCAACATCATCTTGAGTTCAAGTCAACATGAAATTGGGGACTCGCCAGAACACGCCGTGTTGTGTTGTGTTGAGCTGGTTAGGGTGGTGCATTCACTGATATATATTGTTACGAATGTATATGACTTTGTACCTGTGTGTGCATGTGTTTGTGTGTGTGTGTGTGTGTGTGCATATATGCGTGTTCGCGCGTGTGTCATTGTGTGGGTGATCACGTCCGCCACCATTTTCTGTGAGTAAATGGAAGAAAATGAATACGTGAGAGGGTAAACTTGCTTTTTATACCTTCAATGTTGTCATTTTTGTCTTTAAGTAGGCCTATTTATGAAATGCGATAAAATGCTGTATTTTACATGGTTTTATTTTTTTGTTCCTAGAATAAAGTATGGCCTTGGTACAGCAAACAAAAAAGAAGTGTCGGCAATATAGTGTGGAATATCTGAAATATGGATTTGTCGCAGCACCACACAACCAACAGCAACCAATGTGTCTACTGTGTGATAGAGTGTTTTCAAATGAAGCTATGAAACCTTCGAGGCTTTTGGAACATTTGAAGAAAATGCACTCTGATAAAGCAGACAAAAACTTGGCATATTTTCAGTCACTCCGAGACAACGTTCGGAAACGGAAAACCATCGGAAATATATTTGCCAGCAGTTTACAACAATCTACGGACGGTTTGCGAGCATCATACAACATCTCTTTGCTGATTGCTAGATCTGGTAAGCCTCATACAATTGGAGAAGAGCTTATTCTACCAGCAGTAAGAGAGGTTCTACACACAGTTCTACACAAGTCACCTGACCAAATTATAAAAGCTATTCCTCTCAGTGATAACTGTTCAGAGAAGAATAGATGAAATGGCTGAAAATATTGAAGAAACATTGTGTAACATGCTTAGGACAACAGAATTTAGTTTACAGTTAGATGAGTCCACTCTGCCAGGCAATGAATCTTTGGTTCTTGCTTATGTTCGTTTCGTCAAAGATGAAAGCTTGGTTCAAGAGCTGTTATTTGCGAGACAGCTTGAAACAGACACAAAAGGGGAGTCAGTATTTCGTGTCGTTGATGTTTTTTTCAAAGAGAGAGACATCCCACTTTCTAACATTCTTGCTTGTGCAACAGATGGGGCACCATAAATGGTAGGTCGTCATCGTGGCTTCATTAGTTTCTTGAAAAAAGCTGTACCTGGAGTACTTACAGTGCACTGTGTAATCCGCAGGCAGCATCTGGTCGCAAAAAACCTGAGTGGTAGACTACACAAATCAATGAGTACTGTTATCACAGCAATAAATAAAATCAAGGCACATGCCCTCAATTCCCGACTGTTTCGACAGGTGTGCACTGATAATGATGAAGAGTTTGAACGTTTAGTGTTGCACACAGAAGTTAGATGGCTGTCAAAGGGAAACTGCCTGAGACGTTTCTATTCACTGTTTGATACAGTTGTTGAATTCTTCCAAGACTCCAATTCTGTTCTGTGTGATGAACTAAGAAACATGAAGCATGACATTGCTTATTTGGCAGATATATTCACAAAGTTCAATGAAGTTAATTTGCAGATGCAAGGAAATGAGGCTAATCTAATTACAGTCAAATCAGCTATCTCCACCTTCCTGGCCAAGTTACAGTTATTCAAACGAAACATAGCTCGCCATGCACTATACCAGTTCCCAAGCCTCTCTGAATTGGATAAGGAAAAAGGCATACCATTCGATGACCTTCAAGTGTATTGTACACACCTGGATGAACTGCACAGAGACATGTCTGAGAGATTTGAGGACATTTTATTGCTTGAAATACCAGACTGGGTGATCAATCCATTCCTAAATGTCGACGGTGAAGAAACTGGAGTGGCAGAGGAAGAACTGATTTCCATTCAAAATGACATTGAGCTAAAGCCAATGTTCAAAAAGTCATATCAAGATTTTTGGTTACAAAAAAAAATCTCTGACTGCTATCAAGTGCTGTGGAACAAGGTCAAGATGTACTTTATTGCCTTGCCAACATCATATTTAGTAGAACGGGGCTTCAGTGCAGTCGCCTTGATTCTTTCCAAGCAAAGAAACCGACTGAAAATTACTGACCGCGGGGATCTACGACTTCTTCTTAGAGAGTTCCAGCCTGATGTTGAGAAGCTTATGTCCCTGCACCAAGCACATCCATCCCATTAATATTAAGTGTGAGACAATGAAGGTTACTGGTGGAATGTTTATTTACCATTCTATGTTGCTGAAACAGTTAAAACTGCTAAAAAATAAATTGGTTTACTAAATTGGGTTTTATTTGTGAAATACACATTTGTGTTCAACCTTTCTCTTTTCAAATTGCAGCATACCGAATATCAAGAAAGAGGTGTTTGTTTCCATATGTGTCTGTGGGGGGCGCTAGGAATTCACTGGGGAGCCAAGGGGGCGCCAGCCTGCAAAAGTTTGGGAACCATTGATGTACACCGTTTGGACAGCTCGACTACCGAAATTGTACATCGAGCAAGGGACCTAATTATAGCGGCCAAAGCGAAGGTGAATAATGTGGGGGTAATTGGGATAATTCCAAGATTAAAAGTAACTTTGAGAATGCAGTCAAGGTCAATCTACACAAATGAATGTCTTAAGCATTTATGTCAGGAAATGGGAGTTAAGTTTTCAATTTTGGGGATGATTTTCAGGACAAACCGTCACTTTTTTAATGATGGTATTCATTTAAATTCAGTGTGTAATTCGAAGCATGGCATAATTATTAATGAAGGCCTCTATAATCTCTATGGTACGGAAGTTAGTTGCCCCCAAGTCATAGATGCGCCAAACCGGATTTCACGCGAGGAGTCAATAAATTTAGGCGAGCAGGGAAACGCTCCATCCATACGAGAGAGAGGGATTCTGTTATTTAAAGAGAAAATTAAAATGCATTTACGCAAATGTTCGGAGTTTAAGAAACAACTGCACGAATTTAAAGCCATGATTCAAGAGGGCGATTACGATATCATATGTATTAGCGAGACGTGGTTAGATACAGCTTCTAGCGACCTTATTGCGGAATTTAATATAGAAGGGTACAAAATCCATCACAAAGGCCGCCTAACTGGGAGAGGCGGTGGAGTTTTAGCTTACGTAAAAGAGGGAATAAATGAGATAACGATGGCCGCGACGACCGTAAATATGAAGAGCGAGGTTCTGCTAATTGAGCTCGAGTGTGTTAAAAATAATAAAATTAACTTAGCGCTACCTATCCCCCCCATCTCTAATTGAATCAGAGAACATACTACTCTTTGACGGCCTTTTATCTAGGGTGAGAAAAGGAAAAACAATAATTTGTGGACATTTCAATTACCCTAACGTTAACTTTACAAACTATACTTCGGATAAAGTTGGGGAGAGATTGGTCAATTTCATTCAGGATAATTTTCTTCTACAAAAAGTAGAGGAACCTACGCGTGATCAAAATATACTTGATTTGATTATCTCAACAGAGGAGACTTTGGTAGAAAACATTTGCGTGGGTGAGCATTTGGCGAAGAGTGATCATAATGTAATTAGGTTTGAAATTAATACGAGCATTGAGGTAAAAGAGAGTTCACAACTAATCCCATGATTTGGAAGTTGTAATTTTGAAACTTTCCGTGACAGGATTAAAAGGATAAACTGGGGGAGATGTTTTGATAATAAGACAAGACAGGCAATGTACTCGAAGCTACAGCAAAATGTGCTCACGGTGGATTCCGATTTAGTTGAGTACGTACGTCGAAAGAATGCAAATTCAAAGAGAGCACTGTGGGTTAGCCCTTTAATAATTAACTTAATTCGGGAACGTAATAAAGACTATCAAAGTTTTAGTAAAAAACGAAACGACAACAAATCAAGAAAAAGGTGAAATATGAAAAATACCTTGCTATAAATTAGAAGCACAAACTGAAACGGTTTTATAGTTACGTTAACAGTAGAAACCCCATAAAGGGTTCAATAGGGCCGGTCAAAAGTAAAGATGGTGTTATGACGGACGTCCCAGAACAATTTGCTAAAAACTTAAATGAGCACTTCTCGAGCGTGTTTACTATAGAGGACGTGACACAATTAGAAACACTAGGTGAAAACATAAATTTTGAAAGACAAAATATCCTATCCAACATAAATATAAATGAAGGGGAGATTCTCACATATTTTAATAAAATGAAAAAATCGAAGTCACTCGCGCCCAATGGGGTGTACCCAACCCATCTTAAAGAACTAAAAAATGAATTAGCAAGACCGCTCTGCACAATTTTCAATCGATCAATAGAGGAAGGCCTAGTTCCAATAGAGTTGAAGCGTGCAAATGTTACGCCGATATTCAAAAAAGGGGAGAAAACTAGCCCTACTAATTTCCGTCCCATCGGTCTAACTTCTGTAATTCGAAAACTCTTAGAATCGATAATTATAGATAGGTTGGTGAGCCATTGTGAGGCTAATAATTTAATTGCAGATTCCTAGCATGGATTCAGACGGGGGCGCTCGTGCCTAAACAATTTACTTGAATTCTTTCATAACACGATTTGCATCTACGATGAAACTAAAGGGGTGGATATAATTTACCTTGACTTTAAAAAGGCCTTTGATACAGTTCCGCACGAAAGGCTATTGATGAAAATTAGAGCAATTGGAGTGAGGGGTAACATACTTAAATGGATTAGAAACTGGCTATCAAATCGTTCACAGCGGGTTATTGTAAATAGGGCGTGTTCAGAGTGGGCTCCAGTCACCAGCGGGGTACCACAGGGGTCAGTCTTGTGCCCATTATTATTTATTGTTTACATTAATGACTTGGATAATGGAGTGGTTAGTAGGATCTCTCAATTTGCAGATGACACAAAGCTAGGAAGCTGAGCCCTTTCGAGACCCGATGTAGATCAAATGCAAAGGGACCTTAATAAAATTGTCGAATGGGTGGATAAATGGCAAATGGGCTTCAACATAGGTAAATGCCAGGTCATGAATTTAGGATGTCATAACTCTGATCAGTTAACTTAGAAAAAGACCTGGGGATTTTAATCTTGGAGGACCTTAAAGTATAGAAACAATGCGCAGAAGCTTGTAAAAAAGCAAACCAAATGCTAGGATATATTGCTCGGAATTTTACTTTCAAATCAAAAGATATAATCCTGCCACTATACAAATCGATTGCGCGTCCACACCTCGAATACGCGGTTTAATTTTGGTGTCCCTCCCTAAACAAGGATATAGCGCATTTAGAAAGAGTGCACCGTTGGGCTACGAAACTAGTTCCTGGAATCCGAAACAAACCGTACGAAGATAGACTCCGCTCATTAAACCTACTATCACGTGAAAGTAGACGATTACGTGGACAATTGATCGAGGTATTCAAAATCTTAAAAGGATTTACTAATATTGATTACAGACTATTGTTCGTGATGGACGAAAGAGCCCACACACGCCAAAATGGTTTAAAATTAGTGAACAAGCGATTTAACTCTACTATAGCTCAAAATTACTTCACGTTTAAAATCACGCAAACGCGGAATAGCTGGTCCAACCATGTAGTAGAAAGCACGTCAGTTAATATGTTCAAAAACCGACTCGATGAGTACTTCAATAGTGTAAATATAACGTAGTAGAAGCACAGATTAAATCGTCATATATTATAAGGAGTTAAGGATTAAAATGCAATGATGAATAAAAAGATGCCAGCGACACCTTCCTGCACCAAGTGAATGTGAATTCTCCTTTTCTTTTTCTGTATCTCCTATAAGTATATTATTTTCATCACTAGCAGGCGAAGCCTGCGGGAGAAGAGAGTACTGTCCTTTTAACCCCCTTTTCCCTGGTTTGAAGAAGCGTGTTCGTATATTTGAGAGATAGCTGAATCTGTATGTCAAGGGTACACATGTAGATAAGTGTGTACCGTAGAATTGAAAAAAATAGAAGAGGCATGTTAAGAAAGGTCAACTGATACACATGTAGATAAGTATGTACAGTAGAATAGAAATATTTTTTAAAATATGTAAAAAATATATATACAAAGAGTACACATGTAGATAAGTGTGTACCATAGAGTTGAAATAGTTACAAAAAACAGCATGTAAAAAAAAGCATGATACACTAACGTTAGAATGTGGTAGGTAAAATCTTCTGTAAGCAGACTGGTCCTTGTTTCTGTAGTTCTCTCTCTCTCTCTCTCTCTCTCTCTCTCTCTCTCTCTCTCTCTCTCTCTCTCTCTCTCTCTCTCTCTCTCTCTCTCTCTCGACGCCCCTTGTCGTGGGGGGAGAGCTTGCGTGCACCATAGATTCTTCGATCTATGTCGTCGGGGGGTACCTTTATGGTACCCCTGGTAGGGTTACTCTTGACGAATTGGTCGGGAATGAGGTTTCAGACAAAGTGCGTCCATCTTCTACTCTTCTATCCTGTATTCTGTTGCTATTTTCTCTATCTTTTTCGACTGATTTAAAAAACAAAACAAAACTTACTACTATGCTGTCAGCTATATCCTTCATCTATCTAAATTTAAGGACCTGGCAGCTACCTCATGCGTTAGAAGAGAGGCTTTGGAACCTCTAAAAATAACGCCAATCGGCGCTTACTGGTCGCGAGAGATTAGAACTGGAGGTGTCCTAGGCGCTGGGGCGCGATGAATGGGACGAGGGTAAGTGCCCCGTTAACCCCTTCCCTGGCGCGTAATTACTGACCATTCCCAGTGACCGTTGAGAGGTGCCTTTGGTAGAAACTGTCCGAGGTGACGGGCCTTGTTTCCAGGTTGGTTGCCAGGCCAACACAAAGCCTTGGGTTGAGTCTCTTGGTGTGGCGGGATATCCATTGAACGCTACGCCGACATCCTGGCCGCCCTGAAGGGGACTAGTAGGAGTTTAGTACGGGGCATGTTCCGCTGTTCACCTGGTGCGAAATCGATACCCCCCTTTGGAAGCTGTCAGTGTTGCTTGGTTGGGAGCCATGGCACGCCGGGCTTGAACTACTCGGTCGGACGAACAGCAGTAAAAGGAGCGTGCCTTCTAAAAGATCCGAAACGTCTAAGATGGATACGCGGGATCGACTCACGCGGGGCGAACTCACCAACCTCCCTTCTTTTTTAATGAGTGGTCGCAAAGTATTCAGAGATATAAAGTGTTCAGCATGACTGGAAAGAAAGGGCCGGCTGCTCTTAAATACAAATATTCGTTGTGCAGAAAGGGCAAGTGGTGCGTGGACTTCCCGGAGGGGTTTTACTCGAAATGCCACCCGGCAAGTATCTGCACTGACTGTGTCCCTAAAGGAGAAGTGCAAGAGCTCAAGGATCTATATAGATCATCTGAGCAAAATTCTAAAGAACTGGAGAGGAAGCTGCAGAACCTAGAGTCTAAACACGCGCGTCAGCTTGGCCGTCTCGAGGACAGGATCGTCGAGTTGTCCTCAAGACTAGAGGTCCGGTCGGCACACGAAGTATCTCCCCCTGACGTAAGTGGATCCGCCGACGAGACCCTCGCCCAAGAAGCGAGCAATGCATCGGCAGTGCTACGTCAGCCTTCCAACGTCCCAGAGCTGGAGTCAGCTGCTGCTGAACTGGCTCAACGGGCCAAAAAGAAGAAGAGAAAGAGAAAGGAAGGGAAAAAAGAAGAGAAAGTAGAAACAGAAGAAGAGAAAGCAGAAATAGAAGTGAAACCAGAGGAAGATAGGAAAAAAGAAAAAGAAAAAGAAGAAAAATATGAAGGTTAAAGAGGAAACGGACAAGTCGGTTCCTAAAGGGAAAACCCTTTCCTCTGCAGCCGAATGTGCGACACTCAACCTTGTTGGTGTCTCTCCAGAACAGAGTCTGCAACTACTGTTATTGGCCCGCCTTTGCACCAGTGTGAAGGTAAGCTGCCTGCCAGGACGGGGAAACCACGGAATCAAGGTAGAGGCGGAGAAATCTCAGATTTCTGAGAACTCAGTTGATAAGTGGCAACGATCTCTACCTCAAAGGAGGTAAGATAGGCCTTGAAGGAAGGATAATACACACGGGTCATGGGAGACGTGGACGACTGCGGGTTGCAAACCAGCAGACGTGTTGTGGTCAGGATGTTCCCAAGAAGAGGTCCAACCCGTATAGCTCACTCGAGGAACATTTCCTTGAACCAACGCCTGGTATACGGCGGAGGGAGTCTTTTTTGTAAACCCTTACCGCAACTTTTATGGTAGAAACAATCTCTACCAAAGGGATGGAGTGCATATTTCTTTTAAAGGAAAGGCTGTACTCTGTAACATGATACAAGATGTTGTGGAGCGGACCCAAAGGAGTGTCTGGCCCAGAGTGAGGAGGGACGTACGCCAGTACGCCCGTGTCACTCCTGAAACTAGCTTCTCAGAGGTCGCAAAGAAGGGTACCCCCTCACTAACAAATAAGCCGGGAAACGGAAGAGAGTAGGAAGTCCTACATTCGGGGACTCCCTGAAAGTTCTGTTTAATGCGAGGTCGATCAGGAACAAGTTTCTTGAACTTCGTGGCCTCATAGCGACGGAAGAACTTGAACTGGTACCCATAACAGAGTCGTGGGTAAAAACTCAAACCGAGATTTTGAAGGTGAATTCACGATTCCCGGTTACAAACTCTTCCAAAAAGATAGGCCAGACAGAGAGGGTGGCGGTGTGATGTTGTATGTCAAGGATAAACTCAATTTGACGAACTGTAACATTGTATCCGACCGCGAGCTACAAGAAGTATACCTAGATATACGTGCTGCCAGATACAGGACCCTGCTGCTTTACAGAACCCCAGCCCAGGTCGTCGAAAAGGGCAGGGATCTGTACCTGCTACTGGGTGAACTTGTTCAATACAGTGTGTGTATCGCCATGGGTGATTTCAATTCCCAAGTTGACTGGAAAACCAGAGAACCCTGTGGCGAGAACGCACTGCTCCTGGAGTTCGCGAACAAGGAGTTCCTGACTCACTGGGTGAGAGAGCCGACGAGAGGCAATAATATTCTCGACTTGGTTTTCACCTATGAAGATGACATCGTTGAGGATATCTCTGAAGGCGATTTATATCCAAGGTCCCCAAGGTAGAGTCTGCGACTGGTAAATCGAGGAAACTTGATTTGAGAATAGTAGACTTTGCAGGTCTTCGTGCTGGATTGACTGTTGCGAAGTTAGAAGTGTGCGAAGATGTTGAAGATTCGTGGAATAGATTCAAAATTACTTTCATGAGTCTCCAATCACGATTTATCCCTTTGAAAAGCCTTCGTCGGTCTTCTGTTCAACCAAAGTGATTTAATCGAGAAATCGGTCAACTGCTGAGGAAGAAAATTCCGGTGTACCGGCAGCCAAAGATTTCTGGTGACTTTGACGAGTACCATAAGCTAGCAAGAAGAGTGAAGTCCAGCATAAGGTGGAAAAGCGTGCCGAGGAGCTCCGAGTAGCGAGACTTTGCAAGGAGAATCCAAAGGAGTGCTTTGGTTATGCAAATAGCCGTAAACCAATCCATCGCACGATTGGCCATTTAGTGAATGAGGAGGGGGCATTAAAGCTCTCAGATGCAGAAAATGCTAACCTCCTAAACGACTACTTCTCTTCAGTGTTTCCTGAAGAGTGTGGTCCCAGCCCACAGATTCTACCTTGAGGGAAAAGCCGTAGGATATGGACTTCACCCAAGGAGAAATAGAAAAAAGATCATTGATCTAAAGACGAATAAGTCCCCTGGGCCGGGCGGGTTTCTACCTAAAGTGTTGAAAGAAGTGCGCGATGAAGTGTCACAACATCTGAGCACAATCTTTAACATATCAATCCGGACCGGATGCGTTCCTAGAGACTGGCGTGAAGCGGAGGTGTCTTCTATCTTCAAGAAAGGATACCCTAGCCAGCCGTCGAACTACCGACCTATTAGGTTAACCTCAATATTCGGTAAACTCATGTAAAACATCATAGTGGACAAAATGACGTCATATTTAGAGTCCAACTTGCGATTGAGGAGTTCTCAGCACGGGTTCCGAAGGCGGTGAATGTTATCTACTTAGACTTTCAAAAAGCCTTGGGTAAGGTACCACACCGCCATCTCCTCCGGACTCCGGAAAGTGCGTGCACTGGGTATAGACGGAAATGTAGCAAGTTGGATAGAGAACTGGCTAAGTGGCAGACGGCAACGGGTGGTGTTGAATGGGCAGGCTTCTGAGTGGGTGTCCGTTACTAGCGGTGTTCCTCAAGGTTCTGTCCGGGACCACTACCGTTCATCATCTACGACAACGACATGAAAGGTGACATGGTTGCGAAATTTCTAAATTTTCCGATGATACCAAGCTTGGTATGAACTTGCAAAGGAAGGAAATACTGCCTGCCTTCAAGATGATCTTTGGATGATTGGGGAGTGGTCGGACACGTGGCAAATGCCTTTTAACGTGAACAAAGGCAAAGTGATGCATATCGGCCACCTAAGCCACCAATCTCAGTATATCCTTAAGGGCACTGCTCTTGAATCCACCGACACTGAGAAGGATTCGGGTGTAACTATAACTAGTGATCTTAAGTTCTCGAGGCAGTGTATTGAGGCAGAGAAAAAGGCCCAAAGGATGCTAGGTTATATAAAGCGCCAGTTTGGATATCGAAACAAGGAAATAGAACTCTGTTTGTAGAATTCACTTGTCCGACCGCACCTGGAGTATGCCTTATAATTTTGGAGTCCTTCGTTTCGAAAGGATGTCGCGAGATTGGAACGAGTGCAAGCAAGGGCAACCAAACTGATTCCCTCTATCAGACACAAAAGTTACGACGATAGATTAAGAGAATTAGATCTGTTCTCGTTGGAGACCCGAATACTGCGTGGTTAGCTTATCGAAGTGTTTAAAATACTTCGAGGCTTCGACAATGTAGACTACACTGATGTTTTCCAACTTAGTGAGAGCAGAACTAGAAATCACGGCTACAAACTTAAACTGAAGCGTTACCACCGCGATCTGTGTAGGAGATTTTTCAGATACAGCATCTAAGGTAGCTGGAACGCACTCCCAGTGGAAGTTGTTAACAGCAATTCTATTGATCAATTCAAGTCAAGACTGGACAAAGTCTTGAAAAGTGGCCGTTTAGGCACGTAAGCCGTTGAGCAGAACTGGGCCTGTTCGACTGCTAGTCCAAAGGTACCCTCTCTGAACGGCCCATTAGGTCTTCTAGGGTACTTCTTATCCTTGTAGCTCCTTGTATATATATATATATATATATATATATATATTTCTCTCTCTCTCTCTCTCTCTCTCTCTCTCTCTCTCTCAGTCGCGTTCGAGCCGTCCTTGCGATAAGGTGTTTTTTGTGTTTCTCCAACAATTTGTTGCTTAAAGCCCTTTTGACTGTGCCATTTGTATACTAATAAGTTATACTTCTTTATTTTCCCTCATTTAATTACTCTCCCTGTAAAACAAGTGATTTCCTTCAATTTTAATATATATATAATAGTTGACCACTTAAATTTACCCTTTCACGTGGTCATTTTAACCTCTTCTCTCCGCCATTTTTGCCCGAAAAGGAGAACTGTAAGTAATATTTTCGCATTTCTCTTATTTTCATTTACATTTTTTTGCTATTTCTTTGAGTGTCACAATTACCATTTGATCTGACAAGGTTTGTTTTGTTTACAAGATTTAGCCCATAATAATTTCTGTCTTTTTGTCTCTCTGTGTACGTGCCCTTACTTGAAATTTCTGTTATCTCCTTGTCAGTGGGTCTCAACCAATAAGCGAACAGGATTTAAGCCTACACACGCCATTCGTCTATTCCAATAGGTATTATTTTCATATCGGCGGGAGCTTTCTTGTTTTGCATTGTTTTTTCTTGTTTCCAATTTCTAACAAGCGAATTAATACCTATATTTCCCTTCCAATAAATAATTAATATTTCTCCATTGCAGTAAATTAATATTTTTACCTCTTTCAGGCATATTAAAATTTTTTTGTTTTCTTACAGGCGATTTAAATACCTTTATTTCACTTTTAGACTATATATATATAAGTGGAGGCCATCTTGTTTTGTATTGTTTTTTTCTTGTTTTTAATTTCTAACAGGTGATTTATTACTTACATTTCCCTCCCAATAAATAATCAATACTTCTTTGTTCCAGTAAATTAATATTCTGACCTCTTTCAGGTATAATATTTTTTTGTTTTCTTACAGGCAATTTATATATTGTTCGTCTGTCCATAAATAACTTTTTTCCACAAAATTAATATTCTGACCTTTTAAGGGTACCAAAATTTCTTTTATTTCCCTTCCAGATTACATATCCTTGTCTTTAACCCAAACTACCTTTCCCGTAACCACAGGTCAACCATTCCCATGGCACCACAGCTGACGTGTACGTGCTGTTCTGGAACGTTCGGCCCGACGATCTTCGCTAATAGAGACGTTCTCATTTGCAGATTCCTCCAAACAAGCAGAGTGTGGACGGATGAGCTTAATACAGCACTACGCAAGATTGATGATTTGACAGAGAAGCTGGAATCATTGCAGGAATTCGTTACTCTTAATATCGGAGCGACGCAGACCCCTGCATCACCTGCCGTCTTACTCCCTGTCCCGGCTAGCCCAGAACCTTCCACTAACCCTCCTTTCCCACAGGAGGATTTCCAGGTAGTTATGAATAACGTGTGTACCAGGGCTAGTGCGAAGAGGTTCATACCCACCACCACTTGTCATAACCGTTTTCGGATTCTTTCACAGGAAAATGAAGAGGTAGAGAAGAACGAGGATGAGGTCAGGCTTGTGGGTGGCTTCATAGTCAAAGGGCAACTCACGGAATTCTGTCGTAGGGCACCCAAGACCAGGAAATGTTTCTGTATTCCTGGTGGCGGCCTAGACGACGTGATTGCCACTGTAGACCAAGTAGCAAGCCTTACCTCCACCAACACGACGTACATCATACACGTAGGAACTAAAGATATACATAGAACCAGATCGGAGGACCTCCTGGCGAAGTACCGTCGAATGATAAGACGGTTTAAAGAAAAATCTGGCCAAATTATTCTTTCAGGTATCATTCCCCGTAGACAGGCTGACGACCGATTCTATAACATCGCCACTAGTGTCAACCGCCGACTAGCCAACATCTGTAGTGAAGAGAATATCGGTTTTGTCGACACCTGGAACAGTTTTTACTATGACAAATCCTTGTTTTCCAACGACGGTGTCCACCTAAATCAAATAGGCGCTGCCCGCCTTGGTAGGCTACTCAATGACGCAGTAAAGGACTACAGAGCAAAAAAACGGGGCTGCTCACATTCCACTGGGACAAGTACCGTAGGATGTGTTCGATTAAGAACTGGGAATAACACGAGGACATCCAATGGTCACAACCTGAAGGTTTTCTATGTCAACGCTCGTAGCATTCGTAACAAATTTTTAGATTTAGAGGAAATTGCGTTAACAGATAATTATGATATAATCGGCATTACAAAATCATGGTTAAATATTGAAAACAAAGATTTCCTAGTAGAATATATAAAAAAGGAGGCGGTGTCCTACTCTATGGACAGTCTTCTGAGTGAGTGCCCGTTACTAGCGGGGTGCCTCAAGGTTCTGTCCTGGGACCACTACTATTCATCATCTACGTCAACGACATGGACGGTGACATGGTTGCGAAGATTTCCAAATTTGCCGACGATACCAAGCTTGGTATGAACGTTGCAAAGGATGGAAATACTGCCCGCCTGCAGGAAGATCTTGGGAAGATTGGGGAGTGGTCGGACACGTGGCAAATGCCTTTTAACGTGGGGAAATGCAAAGTGATGCATATCGGCCACAGAAACCCCCAATCTCAGTATATCCTTAAGGGCACTGCTATGGAATCCACCGACACTGAGAAGGACTTGGGTGTAACAATCACTAGTGACCTCAAGTTCTCGAAACAGTGCATTGAGGCGGAGAAAAAGGCCCAAAGGATGCTAGGCTATATTAAGCGCCAGTTTGGTTATCGGAACCAGGAGATTGTACTGTGCCTGTACAACTCACTTGTCCGACCGCACCTGGAGTATGCCGTACAATTTTGGAGTCCTTCATTGCGAAAGGACATCGCGAGATTGGAACGCGTACAAGCCAGGGCAACCAAGCTGATTCCCTCTATCCGACATAAAAGTTATGAGGATAGACTAAGGGAATTAGATCTGTTCTCGCTGGAAACCCGTAGACAGCGTGGTCAGCTCATGGAAGTTTTCAAAATAATTCGAGGGTTCGACAATGTTGACTACCGGGATATTTTCACACTGAGTGATAACAGAACGCGCAATCACGGCTTCAAACTTGAACTGAAGCGTTACAACCGCAATCTGTGTGGAAATTTTTTCACTTATAGTATCTGCGGTATGTGGAACGCACTTCCAGTGGAAGTTGTCAACAGTGAATCTGTTGACCAGTTCAAGTCAAGACTAGACAAAGTCTTGAAAACTGGCCGTTTAGGGACGCAAAACAATTGAGCAGCCATGTGCCCGCTCAATTGCTAGCCTAAAGGTACCCTCTTTGAATGGACCGTAAGGTCTCCTAGGGTACTTACTTTCCTTGTTACTCCTTGTTACTCTACATCAAAAAAATCTCAACCCAATCCAATTTACAAAGCCACAAATCGCAAACATAGACACATCGTACATACTTCTTAAAAAGAACCACGGGACGAAAATAGTGCTGGTTCTAATATATAGACCCCCAGCTCAGCCAACGCAAACCGACAGCTATTTCTTTTAACAAATCAGCGAAATAAGTAATGCGCACGATACCGTAATTTTGGGCGATTTTAATTTACTAGTACCAAAGTGGCGCGAATTGCTATCCGCTCATTATGCTAACGAACTCTATACTAACTTACAAGAAAGTTCACTAACTCAGTTTGTACTATGCCCTACTCGCGGAAAAAAAATACTCGACATAATTTTTGCAACAAAAGAAGATTTGATAGAGAATAGTAATGTGGGAGAGGAATTTAGTAATAGCACCACCGTGCAATCACATTTAGTGTAAATTTCAATCGTAACTATATAATTAATAGCAATGAAAGAGTCCCAGACTTTAGAAAAGCGAATTTTACTAAGCTCAGAACAAAACTTAAGCAAAAAGATTGGAGCAACTTGCGTGACATAAACAATATAAACGATAAATGGACATCTTTTTAGAAGCTCGTACTTCAAGGCGGTGAAAGAATGTATTCCTTTGAAAAAATCGTCGTTCGCCACACGAAAATATACCTAAATGGCGGAGTAGCGAGATAGCTAACTGTCTACGAGACAAGAGGTATACCCATATTAGATCAAAAACTTCTAACGACGAGACAGAACGCGCTAAATATTCAGACTTACGATGTAAATCCAAAAGGTTAATTAAACAGAGTAAACCCAACCCGAAAGAGTTCTATAGTTACATACGACAAAAAAGAGAAACATCTACATCTATCAGACCGCTAACTGACGAGAGCGGAAACTTTACCACGAACGATGAACAAATGAGCTGTATTTTAAACACAATTTTTACATCAGTCTTTACTACAGAGGATCTTAGTGAAATCCCAATACCAACAGCTATCCAAATAGGTTACAACGAGGCGTTAAGTAGTATCACCGTTACAGAAAGAGACGTACTGAGATGCATTGAAAAGCTTAAGGTAAATAAGTCACTCGGCCCGGATATGGTCTGCCCTCGAATATTAAAAGAAGCCAAAAATGAACTAGCCAAACCACTGTCGTTATTGTTTAATTATTCGTTAGAGACCGGGACTATACCTGATGAGTGGAAGCTCGCTAACGTAACACCAATATTTAAAAAAAGGCGGTAGATCTCTACCTAGTGATTATCGCTCAATTAGTTTAACCTCGGTCGTTTACATAATGTTAGAGACACTTATACGCAACAAACTCGTTAACCACTTGGAAGAAAAGAAGCTACTTAGAGACACCCAACTCGGCTTTCGAAATAAAAGCTCTTGTCTAACGAATCTATTAGACTTCTTCAATGACATGTTTAATGAATACGACGAAAGTAAAGCAGTCGACATAATTTACTTAGACTTTCAAAAGGCCTTCGACAAAGTTCCACACAAACGTTTACTAACTAAAGTAAAAGCGCACTGAATTGAAGGCGCGATAGCAAGGTGGATAGAAAACTGGCTAAGTAATCATCTAGGTGGACAGACGTCACTAGCGGTGTACCTCAGGGGTCTGTTCTAGGACCAGTTCTCTTCTTAGTATACATTAACGACTTAGACGAAGGCATTTCAGGCATAATATCGAAGTTTGATGACGACACCAAAATCACGAATTCAGTACTCACTAACGCACAGATTAATGAAATGCAGAACAACCTCAATAAATTATCGAACTGGGCGCAAACGTGGCAAATGCCTTTTAACAAGGACAAATGCAAAGTGCTCCATATCGGATACCGATTAAATAGTATTCAACTCTTAAGCGTAGAGAGAGAGAGACAGACCTAGGAGTAACAATATCGAGCGATCTAAAGCCCATTCAACAATGCTCAGACGTCATTAAAAAAAAGCAAATAAAATAATTGGATTCATTGGTAGAGCGTTCGAGTATAAGTCCAAAAGTACGATCCTTACTCTCTATAATTCCTTGGTCCGTCCCATTATGGAATACTGCGTCCAAGCCTGGTGCACGTACTACCAGAAAGATATAGTGAAATTAGAACGAGTCCAACGAAGGCTCACTAAAATGATACCAAGTATAAGGAATAAAACCTACGAAAAGCAAATTAGAGAACTGAATCTCTTTCCGTTAAATCACTGTAGATTAAGAGGGGACTTAATTCAGGTCTTTAAAATTATCAAAGGCATAAACAATATAGACCGCAATAAATATTTCATTATCGACCAGTCAAATTACACGAGAGGAAACGGTTGTAAAATTATAGGTAATTATTTTAACTCGCACGAATCTAAGAATTTCTTTTTTAACCGAATCGTTAACTTATGGAATGGGCTTCTTCGTAAAGTAATAAACTGCAACACCGTAGATACTTTAAACGCCGTATAGATAAACACTTTGAATCAAATCGCCGACTAACAGCGTTTTATAGCGATTAACTAACTCCCGAGCATGCAGGTGTCAGGTTAACCCAATTTTCCCTAAAAAAGAAGAAAAAAAAGAGCATGTTCTATGTAATATAAGATTATTAAGATAAGTCATATTTTTGTTTATTTTTTCGTATATATTAATGTGTTCCTGCTCTCCTGTTAAAATTTCCTGGTTGCGTCTATTTTATAACATCACCAGGTATATATTTTCACTATTCCAAGCCCGGAAACGGGTGGGAGAGGCGGGTGGGGAGAGACTTCATCTTTAATATCATATGCCTTACACGAAGTATTGTATATAGTTATAATTTAGGATAAAAATAGAGGTACTTCCATTGTAATGGACCGAATGGTCTCTTAAGGTAGTTACTTCCCTTGTAACATCTCTCTAATGAAAGGTGCACTATCTTCCTCATTATCTTCTATCTCAGGCAACCTAGTTTGGACCACAAGGTTTGTTGTGGCCTGTTCATCTATGTAACACACTCTCTCTCTCTCTCTCTCTCTCTCTTGTCGTCATGGCTCGTACTAAGCAGACAGCTCGCAAGTCTACCGGAGGTAAAGCTCCGCGTAAGAAATTGACCACGAAGGCAGCGCGCAAATCCGCCCCTGCCACCGGAGGCGTGAAGAAATTCCACAGGTATCGTCCCGGAACCGTTGCCCTTCGGGAAATCCGTCGTTACCAGAAAAGTACGGAACTATTGATTCGCAAGTTGCCTTTGCAGCGCATGGTTAGCGAAATTGCCCATTTTTTAAAAACTTATCTCAGTTGTCTTTCAGCCTTTGTCCCGGTTGGATGTGTGACAGTGCCGCTCCCTCTATTTGATTCATAAAGTGCTTGCTATTTATCGATATTCATATTGAAAAGTGTTTTTTTTTCTAATGGTTGTACTTTGGGGTTTATCTTCGATCAGATTATAATTCCTAAATTGTGTTTGAATAGTGGTGAATTTTTAGATAAATTGTGATTAATCGTAAGTTCGGTTCTCTGAATTCGGAGACGGACTTTTGTTTACATCGTCGGCCATCTTGGTTGTGGGTTTTGAACTTGCGCGCCCCAATTCATTTAAATAATTACTATATTAGTTACTATATTAATAAATAAAAGTTCCAGATTATTAAGCTAGGCTTGTGAGTTAGAATTTTCATTGAAGGGCCTAGTCTCACACCGGATATTCGCAGATCTCGGTAACTGAATTTACTTTATATTAATTTGAATTTACAATAGACCTATCAAGACAAAAAAAACCCGCCTGGGGCCCAAAGATTAGAAGCGTTTTGCTTTAAATGCAAGACAATAAAGTGAATTATAGATTTACCCGAGCAATGCTTTGAACAAATTACAGCCCAAAGTATATGTTTTTTTGTAAAATGGCTGAAGAACACTAGAAAGAAAAGAACGATTTAATGAAAATTAATCATGACCTGGCCAACAGAATAACTGCATTAGAAACCAAAAGATGTGACTGTGCTATCGATGAAAATCAAAAACCACGCATCGATCAAAGAGTGTTGAAATTAGAACAATCTGTACTGCTTTTAGAAAACAAAATTGAACATACTAACGTTAGAGAAGAGGACTTCATCGCAGTTACTAACAAACAAAAACTTAGACCCAAACCAAACACGAATACACCAATTGAACTACAAAATAGCGATTCAGAATTAAAAGAAGAAGATACTTATTTATTTGGAGACTCTTTAATCAAAATCAGATTGACTACCTTGGTGCGATAAATTCTAGAAAACGTAAATTTAGGTGTTATCCTGGAGCTAACATCAAGAAGATAACCCAAGAGATAGACAAACTAACTTTAAAAAATCAAAAGTGTTCAGTAAGAGCCAATGTTGCAAGTAATGATGTCTTTTGTAAAAATAATTATGACGGAACTGAAGAGATAGTTGAGGACTATACTACGCTCGTCAAGAAAATCAAATCTAAGATTAAAAGAGGCATGGTAATCGGCCTACTACCGAGATTAAATTCAAATAGAGAAGCGTTAAGTTGAGCAATTGGCATCAACGATCGCGTAAAGAAGATATGTGAAAAATAAAATGTTAAATTCGTTGACTTTTGGCAGAAATTTATCCAAAAAGAGGCATACTTCAACCATGATGGAACGCATTTTAGCCTAAAAGGAATACGGAGAATTGCCCTATTTAAATTTGATGGAACTTCTAGAACAACTTAGTATCTCCTCAGAACCCCAAGAAAATTCTGGAAACGACTTCGGTGCAGCATTAGAAGTAAACGAATAACTTCACTCAAAGTCATCTTATTTAATGCCAGATCAATCAGGAACAAATTATCAGAATTCAAAGCTTTAGTAGCATTAAAAAAATATGATATAATAGGCATCATCAAGACGTGGATCCACAGTCATTCGAGGGAGTATATCAGTGAATTTCATTTGCAAGGCTACAAATTATTTCACCAAGATAGAATTTATAAGGAAGGAGGAGGAGTACTCTTATATATAAGTGAGGACCTTCAGCCTATTAATTGCAATATAGATACAGAATTTGAACTAATAGGAATAAAACTAAATATGAACAAATGTTTACATATATATTTGGCCTATAGAAAGCCAGACCAATCAAATGAAACAGACAATCGGTTTTATGAATTTTTGACGAGCGTTAGTAAGGAAAGATTCTCTCTCATTATTGGCGATTTTAACTGTCCCCAAATTAATTGACGGACAAAGAATTCATATTCTGAAGGAGAAAGATTACTAAATTTCATAGATGAAAATCTGCTAACTCAATGGTTCACTGAGCCAACAAGTGGAGAGAATATATTGGACTTAATCTTAACTTCAGATGGTGAACTTACATATTTCAAACGTGAGCGTAGGCGATCAACTCTGCAGCAGCGATCATAACCTAATAGAATTCGAATTAAATTTACCTCACAAAAGAATTGTAACAAGTATTACAAAATTAGACTTCCGAAAGGCTAATTTAATAGATTTAAAAAAAGTCTCAAAAATTATAAAATAACTGGTAGAGAGATAAATCAAGCATGGAATGAATTTAAAAACAATCTTTTAATGAAACAATCCCAATTCATTCCTCTAGCAGTCAAAACAAGTGGAAAAAAATCAAAATCTTAAATGGTTGACAAATGAAATCAAAAGAGACATAAATAAAAGAAACGAGGCTTATACGATGACCAAATTAAACAGCTCAGAAGCGAATAAGAAGAAAAGTAAAAGCTGTAATTAAAAGATCAAAGCATAACGAGAAAAGGAGAGTAGCTTTAAATTGTAAAGAAAATCCCCCAAAATTCTTTGCCTTAGTTAATAGTAGAAAACCAATAAAAAACAGTATTGGCCCAATCAATGATCGTCACAATAATTTACAAGTTAGAGATAAAGATATAGCCGCTGCACTAAACGAGTATTTCGCTTCAGTTTTCAACAACGAGACCTCAAATCAAAATATCATACCATATAATCAGTACTTAGACAATGACCCACTAGAAATGTTGAAATGCACGAGCAACGATGTACGAATAGATAAAATGAATAAATTCAAATCCCCAGGACCCGATAAGATAGTCCCAAGAGTAATCAAAAAAGTAAAAGATGCAGTAGTGACCTAAATAACATACATTTTTAACTTATCATTTGAAACTAGTACTGTCCCTCAAGATTGGAAATTAGCCAATGTAACGGCAATATTTAAAAAAGGACGTAAAGATCTGGCATGCAATTATCGACCTATAAGTCTAACATCAATAATTGGCAAAATGCTCGAGAGTATTATTGCAGAAAAAAATAGTAAGCCATTTAGAAACCAACGAATTGCTAAGAAACACGCAACACGGATTTAGGAAACACAGATCTTGTCTTACAAATTTTTTAGCGTTCTTCCATTACATTAACACAATTCATGATAGTGAGAGATCTGTCGACATTCTGTATCTGGACTTTCTAAAGGCCTTCGACAAGCTGCCACACAGGAGATTAATGACTAAAGTTAGAGCTCTAGGAATACGAGGTAAAAAGCAAATTGGATTGAAGAGTTGCTTAGTAATCGTAAACAGAGGGTCATGATTAATGGAGAAGAGTCTGAATGGATAACTGTGAGTAGTGGCGTTCCTCAGGGATCAGTCCTGGGACCCTTGCTCTTTATTATTTCTGTAAATGACATAGACGTGGCATTGATCTCTAAAATCTCCAAATTCGTTGACGATTGTAAACTGGGTAAAAGTATAATTACAGAGCAAGATATAATAGATTTTCAAAAGGACATTGACCACACAGCCGAATGGTCTGAAAAATGGAAACTTCCACTGAACCTTTAAAAATGCAAAGTAATGCATGTTGGCCACAAAAAATTCGAAGGCAGAATACAAACTCCTTGATAAAACAATAGCAGAAACAAAAAACGAAAAGGATCTCGGTATTTGTGTGTCAAATAACCTCAAGTTCACACAACACTGTGTCGACGTAGAAAAAAAGCGCGAAAGATACTCGGTTACATTAAAAAACAGATCAGCTATAAAACTAAGACCGTATTAATTAACTTGTACAATGCCTTAGTAATACCACAACTAGAATATTGTGCCCAGGTGCGGTCACCCTCCTTCAGAAAAAAATATAGAAAGATTAGAAAGAGTGCAAGCTACGGCTACGAAAATGATAGCATAATTAAGAAAATACAGTTATGATACACGGCTGAAAAAGTTAAACCTTAACAAATTAGAAACAAGACATATACGAGGTCAACTAATTGAAGTATATAAAATCTTAAATGGAATCGAAAATTTGGACTACCCCATCTGGTTTGAATTCAATAGAAATATTACACGTAATAACAGCATGAAGCTCGTTCTGAAAAAGTACAGACTCAATGTATGTGGAAATTTGTTTTCGTATAAAATTGTAAATGTATGGAATCAGTTGTCGGAAGAGGTTGTCTTGAGTTCCACCGTTAACACATTTAAAATGAGGTTAGATAAAGTTATAAGGAGTATTAACTATTAAATAGTACTTGTTGATAAATATTTGGAAATCTTTACTATCAAAATTCCTGGTCGAGCTCTATATATCAACTGAACCAGGTATCTTTTCGGTTTTCCGTACCCGCGTGGCAGATGGGAGAGACTTCCACTTTACTGTCATTTTGTCTCCAACTCCTAGATTTTTTTTTATATCTAATAGAATAGGGAAACAAGCATCTTCTCGGCATGGATCGAAAGGTCTTTTAAGGTGCTTACTTTCATTGTAACTCTCTCTCTCTCTCTCAGCCGTCTTTCTGTGAAGGTGCCTGCAGTTTTACTCCCCATTTTTATACTTATACATACAGTGGTGTTTACAATTTATCATTTTTACATTGTAATTTGTGTTTTGTCAAGACGTTTTTCATTTTTGCTTATTCAAATACTTTTTTGTGTGCGTCGGTGAATTTTACACTTATATTAAGTGCTTTCGAGAATTTTATACACTTGTTTACGGTGCATGCGTAGACTTTCGCGGTCATTTGGATATCCACTTGTCTCCACATTTTCCTGGAAATAATAATTCCCTTCAAATGAAAACAGTATTTCTTTTATATTTCTCTCTCTTTTTTTGTTTTTACTTTTCTCGCGTGTTAACTACTCTCTCAATAGGTATTTACTTTTTAGAATTTCTCATTAATCTCAAGAATTTCCGATCTTTATTGAAAATAATAACAGCTAAATCTTGCTTTCGCCCAATTAGTGCTGTGGTTTAATTATATCTTCCTGCCTCACATTTTCATTTAGTGTCTTAAAGTATATGTAATTTGCTAAGATTTTTTTCTGAGTTTGCAGGACTCTGCGCATTATATTATTTGGGGTTTTGTTTGATTTCGTTTGGTTTTGCCTCTTGCCTGTGCGCACGTGGAACCACACTCTTGACTCTTATTGTAGTTCTGACGCTCTTAACCAATCAGCGAGCGAGAATTAATCCGGGAGGCGCCTGATCGTCTGCATTCGAATAGACATATTTTCATTTTAACGTTTTACCTATTTAACTCGTGTTTTTCATCAACTGATTAATTTATCACCCATATTTTATTTTGTAAAATATCTGCTCAAAACAGTATTTCTATTTTACGATTAATCTATAAAGTGCATTGTCTATTAAATTATCAATTTTCATTAGTGTAAGATATAGTGTTGGAAGTCGACTGTTTTATAAAGTGTAAATAAGTGCTATCAAACGTAAGTGTAATATAATGAAGTTGAAGATAAGTGGATATATTTACGAATTAACGAAAATGCCAGGAGATCAGAAATTAAAGCACTGTTGCAGAGTTTCGAGCGCTAGTATCAATTAAGGAATACGGCATTATTAGCATCACAGAGCCGTAGATTCACTCCCACTCAAGAGATCTTATTACAGAATTTCAACTGCAGGAGTACAAGTTATTTCATAAAGATAGAACCATGACAGAGGGCGGAGGTGTTCTTTTGTATGCCCGTGAAGATTTGCATCCTATAGAATGTAACGTTGACTGTGTTTTTGAAATAATAAGAATTAAAATACCCCCCCCCCCCAAAAAAAAAAATATGTATATGTCAATTTGGTTTACAGGAAGCCTCATCAAATTCTGGAGGTAGATAATCAATTTTAGGAATTCTTGACCAACATCAGTAAAGACAAGCTATCACTGATCATTGCGTAAAGTAAACTGGTCTATGAAAACTGTTGACCCAAAAGGACATATATTGATTAATTTCATTGATGAAAATTTCCTGACTCAGTGGGTGAAAGAACCATTAAGAGGTGAAAATAGATTGGATTTAGTGTTAACATCAGGCGACGAATTAATTTCAAATTTAAATATAAGAGACAGAATTGGAAATAGTGATCATAACCTAATTGAATTTTAAATTAATATCCCACATATTAGAAAAAAATGTCAACATCACTAAACTAAGTTTCAAAAGAGCTAATTTTGCTGGTCTAGAAAGAGCTTAAGCAATTATACCGTAAATAACGAAGAAATCAATGAAGCATGGCTTGAATTTAAAAACAATTTTCTAAATAGGCAATCTCAATTCATACCATTGAAAGTTTGTAGCGCTAAAAATGTCAATGAACCTAAATGGTTATATGCCGAAATTAAGAAACTCATTAGAGATAGAGATAAAGCGTACAGAATGCTAAAGTCTAACAGTAACACAGAAAACAGATATCATTATCTAGAATTGAGAAGAAAAGTTAAAGCTGAAACCAAAAGAGCCAAACGAAATTGGAAAAAAAAATCCAAAGGAGTTTTTTTGCTTTAGTAAATAGCAGAAAACCGATAAAAAAACAGCATTGGCCCAATCAAAGATAAATATGATATTTTGCAATTTAATGATATTGATATAGCTAATACCTTAAATGAATATTCTGCATCAGTTTTTACAAAAGAGCATGATTAATAATCCCATGGCAATTATCAAGAAGGCTATCACTAAACCACTTGAATCGGTTAGATGCACCGTCAACTCTACAAGAAAACTTATTGAGAAGATGAATAAATACAAATCTCCGGGAGCAGATAATATATCTCCAAGAGTTCTAAAAGAAATCAAAGATCAAGTAGCTGTCATCTAACGCGGATTTTTAATTTATTGTTAGAGAGTGGAATCGTTCTCCAAGATTGGAAGTTGACCAATGTAACACCAATATTTAAAAATAGATGTAAAGAGAAAACTTCTCGAAAACTGTATTGCTGATAAAATAGTTGATCATTTAGAGAAGAATAAATTATTAAACGATTCCCAGCATGGCTTCAGGAGAAAGAGGTCATGCCTCACAAATTTATTAGATTTTTTTCACTATATAAACACCGAGTATGACAATAACAGATCAATTGATATTTTGTATTTAGATTTTCAAAAGGCATTTGGTAAAGTACCGCATAAGAAGTTGATGTGTAAAGTAAGAGCCTTGGGAATAAGAGGAGAAATAGCAAAATGGATTGAAAACTGGCTCATCGATCGTAAACAACGAGTAATTATTAAGGGACAAGCGTCAGAATGGGTTCCTGTTAGAAGTGGTGTTCCACAAGGTTCTGTCCTTGGACCTTTGCTTTTTATTATGTATGTTAATGATATAGACGATGACTTGCTATCAAAAATTCCTAAGTTCGCAGATGATTGCAAATTAGGAAAAGGAATAATAACTGAACAGGATGTCTTTGAATTTCAAAAAGAGATTGATAAGATAGCACGATGGTCGGCAGAATGGAAACTACCCTTAAATCTTAATAAGTGTAAAGTAATGCATATCAGTTATAAAAATCCAAGAGCAAAATATAAACTTTTCAATAAAAAGATTAAAGTAACTGAAAATGAAAAGGATCTTGGAGTGTATATCTCAAATGATTTTAGTTTTACTCGGCAGTGCATTGAAGTTGAAAAGAACGCACTAAGGCTTCTCGGATAAATAAAACGCCAACACATACAAAAATAAAACTACAATCTTGAATATGTACAATGGATTGGTAAGGCCACAATTAGAATACTGTTCTCAGGTCTGGGCACCATACTTAAGAAAAGATATTGAAAGATTAGAGAAGGTACAAGCAAGAGCCACAAAATTAATTCCATAACTACGAAATCATAATTATACAACAAGATTAGAAATGTTAAACTTATTCAGCCTCGAAACAAGACGATTGAGGGGCCAATTAATAGAAATGTTCAAAATCTTGAAAGGAATAGATAACGTAGACTATAATACTTGGTTCGAATTCAACACATCTAATACAAGAAATAACGGAATGAAAATAATGCCAAAGCATTTTCGAACAAGTTTATACGGAAACTCCTTTGCATACAAAATTGTAAATATCTGGAATCAGTTACCTAAAGATGTGGTTTCCAGTTGTTTAGTTGAAACATTTAAGGTTAGACTGGACAAAATTTTAAGAAATGTTAGATAATAAGTGACATAACATTGTATGTTGAAAAGATAAAATGAATGCTCATATTAAAGATTAGTAAAATCTCTTTATTATTATTTGTTTGTTTATATAAGCTAAGAATCTACTGTAAATATGTTAGATAACAAGTGACATGAAAACATATGTTGAAAAGATAAAACGCATGCTCATATTAAATATTAGTAAAATGTCTTCATTAATATTTGTTTAGATAAATTAACAATCTATTGTAAATATGTTTATGTCTAACATTTCTAATAAATTATTCTTTAACGTGAATGTTTTTTTTAATGCTTTTAAAGTGAATGTTCATAAAGGAAACTAAAGAAAAAAGGACATATACGAAATTTAAATAAAATGCTTTATCAATGTTTGATTGAAAATAATATATATTAAGCAGTTCAGTTGAAACTTTTAAAATTAGACTGGACAAAATAATGGTAAACTTTAGATAAAAAGGACAAGACGTTGTATGTTGATAAAAACGAAGAAAAAAACATTTTTAAGTTTACATTAGTGAGACATAATAACTATTACGATTTTTAATTTGATTCTGCATCTATAGAAAATGTAAATACGTTTCTGTCATGTTTTACTAATACAAATAATCTTGGATGGATATATATATATATATATATATATATATATATATATGAATAAATATTTTTCAAAATATCTGACAAAAAGCTTTGCATCTGCAAGCAGTACTAGCAGTGTCCATTAAGACATTAGAAAGTTGTTGTTTTTTTAAATAAGAATGGAACAAAAAAAATAATTGCATGTTAACACAAAGAAAAAAAAAGAGCATGTTCTAAAATAAGATTATTACGATAAGTCAGATATTTGTTTTTGTATATATTTCCAGCTTTCCTTTTAAAATTTCCTGGATGTGTCTTATTTCAACACTGGCGGGTATATATTTTCACTTTTCCAAGCCCGGAAACGGGTGGGAGAGGTGGGTGGGGAGAGGCTTCATCTTTACTATCCTATTCTTTATCTGTAGTATTGTATATAGTTAGAATTTAGGATAAAATTATAGGTACTGCCATTGAAATGGACCGAATGGTCTCTTGAAGTACTTACATTCCTTGTAACACACTCTCTCTCTCTCTCTCTCTCTCTCTCTCTTTCTCAACAACCACCTGGCCATCGGTGAGAGAGCTTGCGCGATTTGCTTGAGTTAAGCTAGCTAAGCTGGGGGGCTTTTAGTCTTGCAGGGTCACCCATGCCAGTAAGGTAGCTTTAGTATGATCCAAACTAAGGGTTTCAAACTTCTCTACCACTTTTTTGATGCGTCTCCTTGCATCCATCTACTACCTCTTCGATTCTGTTAGTACTAAGTTTCACCAACTCTCTTCAACTGTAAAAAACAACAACAACAAAAACAAACATTCATCTCTATTACACATAAGTTGTTTATTAATAAGGGCCTCACCAGCTCCCTTATGCTGCGTGAGAAGAAAGGTTTTGGAACCTCTTTAAATAACGCCTTGGAGCACTCATAGGTTGCAAGAGACTGAGATTGAAGGGATCTCAGGCGTTTGGGGTATGATTAATGGAGAAATGCTACGTACCACTTAAAAGCTTTTTCGTAACGTGTAATGGCCTGACCAGCCCCCTGTGACCGCTACTTGGTGAATAAAGGCTCAACTGCTCTTTGGTGAGAGATCTTTTGTGCCTTGCTGGTTGCTAGATCAGCTAAAGATCTCGGATGAAGTCGTGGGCACTTAGCTTTACTATTTGTCTTAAGTCTGGCCGTTTTTAGTTGATTAATAGGGCTTGGTAGGAAGAGAGTTACACCTCAAACACTACTGTCAAAAAATCAGAGATCCAGTTTACTGGGGCTTTAGTGCTGCTCAGTTGGGAGCTACGGCATGATTGGGAACGTCCGGCCCAGGGGAGACCTTAGGGCTGGTGTGCTTGGTCAAAGGGTTTCTGTTGGCCAAACAACCGAAAAACTCCTGGAAATAGGCGCATGTGATTAGTGCGAGAGAAAATCACACACAAAAAACTTTTTTAATGTGTATGGTCCCAGAGTTTTTAAGATGGCGAAGAAGAATGGTCCTCCGTTCCGCAAGTTAACCTGCAAAATCTGCAAAGTTTATAGATGGAGTAAAGACTTCGGGGGCAGGAGTTGCAAGGGGCTCACAGATGCCGTTAGTATCTGTGACTTCTGCGAGTTGGAGAAGCGCATGGGCGAGAACATCGCTCAACTGAGAGAGGAAAACTCCCTCCTCAAAAGGGACGTTCACCTCTTAAAATCAGAAAGGTGCGGATGCTCAGGCGAGTGCGAAGGAAAGAAGGCATCCGACATCCAAGAGCAGGACTTTTTTGCTGCAGGACTGGCTCAACGAGCCAAGAAGAAGAAAAGAAAGAGGAAGAAAGGAAAGAAGAAAAAAGAGAAATTAGAAAGAGAAGAAGAGAAAGTACAAAGAGAAGAGAAGAAAGTGGAAACAGAGGACGAGAAAGTAGAACCAGAAGAAGAGAAACGAGAAACAGAAGAAGAAAAGACAAAGGAAGACAAGAAGAAGAAGAAGAAAAATGTAGAGATAAACGAGGAAACCGGCAAATCGCTTCCGAAATGGAAGACTCAGTCGTCTGCAGACAAATGTGCAAGGGTCACCTTTATTGGTGATTCTCAAGCAAGGGGTCTGCAGCCCCTGCTAGCGGCCCGCCTTCGCACTAGTATGAAGGTAAGCTGCCTGCCAGGACGGGATAACCACCGCATCAGAGTAGAGGCGGAGAAATCTCAGAATTCTGAGAGCTCAGTCGTTGCTCTGATGGTAAGTGGCAACGACCTCTACCTGAGTGGAGGTAGGGATGCCCTATGGATAAAATCCTCCACACAGTCATGGGCGCCGTTGACGAGTGTGGGCTGGAAACCCGCAAGCGTGTTGTGGTTAGGATGCTCCCGAGGAGAGGTCCAACACGGACCGCTCACTCAATGAACGTCTCTTTGAACCGACGCCTAGCAGATTTGTGTACGGCAGAGGGGTCTTTTTTATGGACCCGTACCGCACCTTTTACGATAGGAATGATCTATACCAAAGGATTGGGTACATCTTACCTTTAAAGGAAAGACCTTTCTGTCAAACATGATCCAGGATGTCGTAGAGAGGACCTAAAGGAGTATCCGGCCCAGAGTGAAGGCGGACGTGTGCTATTACGCCCGCGTCACTCCTGGTACGACCTTTTCGGAGGTTGCTAAGAGGAGTGCTACCATGCCAACAAACAAGCCGGGAAACGGAAGAAGATAGGGAGTCCTACATTCGGGGACTCGCTGAAAGTTCTTCTGTTCAATGCGAGGTCAATCAGGAACAGGTATTCTTCGTGGCCTTGTAGCGACGGAAGAACCCGAGATAGTGGCCATAACGGAGTCGTGGGTAAAAACATCAAACCGAGATTTTGAGGGAGAATTCATGTTTTCTGGCTACCAACTCTTTCTAAAGGATAGGCTAGACCAGGAGCGGGCAACCCTTGGCACGCGTGTCAAATGTGGCACGCCGATGACTTATTTCTGGCACGCGAAATCACAGGTTACTGTTTTTTTTAGAGGTTTTTAAGAAGGATGTAGAATGATGAGAAATTTAGATACTTTCCAAACACAAAGAGGTACATCGATGATCTCCCGAAAGATGATATAACGGACCGCCAATGTCTTCAAAAACTGTTTGTAAAAATTATTGAGGCAAGTGTTGGGCAGTTCTTTGCAAGATTTGCTAGGTTTAGAGAACTGGAAGAGATGGAAAAATTCATTAAGTTTCCAGACAGTATCAAACTGGATGAACTAAACTTGCAAATGTTTTCATTGGATAGACATGGATGATTTGAAATGCACTTGATTGAATTCAAAGTAACTCAATTTGGAAACAAAAAAATTATCTGTTTAAAGAACCTTGCAACAGCATTACTATCCATGTTTTTGTCTACATATGCTTAGGAATCTTTGTTCTCAGGGATGAGCTTTGTTGAGTTTCGTAAGAGGAGTAACCTGATGGATGAAACTAGTAGTGCATGCATATCTCTCAAGGTTACTAAATATAAACCCGATATAAAATCTGTCATCAGTGATACAGCAGCAGAAATCCCGCTGAAAAATAATATATAGAAAGAGTCAACAAGTTTTCTGACTCTAGTTTTATCTGATGTTTGCTTTTGAAAGTGGTTGTTTGAATGTAGTTTTGAAGGTAAATAAATATATTTTCTTTTCTTATACATTAATTGTAAAGGATTTAAAATAAGCAAAAGATTATCTGTTAATAACCTTTTACTGTGATTTAGTAATACAAAGGTATAACTGGGAAAAAATAATGACTGATTAATCGAAAAAAATATCAATGTTAATTTTTTGTGTTGATGTTAATAATAGTCGTTAAATTGTGTGAATAGGTATGGCAGTTGCAATTATACTTAGAGGCTAATGAAAAAATCCACACAAAGAACCTTTTCGTAAAGCCTGTTATAATCTTTTTCATTCAGTCAGTTTTACATAATTTACATAATGACTTACAATATTGTGTCTTTACTGCTCTTCAGTGATTCTTTATTATTAAAAAAAGTTCTTCAAATGCTTAAGAGATATCAAATAATATGTTCTCAAAAAAATTTGGTTGGCACGTGAAAAAAATTGTGTTAGATATTTGGCCGATTATGGCCCGCACTCTCAAAAAGGTTGCCCACCCCTGGGCTAGACAGAGAGGGTGGCGGTGTGATGTTGTATGTTAGGGATACATTCAAAAGGACGAACTGGAACGATATATCCGACCACGAGCTCCTAGGTGTAGACCTAGAGATAGGTCCTGCGAGATACAGGACCCTGCTGCTTTATAGACCCCCTGCCCAAATCGTTGAAAAGGACAGGGAGCTGTACCAGCTGCTGGGTGAACTTGTTGAAGAGAGAGTGTGTGTCGTCATTGGACACTTCACAGCCAAGTTGACTGAGAAACCAGAGAATCTTGTGGCGAAAACGCCCTGCTCCTGGAAGTTCACGAACAACGAGTTCTTGACTCAATGGATGAGAGAGCCGACGAGAGACAATAATACCCTCGACTTGGTTTTCACCTCTGAGGATGACATCGTTGAGGATCCCTCTATAGGCGAAGAGCTCGGTGGCACTGTCACCGACTAGTCAACTTTAGAGTCAAGTTCCCCAAGGTAGAGTCTGCGACTGGTAAATCGAGGAAACTTGATTTGAGAAGAGCTAACTTTGCAGGTCTTCGTGCTGGATTGACTGGATGCGAGGCTAGAAGTGTGCGAGGATGTTGAAGACTCGTGGAATAGATTCGATAGTCGGTAAACTCATGGAAAGCATGATGGTGTGCAAAATGACGTCACATTTAGACTCCAACTTGCGATTGAGGAGTTCCCAGCATGGCTTCCGAACGCAACGGTCATGCCTAACGAAACTTGTGGAATTCTCTCACTTCGTTTTCAGTGAGCACGATCGGGATAAGGCGGTGGATGTGGTGTACTTAGACCTTCAAAAGGCCTTCGATAAGGTCCCACACCGCCGCCTCCTCCGGAAAGTGCGTGCGCTGGGCATAGACGAAAATGTAGCAAGTTGGATAGAGAACTGGCTAAGTGGTAGACGGCTTCTGAGTGGGTACCCATTACTAGCGGTGTTCCTCAAGGTTCTGTCCTGGGACGGCTTCTGAGTGGGTACCCATTACTAGCGGTGTTCCTCAAGGTACTTTCCTGGGACCACTACTGTTCATCATCTAGGCCAACAACATGGACGGTGACATGGTTGCCGAGATTTCTAAATTTGCCGATGATACCAAGCTTGGTATGAACTTCGCAAAGGAAGGAAATACTGCCCTCCTTCAAGATGATCTTCGGAAGATTGAGGAGTGGTCAGACACGTGGCAAATGCCTTTTAACATGAACAAATGCAAAGTGATGCATATCGGCCACCGAAACCCCCAAGCTCACTATATCCTTAAGGGCACTGCTCTTGAATCCACCGACACTGAGAAGAACTTGGGTGTAGCTATTACTAGTGATCTCAAGTTATCGAGGCAGTGTATTGAGGCTGTTAGGTTATATAAAGTGACAGTTTAGATATCGGAACAAGGAGATAGTACTGTGCTTGTATAACTCCCTTGTCCGACCGCATTTGGAGTATGCCGTACAATTTGGGAGTCCTTCGTTTCGAAAGGATATTGCAAGATTAGAACGTGTGCAAGCCGGAGCAACCCAACTGATTCTCTCTATCAGACACACGAGATTACGAAGATAGATTACGGGAATTAGACTGTTCTCGCTGGAGACCCGGAGACTACGTGGTCAGCTTATTGAAGTGTTCAAAATACTTCGAGGCTTTGACATTGGATATTTTCCAGCTTAGCCAGAGCAGAACAACAAACCACGACTACGAACTTGAACTGAAGCGCTACCAGCGTAATATGTGTGGAAAATCTTTCTCCTATAGCATCTGCGGATCTTGGAACGCAATGTGTCCTTAAAGGAGAAGTGCAAGAGCTCAAGGATCTATATAGATCATCTGAGCAAAAATCTAAGGCACTGGAGAGAAAGCTGTAGAACCTAGAGTCTGAACACGCGCGTCAGCTTCGCCGTCTCGAGAACAGGATCGTTGAGTTGTCCTCAAGACTAGAGGTCCAATCGGCTCACGAAGTATCTCCCACCGACGTGGGTGGATCCGCCGACGAGACCCTCGCCTAAGAAGCGAGCAATGCATCGGCAGTGCCACGCCAGCCTTCCAGCGTCCCAGAGCTGGAGTCAGTTGCTGCGGGACTGGCTCAACGGGCCAAAAAGAAGAAGAGAAAGAAGAAGAAAAAAGGAAAGAAAAAGAAGAGAAAGCAGGAACAGGAGTAAAACCAGAGAAAGATAGGAAAAAGAAAGAAAAATAAGAAAAAGAAGAAAAATATGGAGATTAAAGAGGAAACGGACAAGTCGGTTCCGAAAGGGAAGAATCTTTCCTCTACAGCCGAATGTGAGAGAGTCAACCTTATTGCCGACTCTCAAGCACGAGGTCTGCAATCACTGTTAGCGGCCGGAAATCGCACCAGTGTGAAGGTAAGCTGCCTGCCAGGACGGGGAAACCACCGAATTAGGGTAGAGGCGGAGAAATCTCAAATTTCTGAGAACTCAGTCGTTGCTCTGATGGTAAGTGGCAACTACCTCTACCTCAAAGGAGGTAAGGTAGGCCGTGAAGGAAAGATTCTACCTACGGTCATGGGAGCCGTGGACGACTGTAGGTTGCAAACCCGCAGACGTGTTGTGGTCAGGATGCTCCCAAGAAGAGGTCCAACCCGGATAGCTCACTCGAGGAACATTTCCTTGAACCGACGCCTGGCAGATTTGTGTACGGCAGAGGTTTTTTTTTTGTGAATCTTACCGCACCTTTTATGGTAGAAACGATCTCTACCAAAGGGATGGAGTGTATCGTTCCTTTAAAGGAAAGGCTGTACTCTGTAACATGACACATGATGTCGTGGAGCGGACCCAAAGGATTGTCAGTCCAGAGTGAGGGCGAATGTACGCCCGTGTCACTTCTGGAACGACCTTCTCGGAGGTCGCAAAGAAAAGAGGGGTGCCCCCTCGTCAACAAATAAGCACGGAAACGGAAGAGCGTAGGGATTCCTACATTCGGGGACTCCCTAAAAGTTCTTCTGTTTAATGCGAGGTAGATTAGGAAAGGTTTCTTGAACTTCGTGGCCTCTTAGCGACGGAAGAACCTAAAATGATAGCCATAACAGAGTCTTGGGTAAAAACATCAAACGGAGATTTTGAAGGTGAATTCATGATTCATGGTTACCAACCCTTCCAAAAAGATAGGCCAGACATAGAGGGTGGTGGTGTGATGTTGTATGTTAGGGATACATTCAAAAGGACGAACTGGAACAATATATCCTGCCACGAACTCCTAGATACAGGGCCCTGCTGCTTTATAGACCCCCTGTCCAACACGTTAAAACGGACAGAGAGCTGTACCGGCTGCTGGGTGAACTTGTTGAAGACAGAGTGTGTATCGTCATGGGAGACTTCAACACCCAAGTTGACTGGGAAAAAAAGAGAAGCAAGTGGCGAGAACGCACTACTCCTGGAGTTCGCGAACAACGAGTTCCTGACTCAATGGGTGAGAGAGCCAACGAGAGGCAATAATACCCTCGACTTAGTTTTCACCTCTGAGGATGACATCGTGGAGGATCTCTCTGTAGGCGAAGAGCTCGGTGGCAGTGATCACCGACTAGTCAGATTTATAGTCAAGGTCCCCAAGGTAGAGTCTGCGACTGGTAAATCGAGGAAACTTGATTTGAGAAGAGCAGACTTTGCAGGTCTTCGTGCTGAATTGACTGATGCGAGGCTAGAAGTGTGCGAGGATGTTGAAGATTCGTAGAATAGATTCAAAACTACGTTCATGAGTCTTCAATCACGATTCATCCCTTTGAAAAGCCTTCGTCGATCTTCTGTTCAACCAAAATGATTTAATCGAAAAATTGGTCAACTGCTAAGGGAAAATAGAACGGTGTACCGGAGGTCTAAGTTTTCTAGTAACTTTAACGAGTACCGTAGGCTAGCTAGGAGAGTGAAGTCCAGCATAAGGGAGGCAAAGCGTGCCGAGGAGCTCCGAGTGGCGAAACTTTGCAAGGAGAATCATAAGGAGTTCTCTGGTTATGTAAACAGCCGTAAACCAATCCATCGCACGATTGGCCCTTTAGTGAATGAGGAGGGGGCATTAAAACACTCAGATGCAGAAAATGCTAGCCTCCTGAACGACTACTCTCTTCAGTGTTTCCTGAAGAGTGTGGTCCCATCCCCTAGCCCACGGATTCTTACATAAGTCTACATAGATGCATCTATGTAGACTTATGTTTTTTTCTGTATTTATTTCCATTTGAGTCAAGTCTTTAGAACATTTGTACTTATTTTACCTTGGTTTTTAGATCCTCGTTAAAGTTCTCCCCTCCTTAATTGCCTAGGCGGCATTTTAATCCTCTTGTCAACCTTTAGTCTTTTGAATTTACCTGATTTAATGATCTTATTTTGTATTTATCTTCGCTCCTCCTAATGTTCCATCTCATATTATTTCATTTCGTTGATTGGTTTTTTGCTTTTTTGTGGGCGTTCCCTCTCCTCTGTATCATCCTTATAAATATTACAATTTTTAATACTTCTGTTATTCCTTGATAAAGAACTCGAAATAAAGTTCGAAAGTACTTGGAATCCTCGTATTATTTTTCCTTGTGGGCTTTGTTGCATATATATATATATATATATATATATATATATATATATATATATATATATATATACACTCCTCCCTCCCAAGAGAGTTACTCGCCCATCAAAAAAATTCTAAGCATGGAGTATAAATTTTTAATTCAGATACCGACGAGGTCTCCTAACAACGCGGCCAGAACGTGTCACGGTGCCATGTGACTAATTCGATCATCGGGACACAATTTACTGGCAGTGCTAATCATTTGCGGCGAAACACTGTCGTTCGCGAGGGCAGGCGGGGCGAAGGACATCAGTTCTGTTCCCCCAAAACTGGCGTCTGACGGGGGCTGGCCGTTGTGAGGCTGGCTTTCTGCTGCTGACGAGGGCTCCTGCAAGAAAAGCGGAGGCGACAGCAATCGGGAAGGAGAATTGGGTGTTGGAGAATGGTTTGTAGGAGGGTTTTGAAGAAAAGTATGAGAAATCACTGGATCACTAACAGTCATAGTGGCTGTTCAAGGTGAACGGCTTCTATAAAGGCGAGTTTCAGGCGATCGATGGAGACAGTATCCTGCTTGGTGCCAAACTGTAGTACAAAGAGCTTCCTGGATATGACAAGGAAGGGTCCGTCATAGACTGGTTGCAAGGAAGAGCGAGTTGAGTCGCGACGAACAAAAACGTAAGAATAGGTTGTCATCTCCTTTGGAACGAAAGGTTTCTGATGAGCAGGCACTCTTGGGGCGGTTTGCTTAACTTCAGACATCGCCCGTACTAAATTACGTACGTATACAGCAGGATGAACATAAGATGGTAGAGGACGATCAGAAGAAGAAAAAATTGACTAGGAAGACGAAATTGAGTACCATATACAAGTTCCGCCGCAGAGCAAGCCAAATCCTAGCCGAGAGGAATGAGTGGACGAGGATAGTTAGGCAATGAATAGTCAACCCGGATGTGCCTAGAAGGACTGTCCGGCAAGTCGATTTCGCGAACGACGAGTTGAGAAGAGTGGCGCAGTGTTTGCGTGTCTTCATCTTGTTCTTGGGCGAGCGCTATTGTCGCATGATCGATGGACGCAGTGTGGGAGAGTTGCGTGCCCGAAATCGCTGAAATACGAGAGAGAGAGCGTCCGGAACGAAGTTTGATGAACCAGAAACGTAGCGAATATCGTTTGTCATATGCAAGATGAAGTCAAGATGACGAGTGTCAACTGCAGTGTGTACTGACGAAGTACTACGAGACGAACATGCACCGACCAAGGGCTTATGGTCAGTAAAATGGTAAATTCACGCCCTTCCAAGTATTGGCGGAAGTGGCGGAGGGCGAGGTAAACACTATGGAGTTCGCGAGAAAACGTACTGTACCTCTGTTGAGAAGGAATACGTGCTTTGGAAAAGAAAGCGAGCGGTTGCCAAGAATCACCAAGCTTTTGCTGAAACGTCGCACCAACATGGGTAGCGGACGCCTCTTTCGTGCGAGAGAAAGCCCCGCACGCTACAGAAGACCAGGATAGAGGAAGGTTCTCCTTGGATTCTGAAAACAGTTCGTGGAGAGGTTGCATGATGTTAGAAATGTTCGGAATTAATCTGTAGTAAAAGTTTACCATACCACGGAATCTACGAAGTTGCTTGAGTGAAGAAGGTCGGGGAAAATCCCGAATAATTGCAATTTTATCCTCGAAAGGACACATTCCGTCAGGGGAAATATGGTGTCCCCAAAAAAGAGAGTTTTGTGACACCGAAAAGACACTTAGAAGTGTTGAGTACGATACCATACTCTTCTAAACGAGCGAAAGAGGGAGGTGCTATCAGGAGGTCGTCTATGTAGCAAAATACGAAGGGAAGACCTCTCAGAACCTGATCCATAAACCGTTGGAAGGTATGACTACTGCTACGAAGACTGTAAGGCATTCGCTTCATGACGAATGAAACGAATGGCGTGGTGATAGCTGTCTTTGGGACGTCATCTGGGTGGATAGGGATTTGGTTGAAAGCACGAACCAAATCGAGTCGAGAAAAGATTGAACAACCGAAAAGAGCAGAATTAAAATCAGACAGGTAAGGAAGAGGATTTCTATCTGGAATGGTACAGGCATTGACTCGCCTGTAATCACCCACAGCCTTGAACTCACTCGGCGTAGACTTTGGCACTACGTGAAGCGGTGAAGCCCAGGGAAAGGTAGATGGAAAAGCTCTTTCGTCCTCCACCATAAACTTGAACTCCTGCTTCATTAGAGAGGGTCTATCCGGGTCCAGTCGACGGGGGCATGAGAATACAGGCCCTCCTGTCGTCTCTATCCTATCAACCACATCGTGCTTGATAGGCCTGTCCTTTGAAGGTGGCAGACTAAGGCCAGGAAATTCCCGCAGGAGTTGTTGGAAGTGTGGGGGTAGTTGGAGGGAGACGAACAGACAGGAGAGAACTCTGAGAGGGGGAAAAAAACGAACCAGAAACGGTCAGAGTAGTGGTTCTGTCGGCAAGCTTGCGATTGCGAGAATCGACCAAAAGGTCGTGAGCCGAAAGGAAATCGAGGCCCAAAATTGGAATGTCGACCTCGGCGACGATGAAGGTCCATGAAAAACACGACGTAACCCAAGAGAGAGCTCGAGATTTCGCCTTCCATATGTCCTTATATCCGAAGAGTTAGCGACTTTAAGGACAAGGTCAGACAGGCAAGCTTTGTCGTCCGGAGAGGTTGGAATGACACTGCATTGAGCACCGGTGTCAACCCAAAATGAAAAACCAGAAAGTGGGTCGTAAATACTAAAAGAAGGATCGACCTGAAGAAAAACTGAGCTTGCAGAGGTGATAGATACACGAATCACTTGCGTTTTTAGTTTAAAGGATTATGCTGCGCTGATTAGCTTGAAATAGGGGTAAGGGAACCCGTAGAGTTCTGCTGATTTTGCGCGTTTGAGGTTGGTGAAATTAGGGTATGTGAAGAAGTTGGAGTTGAGAAACGCACATGATGTTGGTTGTGCATGAGTGTAATCATTTTCTGCCTTTGCACCAAACCTGCAATGGTACCAACACCAATTTGAAAGTTGGGGAAAAGAAACTTGAGCAGCATGATTTGTCGGAGGGTGAACATTTTGCGAATAAGGATTAGGTGAAGAACGAGGATTAAATGCGTAGTAGAAGCTACAAGGTTGTACACAACGCCCAGCGTTGTTACCATATTTAGAATAATACCAGCAGAGACCTTGAGAATTATTGTCAGGATAGGCGGAATTGGGTCGAGAATGAAAAGGATTCTGCCATGCCCCACCTCTTGAGCTGGAGTTCCCTTGTTGGTTTCTTTTTCGGGAGGAAGAACGGCGTCGGACTCCCCCCTACCTGGCTCACGACTCTGCTCTCACTACACCCCTTGTCGCACCTTTAGGGCACGAAGATCGCTCTCTATCCTCTCCAACACAGCAGCAAGATCCTATACCGGGGGGGATGACTTACGTGCGAGTTCTGGTCGGTTGTCTAAAGACTCCCTCGGTAAACGAACCTGTGAAATAGACACATTTGAACATGGTTCTTGAGAGATTGAAATTGATCCCCAGCTTGTACGTATCGGAAGCGTTCGGACGTGTTCTCGGCGAGCTCTCTATTCAGTGACGTTTTTCATTTTTGTTTTTTCGGTGTAATATATTTAAGTTCGGAAAGATAGTTAACTTTTAGTATTAGACATAATACTAAAGGAATTTTTAATTATATTTTGAAAAGTTTCTCAGTATGGTTGTTGCTTTGGATGATGTGAGTATGCCTTTTGATGTAAGCAGTGTGTATCTAGTTTGTGATTTTTGTGGTATTGAAAGAAGAGCAAATGTATCTGAGTGCCCAGTTTGTTATGTGACTAGTGAAAATGTGACTTTGATAGAGGAGGTGAGTCGGTTGCGTGATGAGTGCAAGAGATTAAGTGAGCTGGTGAAGGAAGTGAGAAGAGATGCGAGTATACGCATGAAGAATGTGGCTGGGATCAGGAGGGTGGAAGATAGGCCTAGACTAAGGAGTGGAGAGAAAGAAGTGACTGATGTGAATGAAGATGAATGGTGGGTGAATATGGATAGAATAGATAGGTTAGGACAGGTTAGATCTGTGAGTAAGAGGGACATGGAACCTGTTAGGTTGACTAACAGATTTGATGCCCTGAGAGAGGAAGAGGTTGAAAGTGATTTGTCTGATGTGGTTGTGGCAGAAAGTGAAATAAATGGTAGTTTGAATGAGAACAGGAGGGAGGGTAATGCTAGGACTAGGAGGATGACTGAGGTGCTTGTGGTGGGCGACTCTCAGATTAAATATATAGATAGGAAGTTGAGTGCAAGCAAATGGAAGGGAATGAGAGTTTGTTTGCCGGGTGCTGGTGTAAATGAGGTGTCTGAGAGGTATGATAGTCTGGTGTCTGGGTGGGAGAGGGATGCAGTTGTGATTACGCATGTGGGAATAAATGATGTAAAGAAGGTGGATTCATGTGAGTTACAAGAGAGGTACAAAAGGTTAGTTGAAAGGATGAGTAAAAGTAGAGTGAAAGGCGTTGTTTCAGGTGTGCTTCCGAGATTGGATGTCGGGATGGAATGGTTGCCTCGTGCAATTAGACTGAATGAGTATGTGAAAAGCCTGTGTGAGGAGTCGGGATTAGTGTTTGTAGATGTTTAGAATGGGTTTTATGGGAATAAGTCATTGTATGCATTGGATGGACTCCATCTAAGCCGGGCTGGGGTTGACGTATTGTAGCAGGAGTTAGATAGTGTCGTTGGGTCTTTGCAGGTGGGAAACTAGTTACTGATAGTGGTCAGGGAAATATAAGAGTACAGAGTGGGGTAGGGAAAGGAAAGAGATGCAAAGGAGATAGAGTGGAAGGTATACATTCTAAAAGAGGTGTTTCGGGGATAGGAGGGCTGAGTTGTTTTTATAGCAATGCTCGTAGTCTTAGAAATAAGAAAGATGAGTTATTTACTTATATTATTCATGAAGATATAGATATAATATGTGTAATGGAATCATTGGTTAATGAAAATAAATTTGATGACAACATGAGTGAATTTGAACTACAGAGTTATGATATGTACATTAGTCAAAGGAGAGATAGGACAGGTGGTGGGTTGATTATTTATATCAGAAATAACATTTCTTCAAATCTAAATAATTATATAAAGAAAGAAGAAGTTGAGTCACTGTGGATCATAGGTAGGTGCGATAACGAAAACATGTATCACGATAACCGATAAATCGATAACGATAACCTTATCGGCGATAACTGGCGATAAATTTATCGCCCAATAAGGTGATAACCGATAAATCAATAAATCCAAAATTATAATACAATATTGATTATTGACTATATAAAGCGTTATTTTATAATACAATAGTAGGAAAATTTGAATACTGTTTCTTAGTTTATTACTTGGTGAAGCTCTCCTTCATCTCCTCATAGGGTTTGAAGATCCTCCTCCCAGCTCGGACCTATCTATTTCTCCCTTCAAGATACGCGCGGCTCGCCCCTGTGCAAAACCAAAAACTGAAATTATCCATTATCGCTAGTTTGGAACCAAAAGTATCTGCGATACCGATGAATCGATAACGCGGAAAAAATATCAGATAACCGATAACCCGATATCGTTATCGCGATAACGCCCACCTACGCTGTAGATAGATATTAGGGTCAGTAAAAATAGGATAATACACTTGGGAGCCTTATACAGACCACCTGGACAGACTGACGGTATTGATGAGCTAATGATCAGGGAAATAAGGGAAGGATGTGAAGTAGATACAGTTATTCTTGGTGACTTAAATTTAAATTCTGTGGACTGGGAAAATATAATAGGAAGGGATATAGCAAGTTGTAAGTTTATAGAATGCTTTGAGGATAATTTCTCGACTCAATTTGTTAATAAGCCAACAAGGGGTGCCAATATCTTAGATCTGGTTCTTTCAAATGATAATCACTTGGTTCAGGAATTGACTGTCGGGGAAGCATTGGGAAATAATGATCATCAGATAGTTCGTTTTAACTTGGGAATAGCGAAAGGTAGAACATCAACAAACTCCACAAAAACTCCAAATTTTTATAGGGGCGATTACGATAAATTACGAAACTTGTTAAATGCGATTAGGTGGAATATAAAATTCAGGGGGAAGAATACTTTTGAGATGTGGGACACTTTTAAGACTACTAAACATAGTCCAGGAGCAGTGTATTCCATTGAAAGCTATTAGGAAGAAATGTAGGCAGCGGTTGTGGTGGAATCACGAGATAGCTAGGAAAATTTCTGAGAAGAAAAGGACATACCAGAGATTACAGAGAGAAAGTACTTTTGAGAATTTAAATCATTATAGGTCGACCAGAAATGAGCTAAATAAGATTATTAAGAAGAGCAAAAGGTAGGCAGAAATTAATTTAGCTCAAAATAATAGAAAAGATCGAAGAAAATTCTTTAGCTATTATAGAATTAATAACAAAGCTAACTGATAAAATAGGGCCTATTAGATATGAAGGGGTTTTGAAAAAATCTGATGAGGAAATAGTAGAGGTTCTTAATGATCATTTTTCTTCAGTATTTACACAAGAGAATCAAGGTAGATTAATTGATGATAATTCTAGGTCAAGGGAAGTAGTGTTGAATACCATTAATGTGATCAGGGAAATAATTAAAGGGCTTATATTGGAGTTAAATACTAGTAAGTCATCTGGCCCAGACAACATTCATTCTAGGTTACTCAAAGAAGGTGTGGATAGTATTGCAGTAGCTCTTGATAAGATATATACTAGAGGACTAGAGTTTGTAAAAATACCTAATGATTGGAAATTAGCGAATGTAGTGCCAATTTTTAAAAAGGGAACTAAAGAGGACCCAAATAACTTTAGGCCGGTAAGCTTAACTTCTATTGTTTGTAAAATCCTTGAGAAGATAGTTAAATAGGGAATTTCTGACTGTAGATAGATGGGAGTAGGAAAAGGGGCAAAAAAAAAATAATAGCGTAGGCGAGTTGCGAACAGCTTCCAGCGGCGTATCAACTCGGCCATCCTGAGTCTCAAAAAAGACTCATTCAAACGAAGCTTTTAAGCCGCTCGCTTGCACTTCTCGTACTCTATACAATCCCCTTCCTAGAAGAAGAGCGTCTTTTGAAGAAAAAATGAAGAGAACTCGTTTAGAAATGTTATCCGAGGGCTAACTCTCCCCTCTAGGGTCTGGGCACCATTGTAGATAGAGGGGAGTAGGAAAAGGGGCAAAGAAAAAATAATAGCGTAGGCGAGTTGCGAACAGCTTCCCGCGTCGCTGGACCACTGTTAGCCAGTGGCGAATCCACTCGGTCATCCTGAGTCTTCAAAAAGGCTCATTCAAACAAAGCTTTTAAGCCGTTCGCCTGCACTTCTTGTACGCTCCGCTATACAAGCGGAGCGCATTTTAAAGAAATGAAGAGAGCCCGTTTGGAAATGTTATCCAAGGGCTAACGCTCCCCCTTCCCGGGTCTGGGCACCACTTTATAGAATTTGGTTATTAATGGGATTTATTTTTGGTTAATAAATCAGCCTAAATAGATATTAGTTTAGATGGAATCTTCGTCTTCTAATGTTTAGGCCTACGACTAAAGTCAAATAATTTTGAACTTCTTAACTAGGTTGGTAAGAAAAAATTAAAAAAATATAAATATATTCACAGAATTAACGAATGCACAATGAGAATTGAATTAGGAATACAATGTAAGATATGGTAAAATATGATTTAAAGTAACAAGATGTAAATTAAGATGTGAAGTGAAAATGAAGTAAGAGTGAAATAAAAATGAAATAAAAATGACTATGATGGACTCCGAATTGGGGTCTGCAATGCGAGAAGTAAATAGAATTAGGACCTACTCTCGTATGGCAGTTTGCAGAGAATAAGTGTGAGGGGATGAGGAATTAAACTAAGTATGAATTGTTTGGAGTTAAATGACTAAATGTACAAGGAACGATTACCGACCTTTATGCCTGGAATGGCGAGAGACGTATGGGGAATACTCGTGTTCAATTTGTTGAGCTGAAAGCGTTTGTTTGTTTGTGTGTGCGTGAAATTCTAAGAGATGTTGTTTGAACGAGTATGTTAAATGAATTCAGTCTTTCGTCACAGGATATTTGAATTATTAAACGTTACATAAAATAATTGAATTGCAAAAAATTATGGATAAATTAATTGAATGATTGTATTGACAAAAAATAATTAAACTAAATGAATAAATTAATTATTAAGTTGTACATAATTTGCATGAATTATTTAAATGACAAAAGTTAAGTAAAAAGAATTGAATGATTTGAATTTTATAGATAATAAATGATTTATATATATATATATATATATATATATATATATATATATATATATATATATATATATATATATATATATAAGTTTCCCAAGAGGATTTTATTATAGGAATACCCAGAGGGCATTGCTATATGACCATCTAGAGTATGATAGGTTAATAAATGATGCTCAGCATGGGTTAAGACGAGGTAGATCGTGTTTAACAAATTTAATGGATTTTATGGATTATGTGGCTAAACAATTAGATAAGGGAGAGAATGATGATGTAATTTACTAAGATTTTAGCAAAGCTTTTGATAAGGTTCTACATAGGAGACTAGTTCACAAATTAAAAATGCATGGGATATGTGGAAAAGTTTTGAATTTGATAACTGAATGGCTGAAAGACAGGAAACAGAGAGTTCTGCTGAATGGGGTGAGGTCACAGTGAAGGCACGTTATCAGTGGTGTACCTCAAGGATCCGTTCTAGGCCCTTTATTATTCATAGTTTATATAAATGATATTGGGGAGGCTGTAAATAGTAAAGTGTCAATTTTTGTTGATGACACTAAATTGGCAGAGTGACTTAAATATGTTATTAGCTTGAGCTCAGATGTGGCAAATGACTTTTAACCTTAAAAAATGCAAAGTTATTAGCATGGGAAGGGATAATACTGAATTTAGCTATGAAATGGATGGGCATTGGCTGAATTCAGTTGAGGATGAGAAGGACTTAGGCGTAGTAGTAGATAGGTCACTGAAGTTTTCAAAGCAGTGTATTGAGGCAAAAAATAGAGCAAATAGGGTGCTAGGATACATTAACAGGAATGTTAGCTACAAGAGTAAAGAGGTTATCCTTAAACTCTATAACTCGTACGTTAAGCCACATTTAGAGTACTCTATACAAGCATGGTTACCACATTTTAGACATGACATCAACCTGCTAGAGTCAGTACAAAGGAGGGCAACAAAAATAATACCTTCCTTGAAGCACCTTGAATATGAAGATAGACTGAGGGTACTAAATGTGTTCTTATTTGAGAGAAGATGTGTGAGGGGAGATATGATTGAGCTTTTTAAAATCTGTTCTGAGGTGGATAAGTTGGATTTTAACAAGTTATTTGAGTTGGAAAGTAGTAATAGGTCTAGGGGTCACCACTTACAATTAAAAAAACAGAGGTGCAGGTTGGATGTTAGAAAATATTTTTTTCAGCAATAGAGTGGTAGATGACTGGAATAGTTTGCCATCTGAGACGGTAGACAGTCCAAACTTAAATGTATTCAAACGCAGATTTGATGATTATATGGGGAGGTAGGGTTAACTTTGGGGGGTATTCTGGACTCATTCCTGTGGATGCAATTTTTTTTTATTGTATATTACGATTGATTTGGATTTTGACGAGTCTTGATGATGATGCTTTTTGTTTTTGACACATTCTTGTATATGGTTCGGATTGTAGATGCATTCTCGGACACAATCTTATGAATTATTTAAATTGTATATTGTAGATGCATGATCTGACACAATCGTATGGATGCATTTGTTGGGTGGGTTTTGACAGATGCGGATGACCTTTAAATGGGCCCTTGTAGTTTTTGTCATCCGTGATACTTTTTTATGGATTATTGAACAACTCATCAGCTGCCTTTGCCATTTGCCCCACATTAGTGGGTGATATCATTAGGATGAGTGGCCTTATATTTTCAGGAATCCAACTCATAAATATTTCTGTGACCAGCGAGTCGAAAAATTCCAACTGAGCTTCCTTAGCTCGAATTAAGTCTTTTAGATGCTCCAGAAATCGCTTGGGACGCCGGTCACCCATCTCCTGAGTATTTAATAGCATCCTTAGATCTTCGATTTACGATCTCCCAAACTCCTCCCCAAAAGCCTCTTTTAATTTGTCCCTATCCCCAATTCACCACTTTCTAGCAAGATGTTTTTAAAAAGCGAAAAGATCCTCATTGGTAAATTCTAAGTAATGCAGAATATCCGGTTTTGTTTAGAGATGGCGTGATGAATCATTATAATTTCTGCCATTTTTAACCAGGCAATGGGGTTGCCCGAATCATATTTTGAGAGGACAATCGAGGAAGGAAGGAACCGAGATCGATCTTCTTGCATGTTGGACGAATGATGATGGATGCTTGCTGAAGTAACGTTAGAGATACTCGTATTGGTGGAAGCAGTAAGGCCAGCTTGCGATGTCGTAATCGTGTGAGTTGTCAACAAAGCTGCTGATGTAACCATCGTGATTTTTAGCTAGTATGAGGTGTGTGTATCGTATGTGTGTGTGTGTGTGTGCGTGTGTGTAGGGGCGGGGATGCTCTTGAAGGTCGTCCCTAATTGCAAGGGAACCTTAAAGGTAATCGTGAGGACAACCCAAGGGCCTTGGAAGGGGGACGCTGGGTGCCAATAATGGTGATAGATTATCGAGTTATCGCGTAATCTTTTGGCAAGGACTCCGGTTGATACAGATGTCCCGGTTGGTTTGTCTTGCCCTTCCTTATTTTCCACAGGAGTTATTTTGTTGATTGCGATGGGGTGCTCTAAGCCGAGGGGCAGTCTTATTCTAGCGACGGGGTCAAATAGCCGGGAGGATGGAGATAGACCACACCAGGGTAGAACACCGGCATTTCGAGAGTTATGTAATCGCGAGGAATTGCGATTAACGAAGAGAATGCACAATGGCTGTTAATAGAATTATTATTGAACTAGATCTTAGTGCACTTTTAAAAAGTTCTTTAATTTAGTTCTAACTTATGACATAAATTAAGTTCGAAGTCAAGTGCGGGCAAGGTCTAAAGGAGGCCGGAAGAATAGCACCTTTAAAAGTTACACGACTATATACAAAGATGAATTACGTGAATCCGAGAGATCGGACTGAACGATATATAACGAGATATATGGCTATATAAAACAGTAATCTAGTTATTTTTTGTTATGGCTTCACACGCCCTACAAGTTCCTCGTCCAACTAAGCCACACCTCCCCCTTATGTACCGGCCTGTTGATTTGTCGGTATTAACATTACTCGACTTTTGATTGGCTACTGCCGAACATATTGATAAGGAAGGCACTCCGACTATTGGGTAAAATTCTCTGTGGGCGGTGGCATGTTGCCATGGAGACAGCTTTCTGACCTGGCTTCTATTTGTTTAACTGTGATAGCTAACCGGTTTATTCTGGATTCTGCCTTGATTATAATGTTTGCCTCAACCAACTCTAACAGAGATAACTGTGCTCCGTTTAATACCGTGTGACATTCTCGTAAACGGCGTTAACTTTACTTTTTTGCATTATATAATATTTAAGAAAAGTGATATAAAATTTTAGTTATATATATATATATATATATATATATATATATATATATATATATTTATATATATTTATATATATATATATATATATATATATATATATATATATATATATATATATATATATATATATATATATATATATATATATATTTGTAGCTACAGAGCTGCTACACCGGTCTCTATTTGATTATAAATACCTATTTACCCTCCCCCTTTGCAAATGTTAATTAATGCGCGCAAATTTCTAATTATGATGTTATGACGAAAAATAGATTGGTAGCCATCTTATCATTGATATCTTGTTTAACCCACTAAAAGAATGGGTTACGTAGGGGATTAGGTAGGTTAGTTCTTTTTATCTTTTTAAACAGTTTAACCAAATGTGTTTAAATAACCTAATAACCTTGTTAAAAGTATAGGAACAGCCCGCAAAAGTTGACGAATCGGTATTAATTGTTTTAACTGATTAGGAGCTCACCAGGCAGGGTTGCCACAACTGTTACTAAAGTACTAGGGGTGTCTAAAAGAGCAAAAGTACCAAATTACTACAAAAGAACCAAATCAAGCCAATTTTATCATGTATTCATTTAATTAAATTATTAAGTATGACGAGAGTCTCGTTATTTAAAACAGAAATGCTTCTTTTACATTAATTTAAGACAAATTCTTGAGAATTCTTGTATTATCCCTCGTAAAATTTAGATATGGTTCTTTCTGGTACTTTTAACTACAAATTTTGGTTCTTTTTAAAATTTGTTTGTGGCAACCTGGCATTGTTAAATACTGAATGTTAATTGGTATGGAACAAAATACTGAATGCTGATTGGCTATGGAACTAGGTGCTGCTGGGGGTAGACTGGATCATGAAGGGCTTGGGACGAGAAAAAAATTAGTGCCGATTTCTATACGACTTTATAACCTGAAGAAGCATTTGCCACATTCTAAAATACGAGGTGTTATTCAATTTCATACATGACAAATTGAACTAACTTCTCACATTCTCGGATAGTATCACAAGAATATTTTAACTAATGAATTCTATTTTAAAAAAGAAGACTCTTCATATGCACAAACTATGAAAGATATACTACTTGCAACATGTTCTTTTAGTATAAATATTATGGACTACATGACTTAGAGTTGTAACAAAAGATAACTTGTGAAAAAGAAGAAAATAAAATTTTAACTCAAATGAATTGAAGAAAACGAGATATTGCAATCTAACTATAAAAAGTAAGAAAATTAAACTTTTATTTCTTGATTTTGTTTTTTTAAATCTTATTGGCAATCCTGGTGTAGGCCTTTGAATGAATTCTTAAGATCGCGAAAGTTATTAACTGTTTTTTTCTCCATTATTACATGTAAAACAATACAAAACGCGTCTATTCAACACGAAAAAAAACCTCTATTTAATTTTAGCCGATATAAATCCCCCTAAACCCCCAAATTCCCCAACTTCCCCTTAAATTATTAGACTTTGACAAGACGCGGAAGTTAGGAAAAAAATATTTTGCAACTATGAGAGGATACGATAATTTTTTATAAAGAACACAGAAAGAATATGATAGAAAAAGCAAAAAAACTATCATACATGACATTCTATTATAGTGAAGAGCTGCTCTAGGGTATTAATAGGTAAAACTTTTTGGAAAAGTATACCTCTGTCAGCAATTTTCTATGGAATAGGAATAGTGAATATAACAGAATAAGAAATAAAAGAATTTAAAAACAATAGAAAATTTACCTTTAGTAGAGGTTATTCGTTACCCTTGCAGGCAATAAGACCTAATCAGTTCGCAGTCTATAGCTGCTTTTTTCTTTTTTTGTGACAACTCTTTTGGGTTGTGGACAGTGACATTTAACAAATTAATATGAAAAGTTATACTAGTACAAGTCTGGCCTGTTCCATTCCTTGGCAAGTCTAGTCTTGAATGTCTCCAGTGAGATAGCATTCACGGTGTGTTGCATTACCTTGTTCCAAACTTCCGAGACTTGAGCAGGAAGGCAACCTTTTCTTGGTCCGGGTTGGTGTTGAATTTGGACTTTCAAGTTGTGTCCACTGTTGGTGTTACTTCTTATTGGTTATAACATTGCCTTCCCACATGTTAAACATTCTTTACTGTAGTTGATGTGATCAATATTTGTGAGGATCTTAAAAGTTTGGAAATAGGAGTGTGAAATGCTTTCCCTCATGTGTCATTCACCACTGGCCTTCTCTTCCAGAATCCGGGGTGGAACCTCCACCCCTTGCTCAATTTAAAGCTAGGCTATCCTTACATCTCCGTGAAATACTATTCTCAACCTAGCAATATTCCCTTAACTAATCCAACTTATAAGAATATAAGAAGAAAGATGGCATAGGTCCATTAGTGTCTGAGGGGAGATCAATTGTCAAGGATGAAGATATGGTAAATATGTAGACGAGCGGCCCAGGCAGAAAAAATTATTTTGTGTAAATATTATCGTTCACCCGTGTCTGAATATTCATGTGCAGTGGAGTCGTCTGATGTCACACCCCACCCCCAACCCCTATTATAATTCGCAAAACGATTAAAGGTGCTGACATGATGTAGTTAAAGCATTCACCTCTGTAAACATCAGAACATTATAAAAAATAGGATTATATACTGGGGGGGCTGTGCCCCTCAGACCCCCCAAATTTAATGAAACTGAATCATCGCAGTGCGGTCTATGCATCGTGTTTACCCCCCCATGAGCCATTCCCTATAAATGTACTCCAAAAATGTGAAACATTTTGGAACACGGATGAAATAGTACATCTTATTGGCCGGGCCACTCATTTACATATTTACCATTCAATAGTCAAAGTTCTAAGTAAATACTTCAGTTTAGTATTTGTCAAAGAGAATTCAATACCAGATACCAATGACCTTGATAGCAGGACAGACTTAACAACCAATGATATCGGTTTTGACCTGGATGAAATAAAGCACGCTATATCCTGTATGAAGCCAAATAAGTCTTCAGGGCCTGATGAAATTTCTATTAGAGTACTTCTTCAGAGTGGTGGATTATTGGAATAGTTTGCCACCTGAGACTGTAGACAGGCCAAACTTGAATGTTTTCAAGCGCAGATTGGATGATTATATGGGGATGGAGGGTTAATTTCTTACTTTTTGGTATGGGGATATGTTTCTTGACTCATTCCTGTGGATGCAGTTTCTTTTTATTGTATATTTTGGGGGACTTTGATTTTGTTTTTGACAGACTCCTATGGAGGCTTTAAATTATATATTGTAGATGCATGGTTGGACATTCCTATGGATTGTTAAATTGTATATTGTAGATGCATGATCTGACAAAATCCTATGGATGCATTATGTGGGTGGGATTTGATGGATACGGATGACCTTTGATAGGCCCTTGTGGCTTTTGTCATCTGTGAAATTATGTTATGTTATGTTATATGTTATTTAGCCTGGCCTTTGAGATTAATATTTAACATCCGTAGGATATTGTGAAGTACCAATTGAGTGGAAGTTGGCAAATGTTGTTCCAGTTTACAAAAAGGGAGGCAAAGATGATGTTAATAATTATCGGCCTGTCAGTCTTACTTCCATTGTTTGTAAAGTATTAGAAAAACTGATTAAATCTAGGTTATATGGGTTTCTTATGGATAGAAACTTGCTAGAGAAATCTCAACATGGTTTCAGGCCAGGTAAATCATGCTTGACTAATTTACTGTCTTTCTTGGAATACATAACAGATAATTTGGACAAGGGCGAGGATATAGATATCGCTTATTTAGATGTTAGGAAGGCCTTTGATACAGTGCCTCATAAATTAAAAATGATTGGGATATGTGGGGGCGTTTCAAATTGGATAACTGAGTGGCTGAAAGATAGGAAGCAAAGGGTAGTACTAAATGGTGTAAAGTCAGAGTGGAGGGATGTTATCAGTGGGCTTCCTCAGGGATCAGTTCTCGGTCCATTATTATTTGTCATCTATATAAACGATCTTGGGGAGGCAGTTAATAATAAAGTGTCAATTTTTGCGGATGATACCAAGTTAGCAGCTGTAGTTAAAGATATTGATGATAATTTTAAAGTGCAGGTGGATTTAAATAAATTGTTATCCTGGGCACATAAGTGGCAAATGACTTTCAACCTTGATAAGTGCAAAGTTATTAACATGGGAAAAGATAATAGAGAATTTAACTATAAAATGGATGGGCATTGACTGAGCTCAGTAGAGGATGAGAAAGATCTAGGAGTAGTAATAGATATTAAGCCATTCTCATACTATAAGAACATAAGAAAAGAAGGAGACTGCAAAAGACTATTCATGGCTTATGTTATGCAACATCTTTTAAAATTGTAAGTCCCTTGGTTGTTTATTATACAAATATTTTCTCGAGAAATCAAATAATATTTCGCAAAGTTGTTATAAGTATAGCTGTTAGGTTTCTGTTTCTCATATTTATAACTAGTTATTTATTTGTAATATATTTATTGCATTGAATTCTTGGTAGTCTGCCTATGTGACAACCCATTGGCTTCATATATCCTTATATTACAAACAAACCTAAGCCACCTTGTTGGCCATTGTCCTGACCCAGATAAGGGGGCCTATATGCCTTAGCATAAGACCTGGGCATTTAAATTTAAATTAGAATTGCGGAGCATACTATAAGTCCTAGAAGGCTGCCTGCTCCAGTCAAAACATCCACCAGATGAAGTCTGGTCACAAATAGAAAAATGCAAAAAGATGATCCAAAAACTTTTTCAAGATTTTCTCGAGGAGTTTTAATTATAGAAGCCCATGTGAAGTTTTCTGATCAATTGTTTCTTCCTTGGCTCATTAATTAGTGCCGGAGACTTAGGCCTTGTGGGGAAGAAATAACAATGGGGGACACTAGTAGTGATGATTCAGGTGCAGGCGATATTTGTGAAACCTGTAACAGTGATAAAGAGCAAAATAATAAGAGCAAATGGATTGGCTGTGGTACTTGCGAATCATGGTACCATCTAAAGTGTGTGTTTTTGGAGGGGCTAAAATCTGCTAATATCAAAAGTGTTTCATGGGTCTGTTCAACTTGCCTAGCGGAATTTAAGGCCCTTAAGAAAATTAATCATGAACAAATGTTTAAAGATGGTTTTGAGAAGATCAAGAAGTCTTTCATGGATAAGTTTAGTGAACTAAGCAGTGAAATATCAGTAGTGAAGCAAGAATTGAATGAAGTCAATGGTGGTGTGACAAATGTTGTTGGTGCAATAGGCCTATCTGCTGATGCCACTCAAACGTCAATTGACTCTGGCCCTAGTGCGGAGCCTGCGTGGTCGGAAGTGTTGTCAAGGGGAAGGAAAAAGAAAGAAAGAAAGAACCTGCTTGTATTGAAGGCTACAACTGAAAATGAAAAAGCAACAAGCAAAACTGCTGAAATATCTGAAGCATTAAAGGGTGTGCAAACTCAAGATTCAAAATTCACCTCTGGTGGGAACATTGTTATGAACTTTGGCACAGAGGAATCCCTAAACAATGCGATAAATAGGCTAAGAGATGTTCAGAATGTTGAAACTAAGAGTGTAAACAAGATAACACCAAAAGTGATGCTCTGTAACGTTCTGAAAGAAGAATCCAAGGGTGAGAGTGAGGAGTCCAAGAATGAGATAGTTACTAGCTTAATAAATAAAAATGTGTCTGCAAAGCATTGCGAATGTCAAAACAAAGATTAAGTTGTTATTTATTAAACCGGCGGCTGGTGGTACAGAACACTACATCTTTAAATGTGATCCTGAAGTGCGAGCGGCTTTATATAAATATAATGATAAATTGAAATTACAATGGGGAGTGTACAAAATTAGAGAGTGTACAATATAGACCCCCGAGTTCAAGTGTTAGTTTATTTATGGATGATTTCAGACTGTATATGGAAACTATTGACATGGTTAGTGCGAACACTTTTATCTTTGGCGATTTTAACCTGTGGGTGGATGTTCCTACTGATCGCCAAGCTACTAACTTTGTGGATCTCATGGATTCTTTCAATATGATTAATAAAGTAAATAGTGCAACTTCAGAAGGTGGTCATACATTGGACTTGGTGTTTACTAATAAAGACAATGATATGATAGAAGGACTGTATGTTGACGAAGTATGCTGTATTTCACCGGTACATAAACTTATTATATTTACTATACCTATCGTTACCAAACAAAGGCTCACAAAAACAATCACATACAGGTCCAAACGGAATTTTGAGCCACATTTGCTAATAACGGAGATTAACAATGAACTAAGTGTAAATAAACATAATAATTGTATTCCTGCTAGAAAAACAGCAGAATGTAGCGCGTGTCTTACAAACTTGTACAACAGTGTTGCGAAAGAAAAATATGAAGATATGTGCCCGGTTGTTCAAAAGGATATAGTTATAGTTGATAGTGCACCATGGTTTAATGCAGATACTCTAAGGGCTAAACAGGAAAAAAAGAAATATGAAAGACTTTGGCGACATAAACGGACACAAGAGGCGAGAGAACAATATAAAAGAGCTCGAAATGCTGAGCAAAAAGTAATAGTGAAGAGAAAACAAGAATATTATAAGACTAAAACAGTGGAGGCTGGATCAGATATGAACAAATTATATGTGGTGCTTGACAGCCTAACAGGAAATAAGAATGGAAACAAATTACCTGAAGGTGTTCCTGACGCAACATTGGCGAATAATTTTTCTGATTTCTTCTGTAATAAAATAAATACTATTGTAAATAATTTTAGTGAAATAGTGATATATGACAGTGTTAGAGCAGAAACTCCTGATTCCAGATTAACTGACTTCACTGTGATAAACTTGAACACTCTAAAATCCATTGTTACGAGGATTAAACAAACTCACTGTGAAAATGATCCTCTGCCAGTGCGTGAAATAGTGCATAGTAATAACTTTGACAAAATTTTAGATATCTTTGTTGACATTTTGAACTGCAGCATAAATGATCATGTATTTCCACAGTCAGAAAAGAAAGCGATTGTAAAGCCGATAATCAAGGGAAGCCTAGACTCGCAATGCTTGAGCTCTTTCAGGCCTGTCTCAAACTTAACGTTTCTGTCAAAAGTGATTGAAAGTGTGATCCTTGATCAAATATGGGATCACTTGAGTGTAACACATGCTCTTCCGGACAGCCAGTCAGCATACCGAAGACTTTACTCCACCGAAACAACACTGTGCTCTGTGATAAATGATTTACTCATGCGAATGGACAATGGGAAGTGTGGTATTCTAATTCTGCTTGACCTGAGTGCTGCATTCGACACTGTTGTACATGAGCTGCTATTAAATGACTGTAAAACCATTGGTATTGAAGGTAATGCATTGTCCTATCTGCAAAGTTATCTTACAAACAGAACTTATCGTGTGCAGATTCATAGTGAATTCTCTGGAGTTAAGCCTCTTGAGAGGGGTGTCCCTCAGGGAAGTGTATTAGGCCCGATACTTTTTTGCATATATACCATTGAACTTTCAAAAATTTTAACTGATCACGGAGTAAGTTTTAAGTTGTTTGCTGATGACACTGAATGATGTAGTGCATGCTGAAGAGAAAATTAGCAGTCTGTTAAGGGATGTTGGAAAATGGATGGAGCATAAACAATTGAAATTAAATGAGCAGAAAACTGAGTGTTTATTGGTTGGCAGAAGAACAGACCTTGGTAGACTGGACATTCAAAGGCTCAGTATTAACGGAAATGACATGGTTGTAAATACTGAAGTGAAGGATCTGGGAGTCCTGGTTGATAGTGAACTGTCATTCAAAAGCCAGATAAATCAGACCGTGAGAATATGTGCCTATCATCTGAGAAACATTGCTTTTGTTAGAAAGTATCTTGATTCAAAAACAACAAAGATGTTAATTCATAATCACGTGATCACTAAACTGGACTATTGTAATTCTCTATACTATGGGCTACCAAACTACTTGCTTCGGAAATTGCAACTCATGATGAATAGAGCAGCGCGACTGATAAAGGGTTTGCCAATCCGTGAAAGTATTACTCCAGCCTTAATTGATCTGCACTGGTTGCCAATTAAAGCAAGAATAATATATAAACTGTGTGTAATGGTATACCAGGCTTTGAACCATGGAAAGCCTCAATATATGAGAGACTTATTGGTAGATTTCCATGTAGATACCAATATGTCACTTCGGCATGGCAACATACTAAACCAATTGAATGAGCCACAGTGTAACCATGAATTTGGCTTCAGAGCATTCAAAATGAGTGCACCAAGGCTCTATAACAAACTACCTATTAGCGTGAAAGAAAGTGTCAACATCAAGTCCTTCAAGAAGTCCCTGAAAACACACCTGTTCAGGGAGTGTTACAACTTGGAAGATAGCACTGTTAGACAAGAATTCAAGTGCTAAATTGTTTGAGGGCGGCTACGATGAGCAATCACATCAGTGAATGGAGCGTGGCCGAGAAACTTCACAACAAGTAACAAGTAAGCAGTGTATTGAAGCAAGAAATAGGGCAAATAGAGGGCTGGGTTTCATTAAGAGAAATGTCAGTTACAAAAGTAAGGAGGTCATTCTTAAACTCTATAGCTCTTATGTTAGGCCACATCTACAGTACTGTATACAGGCATGGTGCCCACATTTTAGACACGATATTAACCTTCTCGAGTCAGTGCAACGGAGGGCAACAAAGATTATTCCTTTCCTGAGGCACCTTGAATATATAGATAGACTGAGGGTATTAAATATGTTCTCGTTCGAAAGGAGGTGTGTGAGAGGGGATATGATTGAGCTCTTTAAATTTTTTTCCGGGATAGATAAATTGGATGTTAGCAAGTTTCTTGAGTTAGATGATGGAAATCGGACTAGAGGTCACCACTTGAAAATTAAAAAGCAAGGGTGTAGGTTGGATTTAAGAAAATCTTTTTTCACCGATAGAGTGGTGGACTTCTGGAACAAATTGCCACAGGGGGTAGTAGGTAGTCCAAATTTAAATGTATTTAAGAGTAGGTTGGATGAGTTTATGGGGAGGGAAGGTTGTGATGGTTCCTAAGTTTTGTATATATTAATATTGTTTGTATATATCTATACCTGTATGATTTAGTTCTTGACATGCCTCGAGTGGTGATACCCTTGTTTCTGGACGCAATCCTCTGGATGTAGTTTGACTCGGATGACCTATGATGGGCCCTTGTGGCTTTTGTCATCTGTTATATTATATTGTGGGGGACTTTGATTTTGTCTTCCCCTGGCGATTATTGATATAGTCCTATGTGGGTGGGTTTTGACGGATGCGGATGACCTTTGATAGGCCCTTGTGGCTTTTGTCATCCGTGAAATTATGTTATGTATTAAGTTGAGAGAAAGTGGTTTCTCTTTTAGTTTATGCAATTGGATTCAAGAATGGCTCAGGAATAGGAGGCAAAGAGTAATTTTAAATGGTACTAAATCAAAGTGGACCCCTGTGCTTAGTGTAGTACCTCAAGGTTCTGTTTTGGGTCCACTGTTGTTTATATTTTATATAAATGATTTAGAGAAGGGATGCAAAGCAAAGTTTGGCAGTTTGCTGATGATACCAAAATAGTGGCCAGAGTAACAAGCATTGAAGGAGCAACCCATTTTCAAAAGGATCTAGATAAAATCTTAGGTTGGTTGGATAGCAAACAGATGAAGTTTAATTTAAATAAATGCAAAGTAATGCATATGGGTGCGCATAATGTCATTTTGTTATGATCTAAATGGTACCTGGCTGGAAGAAGTTTCAGAAGAAAAAGACTTGGGAATAACCATTTCTAGTAATGTCTTCAGGCTAGGAACAAGGGTAATAAAATATTGGGAATAATCAGGAGAAATGTAAGTTATAAAAGCAAGGAGGTAATTTGTAGGCTCTATAATTCGTATGTTAGGCCTCACACGGAATATTGTGCTTAAGCTTGGGCCCCTTATCATGAGCAGGATTTGGATATGCTTGCAGGTGTTCAGCGAAGGGCCACTAAGCTTATTCCAGGACTCAGTAGGATGAGTTATGAGGAAAGGTTGAAGGAGTTAAATATGATTTCTGTTAGGCGTAGGTTTCTTAGGGGTGATATGATTCATACTTATAGGATGTTTACTGAGTGTGAGCAGGATACTTTGCAAGAGTTTTTTGAATTGTCAGGTATAAATTTAACAAGGGGTCATGAGAAGAAGTTATTAAAAAAGAGGTCTAGGTTGAATATTCGTAAGTACTTTTTTAGCCAAAGAGTAGTAAACTTTTGGAATGATTTGTCTGCAGAGGTGGTTAACAGTGACTCACTTAGGATTTTTAAGGATAGGTTGAATAGATACATGGATAGTATGGAAATTATTTGACATGGACTGTTTGGTGTGCATAATTTATTGTCACTTATAAATATTGCTCAGCACTCACTTGGACTCTATGGTCTATAAATTGTGTATATAGTTGGGTTTGTAAATTTGTAAATATTTGACATCAGGCTTTGGACGAAATAGTGTTAACTGGGATATGTATAGAAACTTAAGGTCCACCTTGACAGGCCCCAGTGGCTTTTTGTGGTCCTTCCTTTTCTTATGTTCATAACCATTCTTTCATCTCAAAGTAATTATACCATGTCCGATACACTACCGGTTGCTTGTTATCTTATAAATTGCAGTACTGGACTTCTCACTTTACCTTTATGAGGGTTTTCAATCCCTCACCAGTCGCTGCTGCATCTTCCAACCATTAGGGTAGGAATAAGACAAGGCAAGCAAAAAGGTTGACTAATTACTGATGCAAAACAGAACCATAAAGAAAAAAGGAAGTAAACAAACTGATAAAGTAGGGGGCCAAGAAACAGTTCAACTTTCCGCTTAAAAACAACAACTGAACTTGCACTGACAACATCATCCAGGAGAGAATTCGGTAAACATGTAGAATGGTGGCTCGGCCGGAAAAGTAGATTTTTGTTTATATTTCGTTCACCTCTGCCTGGATATTCATGCGCATTGGAGTCCTATTTGAAATATACCCAGCGCCATTTTTTTTAGAAAAATGCCTGAAACAAACCAAATGAAAAATGCTATACAGGAAAATGGGGGGCCTATGCCCCCCCAATTGATTGAAACTCAGGATCATCGTAGGGTGGTCCCCCCATTGTATCCCTGCACAAGCTCAAAAAACGTGAAACTTATTGGAACACAGACTAAATAGTTTACATCCCATCATTCAAGCTGCCAATCTACATATTTACCAAGAATTCCTGGCATTAATATATTTAAAACAAAAAAAAGGTCAATATAACTATCTAAATAATGCAGTCATAGTAAACCAAACTATATAAAAAAAACAGTACCTAAGCATACCAAAGTGAAAAAGAACAGTTCAAAACCAAGGATTAAAGAAATATAAAGAGAGATAAAAAGAAATATAAAATGATGCCAAATCAAAATAATAACCGCATGTTTTTCCTGTGGAATTGACGGTGAATCTAGCTTCACAACTCAGTGTGATGACTCCATTATTACTCTAGTGGCCTCCCAGCCTTCCAATTGCTGTGTTTTGCAAAAACAAGCAGGAAGTTCACTTGCAAAAGATGCTGCGTGGCAAATTTCAGTGCTGAAATTTATTGGATGGTGGAAGCAGAATCAGCCATCAAAGGACACCACGAAAAGCTGAAGGAAACTGGTACATTTGCAAAGCCTCAAATTATATCTGGGGAAACCAAACATAAACTCAAAATATCTTGCAGTGTAGGAAACCTCCCTCAATGTTCTGAGCAACGTGGAGCCACTGGATCAAGAAAATCATTGATCTGGGTCTGGGAAGTTTACCAGAGGAGCTGAGTCTAACCCCAACACTCACACCCAGGCGAACAGAGGGAGCAGGAATAAACTCAGCACCACCCAGTCCTAGACCAAGGATGACTCTCACCTCAGATGCGGCTACTACCACACCCTCTCAACAATGTGCAAGTCTTCCTACAATGAGAAACACTGTCTGTAAGTTCTACAAAAAAGGAGTGTGCCGCTATTGTCGTGTAGGAAGAGACTGCCCATACAACCACCCCAAGGTCTGTGCTAAACTTTTGAATCATGGACCACATAGTAACTTAGGGTGCAAATTAGGACAAAAATGCTCACTTTTCCACCCCAAAATATGTAGAAACTCAGTAAGAAATGGTGAATGCTTGAATGACCAATGTAAATTCACACATCAAGGGCACTAGAAGAAAGAGACCAGAGCAAACAGAATCATCTCCAACACCAACATCGGTGGTGCACCAGGAAATTCTGCCCAAGTCATATGTAGACTCTAGTCACAACACCCCAAAGAAGGTAGCCAGCAAGGAACATATACCCCAACCTACAGGAAACATGCACTCTGACCCTCTACATCACTCCACTGTCCCCACAACCTTTTTTAGAATTCATGGGGTTGACGAGGACACACATGAAGAACCTGTTCCAGGCTCTAGGAGACCAGAATCAAATTCTCCAAAGCCTCATGTCCCGGCTCTACTTCCAACCACCCAATCACCAATGCCAAGCTTTTACCATGCTTCCACAACACCAAACACAAATACTGATGCACCACTGGCCACATGTACAACCCCAAAGTGGTCACCCGCCAGCCCATCTGAACCTGAACCACATCGTCTTACAGGGTTAGAGAAAATAATTATGGGCAATATCCAGGGTCTCTTACATAAGTCAAATAAAAGCAAGATCCATTTCCTTCAAGATCTTACTAAGTTTGAGGACCCCTGGCCATTATCCTAACTGAGACACACCTATACGCCATATAGAGCTGATAGGGAAGGAAGAACACATGGAGGCACAATAATATATGTTAGAAATTACCTCACCTCTGAAGCAACACAACTCATCAAACACTCTAATAGCCGAGTTGAACTAACAGCAGTACACATAAAATTGTTAAATTTGCTAATAATTAACTGTTTACTTCCCTCCCCCAGTGCTCATCGAACAACTTCACCGATGCCATCAACAAAATTAACGAGCTCCTAGAACCACTATCAGCGCCACTACCTGACATAATCATATGCAGAGACTTCAACTTCCCTAACATCAAGTGGCCATCAAGCGGCCTACGAGACGACCAGCTCCAGGCAAAACCCCTCTTTGATCTTGCAGAAAACAACTTCCTGATTCAGACAATAACGTCCCAACACAAATCAACAACATCCTTCACCTCCTCTTCACCAACAATGCAGAAATAGCCAGTGGCTCTGTAGTGGAAAAGACAATCCTCTCTGACCCCTCACTAATAACCGTCACAACCAGCTACAGAAATCAAAGAACCACCCACCCAATCAAAATGCCCACGCCCCACAACCCATTTGTAAGATACAACTTCCAGATTGACAAGACTGACTGGTGTTGGATAAACCAAAACCTGAAGGACATGGACTGGGACCAGAAGCTGAACTGCGAGGACCCAGAGGGAATGCTTACCATCCTACTTAGCATCATGTTGGACCAATGCAAAAACTAGGTCCCACAAAAGAGAAAATGCAACAAACTCCAAAGCAATATACCACCAGACAGAAAAATATTAATGCGTAAGAGATCTTCCTGTAATAAACAACTGTTTAAAACTAGGGACAAGCGCAAGAAAATTACACTCTCCACCAAAATTGCCCAAGTTGAAACCAAACTCAAGGTCTCCCATGAACTACAAAGAAAAACAGAGGAAGAAAAGGCAATTATAAATATAAAAAACCCCCCTAAATACTTTTTCAGCTATTGCAAGCAATTCACCAAAACAAAAACACAAATAGGTCCACTCCAAACAAATCATGGGACCCTAACCAAAGACCCCTCAGAAACATGTGAAATCCTACGTGAGCAATATGAAAAAGTGTTTAGCAAACCAATAGAGATTACCCCAATTCTTAACAATCCCCCAACTAACTACAGTATCACAGACATAGATTTTACTATGTGACATTGTAAAATCCATCAGTGAACTGAAACCAACTTCTGCGGCAGGTCCTGATGGGGTACCTGCAATTTATCTCCTCAAATGCAAGGAGGCACTGGCTTATCCATTGCTTAAAATATGGTGCCGGTCCCTAGACTCTGGTAAAATACCACCCACTCTCAAAGAAGCCACAATCACACCAATCTATAAAGGCGGGGACAAAACATCACCAAAAAGTACTGCCCTGTAGCACTAACCTCTCATCTCACCAAAATTTTTTAGAAAATTCTGCGAAACAGCATTTCCACATATTTAGAAGATGGTGGACTGCTCAACAGCAGCCAACATCACTTCCGTAAAGGGAGGTCGTGTCTATCCAGCCTCCTCGCTCATCACGACTGGCTCCTACGGCAGCTCGCAGAAGGGAAAAATGTTCATGTGGTCTTCCTGGACTTCGCAAAGGCCTTCAACAAGGTGGACCACAAAATACTGCTGCATAAACCTAATACTCTCGGTATCCAGGGCAAGCTAGGCACCTGGTTACAAAGTTTTCTCACCAAGCAATTCCAGAGAGTTGCAGTAGATGGCCACCTGTCAACCCTCAATGTAGTCCCTCAGGGATCCGTCCTGGGTCCACTTCTGTTCTTGGTACTGATGAGCGATGTTGGCGGTGGAATTGAGAACTCTGTGCTGTCCTCTTTCACCGATGACACCAACCTCAGCCATGCAGTCACCTGCCCAGAGGATGTTGAGGCCCTTCAAAGCAGTCTTCAAAAAATATACTCCTGGACAGCAGAAAACGACATGCAATTTAACAATGAAAATTTTGAGCTCCTGAGGTGTGGCCACAACAACGAGCTGAAATCCTCTACTGGCCTGCACACAGAGGGATGACTACAAATTGACCCGAAGAACTCTGTAAAATGTCTGGGGGTCCACCTTAGCGATGAGGCCACCTTCAACCACCACATTACAGCCACAGTAGCTAAGCAGATGGCAGGGTGGATCCTTCAAACTTTTAAATCCTGCGACAAGGACCCCATGCTTACTCTCTGGAAGACACTTGTACAGCCGACCCTTGACTACTGTAGTCAACTTTGGTCCCCACACAAGAAGGGCGAACTGCAGGAGCTTGAGGCGGTCCAGAGGGCATTCACAAGACAAATAGTCGGGGTGCAGGAGTATAGTTATTGGGAGAGACTGGCAGCAATGGGCCTATACTCGCAGGAGCGGAGAAGAGAGAAGTACCGGGTTATTTATGTGTGGAAAGTCCTGGAAAACTTGGTACCAGACCCAACAGGCTCTGCACTGTACCCAGTAACAAACATCCGCACTGGTCGGAAATGTGTGCGGAAAGCCCTCCCATCCCAGGAATCAGGAAGAATCAAGACCCTGATTGCCAACAGTCTGGGCCATAGTGGACCCAGATCATTTAATACCCTCCCCAAAGAAGTGAGGGACATAACTTCCTGCCCGGTGAACAAGTTCAAAAGGGGACTGGACAAATATCTCAAGATACTCCCTGACGAACCCTCAGTTCGTGGGCTATACAGCGAACTGCTGGGCAGCCACAAATTCAGTCCCGGACCAGATGGATCTATTGAGGATCGAGTTGCAGCCTGGGTGCAGCGTTGGACTTCCATGACTGTGAAGAGGTTCTTCTAGACCATCTAAGTAAACTAAGTAAGAGGCTCGCTGTGATGGGTTGTGTTGCTCTGTGCTCTCCAGTCTCCATTTGCTTTGATTTTACCTATTGGTGCTATATAGTTCTTTTACTGCTCTAGTTCAAGATCAATTTCTATTTTTTGTATATACGAGGGGCGGTCAATAAGTTTTGCAATTTGGATAAAAGGAAACGAGATATGAGGAAAAGTTTTATTATTTTTTAATATAACTACCCTCAACTTCAATGCACTTGTGCGACTTGTCCCTGAGGCTTTGAAATCCTGACAACCAGAAATCTCCCGACTGCTGTTCAATCCACTCCTCGACGGCGAGCTGGACATCTTCATCGTCCCCAAACAGGCATCCACGCAGTGAAGCCTTGAGCTGGCGGAATAAAAAGTAGTCGCTAGGGGTAAGATCTGGACTGTAGGGGGGGATAGATGAGCTCCTTGAATCTGCACTCGCGCAGGGCATCTTGTGCAACTCTGGCCTTGTGGACAGGGGCATTGTCATGGAGGAGCAGGACACTGCATGTCAACTTGCCGCGCCGTTTCTGACGGATGCACTTCTTCAACCCAGCCAGTTCCTCGGCGTAATATTGGCCTGTGATGGTCCTTCCACGAGGCACATAGTCGACCATCAACACTCCCTCAGAATTCCAGAAGATGGTAGCCATGATCTTCCCTACTGAGGGTTGGGTCTGGAACTTGATTGTGGTCGGAGAGCCCCTGTGCTTCCAGGCCTTGCTTTCGAGCTTGGTCTCGGGATCCCAGTGATGGACCCACGTTTCATCGCCTGTCACTATGCGTGACTCAAATCCCACCGGGTCTTCGTTGTACAGGAACAACAGCTCCTCCGAACTTTGATGACGTTGAAGTCGATCGTGGGGTGTGAGGTTTCTAGGGAGCCAATGGGCAGAGACCTTGGTCATGGCCAAATTGTCGTGGATGATGTTGATAACACTTCCATGTGATATTACAAATTCTCGCTCGATTTCTTCGACCTTCACCCGTCGTTTTTTGAGGATCATCCTCTCCACACGGGCCACATTGTCCTCTCATTGGTCATGTCTGACGGGTGTCCTGGACGGGGGTCATCTTCAAGGGACTCAGACCATGGCGGGACTCCCTATTCCAGCGAGCAATAGTTGCATAGGAAGGGGCGGTGTCGGTGTACACTGCAACCATGCATTCATGGATCTCTTTTGCATTCTTGCCTTCCTTGGTCAAAAATTTTATCACTGCGCGGTGCTCAACTTTCTCAATTGTTGAAAGATTTGGACTGACGATCTGCGATCAGCTACTGCTTCTTAAATAGACGAGGCAGGAGCATGCGGCTGCAGGTCCTGACTTGTCATAACTTGTCCTAACATCCTAACACTCCCACAAACAGCCATTCCCCTTCCTCTGTTTTGCCCTACCGATTCACAAAACTTATTGATCGCCCCTCGTATTTTGTTTTAGAGTGTGCTTTTTTGTATAGTTTTGTTTTTCTTATAGCCTTTTGGCTTTTGTGTCAGTGATACTGAGTAACAGGTAGTTTATCCTGTTCCAAGGTTTGTTTTCATTTTCTAATTCTGTATTTATTTATATATTTGGTTTTGTGTATTTCATGTTTTGTATAGTTTTTTTGTGGGGGGGGGGGATTTGGCATCAATGATACTGAGTAACAGGCAGTATATCCTGTTCTAGGGTTTGTTTACATTTATATATTTTTGTCTTTAGCTATTTGATCCTGTTTTGTTTCTCCTGCCTTTTCCTCATTGCAATTGTGGGTCGTGGTGCCAAGAGTAAGCAAGCTGCTTACACTGGATTGAGCGCTGAATCTTCCTTCCCATGTACCACTTGGTGTAAGTTTGTCCTTGATGATGCTATATCTTGTGGCACTTGTAACAATTGGTGCCACAGTACAAGTGCCTGTACTGTATTATCTCCTGCGCTTGTTAGGGAAATAATTCAGCATGGTGGTAAGAATATTTATTTTACTTGCCTCCAGTGTGAGTCTGCTGCCCCACACTCTTCAGGGGGTTGTTGTGGGGACTTAGTAAAGTCACTTAGCGACTGAAATGGTGGTGACTGTGGCTGAGCTAAGTGTTAAGGTTACCGCCTTTTCTGCTCAGGGTAGCCTGGATGACCCCAGAGCACAGCTTGTAAATCTTGCTGCTGAGGTGCGAGATTTGCGTGCTGGTGTGGCTTCAGGCATTGGATCCTCTATTTCTAAGGAAGAAGTATTACAAGAGATCTTCAGGAGAGGGACAAGAGAAGGTAGGTTAATAAATGATGCTCAGCATGGGTTTAGAAGAGGTAGATCGTGTCTAATAAATTTTTATGGATTATGTTACTAAACAATTAGATAAAGGAGAGAATGATGATGTAATTTACTTAGATTTTAGCAAAGCTTTTGATAAGGTTCTACATAGGAGACTAGTTCACAAATTAAAAATATATGGGAAAGTTTTGAATTGGATAGCTGAATGGCTGAAAGACAGGAAACAGAGAGCTGTACTGAATGGGGTGAGGTCACAGTGGATGGATGTTATCAGTGGCGTGCCTCAGGGATCAGTTCTAGGCCCTTTATTATTCATAGTTTATATAAATGATCTTGGGGGGGCTGTAAATAGCAAAGTGTCAATCTTTGCTGATGACTTAAATTGGCAGCTGTATTCAAAGAAGTTGAGGGTAGCTTTAAAGTGCATAGTGACTTAAATAAGTTATTAGCTTGGGCTCAGATGTGGCAGATGTCTTTCAACATTAAAAAATGCAAAGTTATTAACATGGGAAGGGATAATAGGGAATTTAGCTATGAGATGGATGGGCATTGGCTGAATTCAGTTGAGGATGAGAAGGACTTAGGTGTATTAGTTGATAGGTCACAGGTTTTCAAAGCAGTGTATTGAGGCAAAAAATAGAGCAAATAGGGTGCTAGGATATATTAGAGGAATGTTAGCTACAAGAGTAAAGAGGTTATCCTTAAACTCTACAACTCATATGTCAAACCACGCTTAGAATACTTTATACAAGCATGGTCACCAGATTTTAGACATGATATCAACATGCTAGAGTCAGTACAAAGGAGGGCATCAAAAATAATACCTTCCCTGAAGCCTCTTGAATATGAAGATAGACTGAAGGTATTAAATATGTTCTCATTTGACAGAAGATGTGTGAGGGGATATATGATTGAGCTTTTTAAAATCTGTTCTGGGATGGATAAGTTGGATTTTAGCAAGTTATTTGAGTTGGAAGGTAGTAATAGGACTAGGGCTCACCACTTAAAAAATAAAAAACAGAGGTGCAGGTTAGATGTTAGGAAATATTTTTTCACCAATAGAGTGGTTGATTACTGGAATAGTTTGCCATCTGAGACCATAGACAGTCCAAACTTGAATGTTTTTAAATGCAAATTAGATGATTATATAAGGAGGGAGGGTTAACTTGGGGGGGGGGGATTCTGGACTCATTCCTGTGGAGGCAGTTTTTTATTATTGTATATTATGGGTGATTTGGATTTTGATGAGCCTTGATGATGATGCTTTTTGTTTTTGACACATTCCTGTGGATGGTTCAAATTGTATATAGTAGATGGAAAAATGAAGAAAGCAACATGAATGGAGAACCAAATGAAATTTTGAAAATAACAGATAATAGAGAGAATTTTTCTAAAATAAAATGCCAAAGAGGAATAAGAGAGCATCTGGATATGGCCGAAAAAATTGAAAAGGAAATCTTAGATATGAAATACCCTGAAGTCTCAGAGGAACACATGAAGCAAGCTCTAAAGAAACTGAAGATAGGAAAGGCAGCAGGCCCAAATTGAATGAAACCAGAATTTTACAGATCCTTGGTAAATAGTACACCCTTTATAAGGTCGATGAAGGAAGCAGTAAACAAAATAACAAGGGATAAAGAAAAGCCACAGGATTGGAGTGAGTCAAACACAGTAATGGTACCAAAGAACTGAGACCCATAGCTATTACAAATGTATCCTACAAACTTTACATGAACATGTCAGTAAAAGATAAAATAGAACAACACATAGTAGAAAAGGACATTTTCAAAGAAACACATCGGATTCACTGATAAAGGTAGAATTGAAAACAATCTTGTCATGCTAAAATATTGCATAGACCAAGCATTTAAGAACAAAACTGCTAATTGTAATCTCAATAGACTTCTCAAAAGCTTATGACTCACTAAAAAGAGAAAATTTGATTGAAATACTCAGAGTATAATATTCATGCAGATAACATAGAAACAATAAAAAATGTATATACTGTGGATGTCACTGAAATAATAAATGGAGATCAGGAGATAAAGATTAATGTGAGCAGTGGTATAAGACTGGGCTGTATAGCATCAACAACTCTCTTTAAACTGGTCACATACAAAATAATAGAAAAATTAGAAGAGGAGGGAATAGGTTTTGAAGATATCTTGAAATCAAGTGCAATATTCTTTGCAGACAATGGACTTATACTGACAACATCATTAAAAGATGCAGAAAGGCAAATTAGGGTACTGATTGAACAGGGCTACACTAGTGGACTAAAAATTAACAAAGAAAAAAGCAGGATTTTAATCTACAATAGCAAAGAAAGACCAGACTCAGCTTGTAATATAATAGTGACAAATGAAACTAAACAATCTCAAATAAGAAAAACTGTTTCAAGCTACACAAAGATAGTGATAAAAAAAGTAAGGAGGTTTGCATACTCAGTAATAAGCCAATGCTGCAACAAGATACTTATTGGGAAGACCTACTGGAAAGAGATTTGTCTTCCATCCCTACTATATGATTCTGGAATTCTGGGATACACCAAGACTGAAATAGAAACTACAAAGGATTGAAAATTTGGTGTATAGGCAGATTCTAGGAGCACCAAAATACGTCCAAATAACAACCCTGAGAGGCGAAATTGGATTAAGTACTATGGAAGTATTAATCAGTATAAACCAAATAAATTATTTGAAATATGTATAAGAAAATCATAGAAACGATCTCATGAAATGTATAATGGATAAGAAACAAGAGATGAAAAAAGACTTTTGGTTGATCAACAAAGGAATTTAGGGAAAAAGTTGATATAAAATATGGTAAACTGAAAACTCTAACAAACCAAGAAATTAAAAAGAAAATAAGGATATGGGACGGTAACAACTGGAGAAAAAAATTAAATGAGAAATCAAGTTTAAGAATCTAATGTTAATGGAAAACTGAAATTAAAGGAGAAGAAAAGCTGTATGATAATAGACCAGCATAGAATATTTTCTACCAGGCAAGAACAAACAACTTACCAGACACAAAAATGGAGATGTAAAGTGCCTAATGTGCAATAGTGAATTAGAAGATTTTAAGCATTTCATTCTGTGGTGCCCTGCCTACCATGAATTTAGAGCAAAAGAACCAATATTCCAACAACCATATATTGAAAATGAAGAACACCTATTAGGACAATTACTATTGGAGGAAGAAAAGAGAGATAGAACAAAGGGCATTTTATACAAGTGCTGGAGAAAGAGAAACTAAAAGGATAAAGAGAAGGGCTGTTGCAAAGGCATTGCTTCTCGACCCCCCAACCTGAACCTGAACCTGGAAGGGAATGTGATCATATAGAGAGAATAGGATACAAGGGAGTGAGGAGAGAAATGAAAACTAAGTCAAGTCTCAAAATATATAAAGAATGGAGACAAGAAATTGGTGGGCAACATACACTCGACCCTCGATTTAATAGATTAAAAGGGGGGGGGGTCTGTTGCTTGAAAATACTAACATACAGTAAAATTATTGTTTTGTAACATAACCAAGTACTGTACATAAGTATAATATAAGTAATTAAACAACTGAAATAACTGTTTTACTTACCTAGTAGTACTGTAGTATTTAAAGATGTATTTACTAGGGTGTTTCATATTTTGTGAAGTGCAATAATTTTATCAGCACAGGTTTGCCTTTGGACCTTTCTTATAAAAAGTGCTTCATGCAAAATCGAACCGTGTTAACAGGTTGCACACTTTTGTCTTTTCTGTGGTGTCCAATGGGAGCGAGGGGAGTATCATGGTAAAGGTATTAACTTTCCCTTCTGAATGCCATGTTGACGTTTTTTGTTTTTTTTCAGATTATGTCTTCCACATGAAGCAAGAACCTTCTCTGGCTCCTAGAGAAGTCACTGAATCCAAGTTTCTTGGGAACCCGCCCTCCCTTGCAGGAAGATGTCCTCCTGGTCTTCCTCCACCACCATCAGGTGCAGAGGGAGACCCACCCGAAGGCAGCTAAGAGCACCTCTCAAGCTGCACGAAGTGTGGGAGAAAGTGAACCTCACTGTCAAGGTGGAGCATGTTATCCATCATAAAATCAGGAACCTTCACAACAAGTATGTGAGCCTCACAAAGGAAGCCAAGCGGGAGACACCTCCCACTGTGACAAAGAGGGAGGTTTGGAAGGGCGACCTACAGTATGTCTTCGGTATCGCGAGTGGTAAGATCGCGGAGGCCAATGTCCCAGAAGAAGATTTGGCCTTTCTGGAACTGCAAAGGGAGGACAGACAGTCATGTTCAATGGGGAGTGTCAATAAACTCCATGCATCGCACTGACGAAATAAAGAAGGGGCAGATGAGGAAGAGGCTGAAGGGAAGAAGTTGTTGAAGAAGGTTGCCCTGGAAGACTCTTCCAATTCATCCTCTGTTTCTTCTGGATCATGTGTGTCAGATGAGGACTTCCAAGGCTGCCCTTCTCCCACAAAAAGCCAACAGAGGAGAAGGCCGTCCAAGAATTCAATGACCCCAGCCTGGGAAAACCTTTCATGTCGTCAAGCTGCTGCATCCTTCATTGGGGCATGATGTCTTAGTGATTCCTCCTCTGCCTCCATGGTGCATCGGATGAGGAGAAAGAATCAAGAAACTGAAGAAGAAGCCTTCCGTGATCTGCCTCCCCTTTTTCTCCACTGGGATGGCAAACTGATTCAAAGTGCTGCCACATCTTGGATCTCAGAGGAGAGGATCACTGTTGTGCTTACTGGGACCAACTTCAAGGAGTTTCTTGGAGTACCTATTGCCATTGATGGGACTGGGAGAGAAGTAGCAGCTACTGTCCTTCGGCTGCTGGAAATGTATCAGATTGCTGACAAGATCATCGCTCTCCTTTGATATGATTAGTGGAGCCTGCACCATAATTGAACTGTCCCTTGGAAGCCCTCTTCTTTGGCTGGCACAGCAGCATCACATTCACAAGGTGGTACTAAAGGACACATACAAACTCCTCTTCGGCCCCCCTTCCCCAGGTCCTGAGATTCCCCTGTTCAAATGATTCTGAGAATATTGGGACTTCTTGGACAAGACATCCTCAGTACCCTCAATGACGAAGAACCCCTGGATGAGTCGTATTTTCCTCACCCTTCCTGAGCTGACTATTTTTTGGCATCAACTTCCAATAAACACCTGTTTCATCACTGTTATATACCTGTATGAGACTTAACTGTTTGTCCTCAATTTACCATGCAGTTTAGCATTGAACAACCCATGTCGATTGCATAATCGCCAAAGCCAACAATCACTACATTTAAAGTTATCTATCTCAAGTTCATGGGTGAATTTACCAGCAACAGTTTTTATTGCGGAACTTGTAACATTAACACCACATGATCTTTGTTGTACATACCATTTCTTCACTGATACATCAAGTGAATTATCTTTACCACTTTTCATGTGTTTTTTTCTTGGGGCTACTTTTACTGAGGACACATTGACACAATAACTCATGACATACTGCGGCAGCTTCTGTTTACTCTTACAGATATTGGAAACTGTTTGTTTCTTAACATCATACTCCTCACACACACACACTCTACACTCAACCCACATTCTAGTTTTTTTTTATCATAGCAAGTTTTTGTATCACTGTTAGATTCATATGTTTACGTTTTTCTTGTTTGGGAGGCGCATCTTGGCACAAAACAAACACCAGAATCAAAGCAGCAATGGACAATATATGTTCCTCAAGAGACAAGAGCGAACTGAGGCGTGGGTGGCGGGACCATGTTGATACATATTATGTCAGCCTCTATACTTGCCTCCCTTCAAGCTCGGAACAATTTTTCTTTTATGATTTTATGATATACATAGTATACATATTTTTATATTTATTTTAATAGGATTTTATATGTTTATTATTATTTTAGGGTTTGGACGGTGTGGGGGAACGGTGTGTGTGTATATAGGGCCATTCTCTCACCCCCCTTTACATATATCTTTCCCTACCCCTGTATGAGTGTGTGGGTAGACCAATTTTGTTATTTGCCTTCCGATTTTTTATATTATGAATACAAATAATGTTAACATTGTTTTCCATTTTCAGTATATAAATATTTATATAATTTTGTGAAAGTTAGGAGTGTCATAAAATTTGTCCAGCGCATTGGGATATTACCCTTAGGTAAGATTGGTTCTTTGCTAAAATTATTTTAACAAACATTAATTTTAACAACGAGGGATAGCAAAGTTCATCACTAGATTTTTCTTTGGAAACGCTATACCAAAATTTCTCTGGCTCTTTCTAGTATTGCATCCTGTGTCTTTTAAGAGTGAAGCTTTTGCGGACTGCAAGAGGAATTCTCAAGGCGAGTGCTCGGCCCAGCCCAGCCCTGAAACGGAGGGCGTTTCTTACTTCGCTTGCCACCTGCACTGCCTACCTGCATTGGCTGATGAGCCTGCCCCCCTTTTTATTGGCCTACTACTACTACTACCCCCCCCCCCCCCAGCGCACAAGTGATAGTCCCGTGCCCCTTTTCGTTCAGGTGTTTTTTTCGTTTTGTTGTGTGGACCTTGTTTGGGTTGTGTAAATTTGTTCTCTGCGCCCATCATATTTTATTTTTGTTTTCTGTTGGGAGAATTGCAATTTGTATAGAGTATTTATTTTGAATGCGCACCAGTGTTTATTTTTTTTTGTAAATATAAACTGTAATTATGACTGTATTTTTTTGTAAAATAAAGGACTGTATATTAAATCGTATCAATTCTTCCCCGGGGTTCTCGAGGTTCATAAATTCTAGGATAAGGTTGGAATGTGGGGTTAGTGTTGCTTTCGACCTGCTACAACATTTCTAAAGCTGGTGTCATACTGGACAAATCTAGCCAGCACTGTCCATTGAGATTTTGTGGTCCGTTAAATCTGAAATCTGTTAAATCGAGGGCCAAGTGTAATATATATGACAACAAACAAGCATGAATAATATTATACAAATGCTGCACCAATATACTGAACCTTAATGACACAAAAAGATTTAATGGGGAAGAAACAAAATGTAAAGTGTATGGAGCAGAGTGTGAAGATCTGAAACTTTTCATTTCGTGCTGTGTGGGATATAATGACGGGAAAAGAAAGGTAGAAAAGCTACAGCAACTGTATATTCAAGATGTTAATAGGGAAATACCTATTCAATAACGACATTGTAAAGACCAAAGAAGCATTATATATGTTCTGAAAAAAAAAGCGAAAGTGTCATTAAGTTGAGCGAAAGTGGAAATTAAAGAAAGAAATTGGGAATGAAGCTCAAACCAAGGAAAACATCAAGGAGTGCCATTGCAAAGGCTAAACTCCCGACAAGCATCATCATCAGAATGCGAGGTAGAAAGAAGAATTATGGTTAAATTAAAACTAGGAGAAAGAGGAAAAGGTACTGTGGAAATTCCTGAACAACCTATTAGAAAAGGAGGGTATGATTACTGAGGAATGGGAACCATAAAGTTAGTGAAGATATTAAAGTTTTGATTGATGAATTCTTGGAAAAAAAATCCAGATAATCAATAAATAGGTAGAGAATAATGGAGAATCAAATGACACATGGTACAGTTTCTTACCTGATGAAAGGCCAACCCTTATAGCATATAATAGTCTCAATCAGAAATTCAAGGATGACAAAAAATGACTGGCTAATGTTACTCCCCAACACAACATAAGTAATAGATTAATCAAACTCAGCAACTGACCTAAATAAGGTGCAAATTGGTGTTTAAACAACTCCAAACTGTGATAAGAGAATGATCTCAGGCAAACCACTCCACAATAACTATTGAGAAGAAAAATAATTGGTACTGGCAGGGCTGTGGAGCTGGAGCTTGAAAGAATTTTTGGTGCTGGAGCTGGAGCCAGATCATTTAGAAAAGTTGGAGCTGGAGCCAGAGCCAGTCAAAATGTACTAGCTCCAGCTCCATATACTAAAAGTCCAGCATAAATTTTCCTCTTTCTCAACAATATTAAAAATGTATCACTTTGAAAAATCCTTTTCATTGTATTGTAATCTATTAAAATTAAACCATATTATTTTCCCAAATAAATTAACTAATTATTTCTTTCACATAATAGTCTAGAATTAATGTTTTAATTTGTAACTTGCAAAACTTGTTTTTGCTTAGCTTACATAATTTATTTTCTTAAAATGGCTACTGCCGTGTTTGAGTATTTTATTGTCTCAAATGTTGGCAAACATTTTATCTGCCATTGCAAGAAAGATGATGATGATACTAATGTTAATGAACAATTTTGTGGAACCAAAATTAGTTCCTTGATCACTACAAGCAGCACTACCAACTCTGATTCAAAGAGACTGACTATGACTGGCAAGACATGAAATTTGAAAAGGCATCTACAGAGATTTCATCCAAAGATATATGAAATCATCAACATGAAAGACACTCAAGTGACTACTTCAACTGGAAATATGAAACATACTGTTGGACAAATTAAACCAATAACAAGTTTTTTTTATGTAACAAACAAAGTTACTGTCACAATGACTTCTGATAAATTTAAGAAGCATATTATAGAAATGGTGATAAAAAACAGTATACCTCTAATTTTTTTCCAAAACCAGCATTCTTAGGCATGAATGGAGAAATGGCTCAAAAACTTAGTGTCTCTCAATAAAGATAACATTAGGAAGATCATACTTAAAGAAGCTATGCAACAAAAAGAACTTCAAAAACCTCTTAAGGGGCGTTTTATGTTCCTCAAAATGATAGATGCACTCACCATAGAGTTTATATTTTGCAATTAATGTCAGATTTACTAATGACTAATAAAGTGGTGACTCAAATACTGGCAGTTAAAGATACACATTAAACCACATAAGTGAATATCTTTCGAAATTGGTGGAAACTGTTTTACAGGACTTTGAAATTAAAAAAGAACAAGTTCTATGTATTATCACATACAATGCTTCAAATATGTTAAGTACAATAAGGGAGGGTTTAAAAGGACACCCTCTAGCAACTATGATTAACAGAATCAGGCAAGTAGCCACTGCAGCTAGAACACCAAAAATCTACTCTATTTTGAAAAGACATTCAGGTTTGGGAGCCATTTTAGATCAAGAAACACGTTGGAGGAGCACCTATATGATGATCAAGCATTTGTTAGAGCTGAAACCATATCTTGAAGACATAGCTAATAAAGATGTCTCACTCGCTGAATATGAATGGATGCAATTGTCAGAATTAGAAGTTTTGCTTCGCTTTCCTTTTTCCACCACAAAAAAATTTCAAGCTGAAGATTTAACCTCTGGAGAATTCTTGCTGGTTGGAAGGAATTATCATATTGCCTTGGTTAAACTGATGGACTGCTTGCAGATAGAATTGTATCTTCGATGAAGAGAAGAGAGGAACTACTTTTACAAAATACAATCCTATTAGCTGCTGTTTATGTAGACCCAATGAACAAAATCCTATTGAATGATTATCAGAAGGCTAAAGGAAAAACAGCATTTTATGAAATAGCAATTCGCATGAGAGGATTGAGAAGACCAAGAAGAAGAGAATCCAATTATAAGCAGCCAATCAGATTCTTCAAATGATAATGAAGATTTTTCTAATTATTTAGACAGAATTGAAAAGGCAAATATAAAGCGCATCAATGAAGATGGAGACAAACCTCTTAATATAGAAGAAACCAAATTTAAAGAAGATTTTTTGATAGGGTTAAAGGAAGTGGAAAAATATAACCGCTCATCAAAACTGACAATAGAAGAAGTCCTACCCTTGTATCCAGAGAATATAAGAAATGTAGCTAGGACTGTAAAAGTAATGTCTCCTACCCAAGTCAGCATAGAAAGACTATTTTCTGCTCTAAGAATTATAAAATCAGATTTAAGAGCATTAATGAAAGAAGACTTGGCAGAAGCATTTTTATTTTTGAGAACAATAATGAATTAAAAATAAAGAATATGAGAAGCTAATTTAAAATTTTAAAGAGAATTTAAAATTAACAGTCAAATATGTCATTATTAAAACTAAAAAAATATTAGTTTTTATTGGAGTAAAAGTATATAACAAGTTAATAAAAAATTTAAAAAATTGTTACAGTTAACATAAAATAAAGATTTTAAACTCATCCAAGTGAGTAGAAAACTTTTTTAGACATTTCTTTAGAATTTTCACTTAAATATTGGACTTACAGTTGACAAAGGATAGTTGTGTTGTCAATAAAAATATATGTTGTGAACTTTATATTATCAATAATTAGCTATTATTGATTATATTCTAATCAATAATTGGAGACTAGCAAATCTGAGGTATAGTCTTTAGAATTTAGATTAATAGCTATCTATTAGGGCCTATGAATACCACTGAGCAAAATACAATTTCAGTGAGATGAAATAAAGCTTGGAGCTGGAGCCAGTAAATTTCAAATTGTTGGAGCTGGAGCTTAAGATTTAGGTATCAGCTCCACAGCCCTGGGTACTGGGCCAATTCATGGTGGAAGATGTGTTGAAAAGTTTGAGGGAATATCTGTCAGTTATGCCATGTAGATCATGTGTGAAAATGTCAGTGAGAGAATGACAGAGACTAGATATGTATCTTCAAGGCTATAATCAAATTGCTTCTATAAAACCTTTCCTTGACAGAAAAAATCCACCTGGGAAACTCTCACTATAAGAAAGCCAATCACAATCATTAACCCTTTTAGTCCACCTTCTCTGCACCCTCTCCAATATCCTAGTCCCCAAGAAAGCCAGTATTTCATATTACAGACCACCAGGTAACAACACCTAACACACACAACTTCAATACACTACAATTAAACATATATGGCATAAAGACTAAAAAACAAGAACTCACACATTTCATTAAACAACACAAGATACACATTGCCATTCTACAAGAAACCAAACTCAGATCAACATGACAAACACACACATTCCAAAATTATACCACCATTAGGCAGGACTGGGCTGAAGCCAGTTGCAGAGGACTCATCACCTTAATATACAAGACCATTAATTTCACAAACCACTACATATATTAAATCTTTATTACCCCTATGTGACACTACCACAGAAATATTCAATTTGAATATGCACTAGAAACAAGTCACACAATAATCATTATCATATACATTCCCAACAGTACCTCATGACTACCCACCTGAATTAACCCTAAACATAAACTAACATCATCCTGAGTGGTGACTTCATTGCCAAGACACCCACCTAGGGCCTATCAAAGGTCATCCAAGTTAACACACACCCCATAAACTGCATTTAAAAGATCGTGTCCAAACTGGTTAAAAAGGCATCTTCATCATTATTGTAGATGTCTTATGGTAGAAGGCCTTTAAACTAGGCCTGTAGCACCAGTTCATTTTTTATTTTACTCATTGATTAGTTTAGTTGTGGTCTATGTGGCTATTTATTTTGACTTTAAAAAATTAAATTTCTGTTCTTTTTCCTTCCAGGCCTGATCTAATTTTCTCTCAAATTTCCCAAACCAACTTAGAGTTCATAACACTAGATTAAACTGTTTGTTCCAAGTGACAACCACTCTTTCACAGAATGAATGCATCCTCATTTTCAGATCTTTTTTGTCTTCTTGACTACTCCAATTTTCAGCCACATGGCTTCATTTATTTTTATTATTATTTATTAATTATTAGGATCTTTTCTCTTATTATGGCATAATTTTCTCTCGTAAGCCAGATGGCTGAACTGCCTTTCTCATCATTTGTGGGAATTGAAGGATGGGATGATTCCTATGTTATAAGTATTTGGGGGACGAATAAGAGAAAAAAAAACTAAGGAAAGTAAAAAAAAAGAGTAAAAGTTAAATATTATTAGAATAAAACTTTACAATGTTTTTGTAAATTTGAGTAACTAAGTCTTTTCCTTTATTTCGTTGCCTTCATAAAAACTCGCACATATAGGAGTTAATCAGAGAACAAGTAGTTTCACATTCTTTTTTATTTCCCATTTTTGCTTTGGCCCAAAGCAGCTATTTGGTTTGTGTGGGCACCTGTTTCTGGATCTTTAAAGGTTTGCAAGTGATTAAAAGTCAAATGTTTATACTGCATCTTTGGCAAGGATTAATTATAGATTAATAATGTTTCTGTCAATCTATCAGAAACTGCATACATGAAACACTTGCATGTTTCCTTGCAAATCCTTCTGAAAACCCAGTGCACTAGTAAAACCCTCCAGGGTCATTCCATATGACCTCAACCTGAGGTAGTATGGTGACCGACTCAGATTTGGCTAAAAAAAATTATGCTGGTACCTCTACGTATATAATGAGCATCTGCCAAATTCTAGGCCAAAATTCCAATGGGTTTTTGTGCTGTGGCTCTTCAAAAAATAGGGTCTTCACCCACTTTTAACACTCCCAAATTTCACATGTTCCTGATCAGCGAGCACACCTTTGCATGCCAATATCTAAATGGAATAAGATGTCCGCCTGGAATTTGATATACTATATAATTTGCACCCAGGCTTTTAGGATCTGTCATCAGAGAAGGCCTATCTCTTTTAGTTTCTGATTTATTGCCTTCCAAATTACTCATCCTGTTATGCACAAAAATGAAAATTTCAATTTTCAGGGGACAAATTTCATGCTGGAATAATTCACAACAGGCTATTAAGGCTAGATTCATTCTTGCTGAGGACATGACTATCTGCAGAAGGTTTCTTGACTATACCAAAGTTTTCATTTAGAAGCAAGGGGCTCTAAAAATGCAATTTTATTCGAATTTTCGACTGTCCTCATGCACCACCAATGTGATGAACGTTTCATTGACACCTTTTCTCTTTGCAATTGCATACAACAACTTTCTGGGATTGATTGTTGTTTCAACCTCATCGACCATGGGTTTTCCTCTCTGCTGTCACCTTGTATTCAAATCCTAAATCTTCTAGGTCCTTACTTTTTCCACCATCCTTCTCCTGTTTGCCCTTCCAGTGCAGATTCCAGAAATTTGTGTGTTAACAAATTTTATACTCTTCTGCTAAAGAATAAAGCAAAAATAGTTTGTTTTTAAGAAGAGAAAAGACCAACAATGAAGGCCCGCAAAATATGCATAAAATTAGCAGTTGAAAACTGTGTGCACCTTATATATATCTGTGGTTTGGATTCCATATTAAACTGTAGGTCCCAACTTAGAAATGAAATGTATCTTAATGATTGCAAATAGGTGGCAAAATCCTTACCAATCTTTTATTTTTTTTTACTTTGCATTATTCCTCTAAAACCAAGCTTCATTTTTTATTTATTTTTCAGAGTTTGCAATAAGATTTGGTCATATTTTGGGTAATTGAGTTTGCAATAAGATTTGGTCATATTTTGGGTAATTTCCAAAAATGGTGGTAGAATTATATCCAAGAAATATTTCACTAAAATAACTTGAGATAAACAAGTATTTTTCAACCAGCTTAACTATATCATCTTTATCCATTGTCTATGATCTGCCTTAACAATAATACTAAGGCTCCTTCTTAAAGTGCCATATACCCAGCATTAGAAGAGCTATATAAGATGATGGGAAATAGAGAGAGAGAGAAAATTTATGAAGATATACATTTTCCATACTGTGATGATGTATCAAAATATGAAAAATTGGATAAAATTGGTCAAGGAACATTTGGGTAATTATATAATTTTTTTATATTGATCCTCCCACAATTTTTTTTTTAAATAGAGCCTTAAAGTTTACCATGACTGATTATATTTAAAATATTAGCTTTAAATTCAATAGCTTACAAAATATCTAAGTTCTCAGATTCTTTGTATTCAGCTTAGGTTTATATATATTATATATTTTTAATGCCTTTTTTTTATATAATTCTTCCTATTATTTAAAAATTTTTTTTTTGCTTTCTGGCATTCAGATATTCCAAGTATTTGGTATTCTCTGCTCTCTGTTGCTTCAATTCTTTATATTAATTCTTTATGCTCCTGCAGGTTGCTTCATTTTTTTAATACTAAGTCCCTATGGTCGTACATGGTTTATACCAAGAAAGAGAAGCTTGTCTCCTATTTATCTCTTTTACAATGTTCTGCAACTTCTTAGGTTTTAATGACATACTAGTTACTAGGGAGAAATTTGCGATCAAATTTCTTCCTAGTAACCAATATGTCATTCCCAGCCCCATGATTTAGTGGCAACATTTCTTTTTGCTATTTTTAATTTTTTTTTTTTTACTATCAACTTGTTAATTTATGCATTTTTTTTCTTTTATTCTATCACTGTTGCTTAGATATCTTCAACCCTGCATAGATTAGACTGTTTGCTGCCACAACTGAGTGCCTGCAGTTAAGCATCCTCGGTACAGCCTACCAGCCTGAGTCCCTACACTTGTACACCCGACCTGCCCTATTGTTTGTAGGGTCTGCGGCTTTATATTTTCCACTATCTTCAATCTTGTTTACATTTACCACTTTCTCTCTCAGATCTCTTCCTTACTGACTTCTGACCAGCAGAGGGAGTACTTTGTATAGCCTATTATACCTGGTAACTGTAGGAATGGCACAGCCTCCCTGCCTGAGTGCCTATAAAGAAGGCCTTGCTCGTTCAGTTAACTTGAATTTTTGAACAGGTCTGGGGAGGCTGGTGCATTCTCCCTCTTCTCTTTATCTTTTTTTTTCTAAAAGTTCCTTATTTCTCCTATTTAAGTTTTAGGAACTGACCAGCTACCTCATCCTCCATCAGGAAGGGAGGCTTTTTAATTTTATAAACTACACCCACAGGTTGTAAGGCTTAGGAGTGCTGGGAATAATGTGCTGACTGACCACCAACCTACAGCCATTCTTGGCGACATGAGGCTATACTGCCTTGTTGGCTGCCAGGCAAACTAAAAGTCTCAGAGTCTTATTTCTGAATATGTTATGTGGCATGTTGGCTGTCTTGTTGATGATTAGTACTCCTTAAGGATCTACTCTGTCAGATCTGCCTCTCTAGATGCTCACTTGGGAGCTGCATTATTTGGAGATAGACAATCTGGTGTGCATTGCCACACAGACACAAACAACCCTTTAATACACCCAAATTCAGAGCCCCTGGAAGATCTGAAAATCCAGATGGCATAGGCAGGAGTGACTGGAGACAGCATATAGCCCCCCCCCCCTCTTTTTTTGTATACAGTCACAAGCATCAGGAATTTTGTGTGCATTGGCAAACTTTAAAATTTCAGACTATATCCCTAGCAGCAAAGCCTCATGGGGTGTTGGGGTGGGTGAGAACTATAACATGATAAAGCTGTATTATGTGAACTATGGAGAGCTTCACCCTCCTTCCTCTAACTACTGTGCCTCATATTTGTTTAAGGAGGAGGTCCCACCCATCCAGGATGTGGAGTGACTATCTTTTGGAGAGGCCAAGGAATTGATCCTCTTGCAAACTGGGACTTTCCAATCCTGGCAGGTTAAGAAAGGACCCTCTGTTCCTGGCTCCTCATCTCCTATAAGCGCAGTAGTTACTGAGCCAAGTCAGAACCCTTTTGTGGGTTCTACCTCCCCCGGGTGTCACATGTCGTTAGACTCACAGGGGGCAAAACCCTGAAAGGTGTTGGTAAAGCCATCTCTACAGCTTGTAATGTCTGCCCCCCTACAAGGAGGGTAGTGTCAAGGGATCCTTTGCTCCCTTATCCCTTCTCCAAAGCTGGATGAGATGCCTTGGAAAGTCGGGGCCTTGACTCCCAATCACTTTGCTAGCCAAAGGTTTTGAGGCAACCGTCTTCCAGTGAGCCCTTGAAGGCCACCAACAGCCCCCAGAGCCATCACCAGGAAGGCTACAGCTATTCCACTAAGGCTCTTAGTTCCAGGAAGACCCTGGCAGCTCCTTCCAGACAGTTATTTCCTTCAATGGAATTGCCATAGACCCGGGGCTAATTGGGAGCAGCTACAGAGGCTCATCTCTTCACATTCTCCTTAGCTGTCTTAAGGAGACCATTATGGGTGCATGTCACCTACCCATCCTTACAGGGTATGAGTTTTGCAACCCCACCACCATGAGATGGGGGTTAGGCAGATGGATGTGCAGCTGCTACACCTGGATATTTGACCTTGATCTGGTGGACTTCAGTCACATTGTGGCACAGTTATTAAGGCCCTTTGGGGATACTAGACGATCAATCCCTGGAGCCCTGGCAGACCTGATCAAAGAGCTGGAGATCATTGTCCTAGATTTGGTTGAATTCACTTATCACTGTCTGAGAACTACTTCATTTTCTTGCTTTGATTTATCCCTGTGCCCTCCTGATGTACAGCCTGATTATTTTTGATGGGTGGTGGTCAATGCCCTTCATGGTAGTGATCACTTTCCCATCCAAATATCCTTTACCTTGCTCTGCCACCTGAAAAACCATCTCACCGGTGCTTGGAGAGGATGCAGTGGCCTTTAATCAAGGAAATTGCTGATTTCTCTATCAGTTGGGGAGTTTAAGTTGGTTGATGCGACCAGAGTTTTTCTCCTGCATCCTCATCAGCATGGCACTGACTAGCATTCTTGTCTGGTCATTTTTGCATGCTACCTGTTTCATCTTTGGTCAGCCGAGTATGAGACAGCCCTGAGAAGTGATATTCCTGTATGCACTACTACCACTGCACAAATGATTTTCCAGTGTGTGAAATACATCAATCAAGGACTAAGTTCTTGTATATTTGAAAGCACGCTCGCTGGTCTTCATGGCAGAGAATTGAATCTTACTGTCTGTGGTGGACTCCTTTGTGATTGCTTTCTTTGCAGGGGGGCAACGTGTTGTAAGCTTGCTTAAGGATGCCGCCTCAACTTTACCTCCAGAAGGGGAGAACCTTCAATGACCTGTTTGCACCAAGCAAACTGTATCCTACCTTCACTTCCTGGGCAGATAATGCCCCTGGTCTGGATGTTATCCTTAGGCCATGCTTCAACACTTGGGTGAGCGAGGCATGGTCTATTTGTTAGCATTGTTCAGCAGGATCTGGTAAGAGAGTTTTAACCCAGACTATTGGCAAATTGCTACGGTTCTTTTGCAAGCTGTGTATTGATCTCCTACACTGGCCAGTTTCTGCCCAATTTTCTCTAACTTGCGTGTGCAAGTATATGGAGAAATTGGTTAATGTTCATCTAGCCTATTTTCTGGACAGTGCTCACTTGTTTCCACAGTGCAGCTTTTGCAGGTTCCATTCCGTTTGATGCTCTGCTCTGGCTGGAAAATGCTATCTGCTAGGCATTTCTTTGTGACAGCACTGCTACATTTTTCTTTGATATTTAGAAGGCATATGATACTGCATGGCAATACACTCCTGAAAATGTCCACACTATATTGGTGAGGGTACGGCCTCCAAACTTTTCTGTCGTGAGTTTCTGTTTGTGGATAGAGGGAATTCTCTCTGGTTCAACAAGGCACAAAAAGGGTGTCCTCACTGTCACTTTGCTTTGAGCAGTCATTAATATCTCTATGCTGCCAGATTCTCACTTTGCCTTATGTAGATGATGACCTTTAGATCTCATTCAGTGCAGCCCATCTGCCAACCCTGGACTGTAGGTTCCAACAGGCTCTGAACTGCATCTCTCCTTATGCTGAAATGCATGGGTTTTGGTTTGCTTTGACCAAGACTAAGGTAGTGTACTTCTCCCACCATTCACAGCTCCCTCCAACCTGGACTTGTTCTTAGAGGGTGCTCATCTGCATGTGACTGAGTTTAACCACTTTCTTGGTCTTGTTTTTGATCAGCACCTCACCTAGGAGGTGCACATTCCCAGCCTCAATGTCTCTTGTACCTGCTCCATGGACAGTCCTTGTCTTGTGGCATTTAGCACTTGGAGTGCTGATAGGGCTATTTTTTTATTGCTCCTTTGTTCATTCTAAGCTAGACTACAGGTGTGAGTTCTGCTATTTGTGGCTGAGTGTGAAGTGTACCATCTATGATCATTTGTTGCCATGCTTCTGCTACCAATGTTCTACAGCACTGGGAGTACTGTGTTCCCATTTCTTAGATATGTGTCATGCTAAAATTGTGCGTGTGCACAGATGGTAGCAAATCTGAAGAGGGGGTCAGCTTTCGCACCTTTCCTTCTTTGAAGTCAGTGGAGTTCTTTTGGCAGCTGTCTCTCTGTCTTCACATTCAGAGTTGGTTGCAATACATTGCTTGGTATGGGAAATTATGCATCATGTCTGGTTTGGAGATCAAATTAAGATTTTTAGCAATTCTCAGCGAACTGAGTGCTCTTGAGGCATTGGAATCTCCCCAATGACTGGTTTGCAGTATCTGTGATTCCATCAGTGCTATAAGCTGGGAGGATGTGGAGATTATCTTCTGCTGGGTTCCTGGACATGTAAGAATTGCAGGAAATGATTCCACCAAACAATGTGCACAGTCTAGGTGACTAGACCAACAGTTTGCTCTTTCCTATGCTGCCTATGTGTCAGGAATCAGGTCACCCATTTTTGCTGCATGTCAAAGAAGATGGGAGACAGTGTGGCGGGAGGGTCCCAGGGCCCGCACTACAATCCCTGCTGCTTCAACAGAGCCGCCTGGATGTTTGAGGGATTAATCTAATTATTACTTTATTTACAAGATCAAGAACAGATAGAAAAAAAGGACAAGCAAGTGGCAAACCATATATATATATATATATATATATATATATATATATATATATATATATATTGTACCAAAGGTACAATGTGCATAAATTGGTGGTGGGGAAGAGAGGTGGGCCCGCTTTCTTTTAGGAACTCCTTAATGGTGTCCTGTCTTAAGGGACTGGTATGTGAGAGTTCCAGCCACTTGTTGGAGACTGGGAGACACTCTCAATGACCCACGCTTCAGGACGGTCCTTTCACAGTCACTGGGAATGTGAGTGAGGGTCAAGGCTGGCTGCTGCTGCTGCTGCTGCCTCTCAAAGTAAGATATGGCACTGGAATAACCAGTACCAAGGAGCTGAAAAGGTGAAGGCATCTTCAGTCATAGATTCACTGCCACACTCAAACATTAATGCCAACATACATACACATTCACCCTGACTCTTGACTGGATGACTGTCCATCTCCCTCTTCTCTCTCACTTCCAATTTGGACAACTTCCTCACTTAATAATTCTAACCACAATCAAAAGTGTCTTTTACCTCAAAAAATTTAACTTTATATTTCAAATTTTGTCTGTGGGAGTGCGGGGAGACAGAGATGAATGGGGAGGGCACGATAGAAGTCTATCGAGTCCACCACCCAGATTGCCCTCTCTCTTCATCTTTTACGCTCCATACACCTTGGAAAAGGAGAAAGGGATTAGCTGTTTGGGGAGGTGAGGGTAAGGGGACTCAACCTGACTACTACAACAGGAATCTGAAGTCACATGCCATTATGCTCCAACTTTTCCTGTGTACCTACCTACCCCTAATGCCATGGCAATTTCTGGTCTTCTTTTTTTTCACTCCAAATTAGTGATTACTGTTGGGATCCCTAGACTGCCCAGCACATTCATATAGAATGTCCCATTTTGGAGAAGCTTCGCACATGCTACCTGTCTTGGTGTTGGGATGAGCAGGGGGGCTACTGTTTGTCCCTTGTACTTATGCTAGGTTTGCTCATTTCCATCTGTAGCATTGTACAGTTTTGGGATGGGGTGTGTTTGGGGCCAGGCCTCCACAGTATTTTAGTAGTTTTGATGTTGGCTATATGCCCAGGCCCCTGTACCTTCTCATGCTCCTTCTTCTTCTCTCTTTTTTTTTCATCATTTTTTGCTATAATTGTTAATATAGCCTAAGAGTAGGCTAGTCTTTAATTTTGGTGCCTATTCCAAACATGGCAGTTGCCAGTTTAGCTGCTAAAAAGAAAAAAAAAATTGGGTATATTTATATTATATTACTTTTATTTTTCTACTTTATAAAAGAATGGGATGTTTAATTATTTTAAAACTACTAACAAGTTTTTATCCTGCTCAAAAACTGGAATCTCTCATTCTTTGTTCCATTTTTTAATTCTTATAAAAAATTTAAAACTATGAAACAAAAAATATTTTTAATTTGGATTATAGGCTTATATTTTTATTTGCCTAAATTTAATTTTACCCTATTGATGTAAAACTAAATGTAAACCTATTCTTTTAACAGAAAAATTATTTAATGAAATATTTCATTCGGCTAATTTTATAAATTTCAGTTAACCTTTATTAAATCCTATAATTTCATTTCTTATTCTAGGGAGGTATTCAAAGCACGACACAAAAAGACCAGAAAGATAGTGGCTTTAAAGAAAGTCCTCATGGAAAATGAAAAGGAAGGTGTATGTATATCCTTATAGTTTTTCTGTTTAAAATCGGGATTGCACTGTAGAGTTAAGGCAACCTTCTATTACATAATGGTTGAATAAATGTCATAATCAAGCTTTTGCACTCTTTTCAGTTTCCAATCACTGCACTCAGAGAAATAAAAATACTCCAGCAGCTTAAACATGAAAATATTGTGAAGTTGAATGAAATCTGTCGAACAAAATGTTTGTACTTTAAGGTTTTCATCACACAATGTTAAAGTTTAGCCTATCTTTCAGTTTATTTTAAGGGTTGGTGCAGGGAGCAGTTCTCTCAATTTGAAACCTTATTTTTTTGATGAGGCAGAATTAACATGGCAAGCAATTTTTACCAATTATTTTTTTATTATTATTGATTTAATGATTCATTTTGGACATTTGGTCTCTCCAATATTTGGATAAATGTTGACAGAAACAACATAAGTAAATAAATAGCAAAAACTGATGCAGGGAGAGCACATTTGAAACTAACTACACATTTGTACAGAGTTCATAGGTGTACAAAAATTTGCTTGCCATATATATGGTGTTCTATAAAGGGTACTGAATTTGAAAGGTGAATAATAAAAACAAATTTTTATAAGCATGTTTATAGTCTGCATATTTCTAATGATCATGTGTTCCATTTAGGTATGGGACAAATGTTAGCCATATGTCTACCTGCACTTAGTCTGCATCCATTTATGCGCTCCTTGAAATTTCCGTTAACTCTCACAGATGTGTTGTTCGATGCCTCCAAATCACATGCCTGATTTCAGCCTTGAGTTCAGGAATTGTATGTGGTTTGTTGGTGTCTACCTGTAATTTCACATACCTCCATAAGAAGAAATCCCAAGGGGTAAATTGCAGGACCTTGGTGGCCATTCCTGGTCACCATGCAAGGATATCACTCATTATGGAGTAATGCAAGTGTTTGGCACAAAGTGTGGCAGGTCACTCCATCCTCCTGAAACCAGAGGTTCACAATCTCCATATCTTCCAAGTTCAACCATAACCTAGTAGATATCATTTCTCGGTAACATTGTCCATTAATGGTAACTGGATTCCCCTCATCCTCTTTAAAGAAGAACGGTCCATGCACTCCACCTGCCCCCAAAACCACACCACACAGTTGATTTCAGTGGGTGCATTTCATGCTCTTGCATTATTCAAGGATTTTCATTTCCCCAAATCTGGCAGTTCTGTTTATTGACAAATCCACTCAAGTGGAAGTGGACCTCATCACTGAATAGGATTTTCTTTGCAAATTTTCGTTGGCTGCAAGTCTCTCCACAACTCAGTCAGCAAATTGCTTCCGCCTCCTGTGATCAGGTGGCTGAAGATGCTGCATAAGTTGAATTTTGTACACATACATATGGAGATCTTTATGCAGAATTCAATGTAATGAAGTAGTTGGGATGTCCAACTGCTGCAAATGTCTATGAATCGATTTTCCCGGACTCAGAGGGACACTGTCTCTCACAACAATAATTTGTTGCTCTACCCAACAAGAACGATTCTGCCCAGGCGATTTGGCCATTGCTACTGAACCAGTTGTTTTAAACTTCATCATTAGTCTGCGAACTGTAGACCTGTTGGGTGCTTCATTTTTTCCCAAAATGGTACGAAGTATTCAAACTGTTTGCATCACACTTTCTTCGTTTTGGTAAAAATGTCTTCATGATGAGAATGCGCTGCTCAGTTGTAAACTGCTCCATGATGCACCGCACACAAGTATTCTGAAAAAAAAAACAACACCTATTGATCAGAGTGAAGAGAGATAACAAACATGATAATAGCATGGCTTCAAATTTCAAAACACAAAAGTGTCACCCAATTCAAATTTGGCGCCCTTTATGGAACACCCTTTACTTGACTCGGTGACCCAATCCAGAATTATTTAATGCATTCTATCTCTAGAATGGTTAAGCCATATTTATCATAGTTAGTAGATGGGACTCCTGACTTGGAATATTGGTTAAATTGTAACTCTCCACTAAGACTCATCATACAATGCAAATCACTGGTGAAACCTATACAAAACATCAATGCATCTATTGGTTAATTATATAAGCATTTCTCCTTATGTTATATGGGTGAACATGGTATATTTTTGTTCTCCCATTACTATGATGTTAGTACTTGTCTAGGGGATGTCAGGTATAGCATACGGAACCTTGCTGTATCTGACATCGCCTGCTGATTAATATGTAGCTATATAACACATTTTCACTTCCTCTTCACTACTTTCTTTACAGATCTCTCCTTTATTATGGAGATGCCCTCATTGGTTTTCACTTCCTATTTTTTAACTAACAAGAAGCCCCAGAATTTAAGTTTTGCCATTGCACTCCTCTTTATTTCTTGTAGCTTTCACTACTATATTTTGGGGCTGACTTAACTGTTTGTGGAAATACCACTTGTGATTTTAGTGAAAAACCACCGCAGGTGTGGTTAGTCCCCAGATGGAGTCCGGAGTCGGGTTTCCAGTGGCTGCCATATGCTCTAGACAGCATCGTTTCTGATCCCACATTAACAGTAGGTCCCCACTGAGACTTAATATGGATTTGAGGTTATCGCAATTTGTGGAATACTGATATCCATTTTTTTATGGGCCCCACCTCCCGGTGATAATGCTTCATGGTACACAACACCCCCAAAATCTGGTAATGAACCACATTTTGAAGTTATGGACCACATCTGGTGTGTTTAGTTCGTGGACAAAGTCTGGATTTGTATTGACCTACCAGTGGCTGCCATACCTGTAGTTCGGATCCCATATTAATCAGTAGGTTGCCTCTGAGAAATAAAGGCATCTTAATTGAGTGCAGATCATGTGGTAAAACCTTTCACCATTATAAAACTCTACTGTATTTCTTAACCTTGAGTGTTTTCCCCATCATTTTTTCTGCCTCAATGGAACAAGTCATCCCACACATAAAATCTCATCAGAAGTATAAATTTGAATCTCCTTTTTTTCTTTTGCTACTCTTTATAATCCATAGAAATGGGATGGTGATAGATGAAAAAACTATACAATATTGAGTGTCAGGTGTGCACATAGTTGTTAGGTAGCTCTTACACACATTATCATAACACAGCCAATCATGACACCACTCTAATTTCCCTTCCAGTGTTTGCAGCACAACATATACACATCCGCTTCTGTTCCAAAGCCCTGTCAATGGGCTACTCATATCTGCATAGCCCTGACATGGAATAGGTGACCCTCTACCTAGGTCATGAAGGTTTCACAATCACTGGATAGCCGACACTTTCCTTCTCAATAAGGAACAACCCCTGGTGCATTCTGGCTCACCAGCAATTTTCATTCCGATTTTTATACAAATTTCATCCTGGTAGGGGCGATCTTATCCACGTGTGAGGGGCGGATGGTACAACATAGTTCATAGTTGTAGTAGCCTAAGTTATCTAATCTGGGTACCTACCTCCTATTTATTTTGATGTCTTGTAACTTCACAATGGTGCAGCAAAGGCCTGGGTAGTTAGCTTTGTGCTTAATAGGTGTTTTATAGTTTGTGGGTTCTATGTGCTCTAGCATCCACACCCAGTCCAGGTTCTTCCTTGAGCAGAAGGTCTGTAGCATGGATCCTCACAAACCACACCAAACTTGAGCATTTCACCTCGGATAACATTCATCCTATTTTCTTTCCTATTCTTCAATCTTTGGTCTCTTATTTATCATGTAAAATGAGTCTTAGTGTGCAAATTCACACCTATTTAAAAGTTCCATCTGAGATAGCACTCAAAAGGCTTAGGGTAGGTTCAATAGTAATAACGTGGTACTAGTGTTCACTTGTTTACTTTTCTCATATTTAAAATAAATGATACTAGTTATTCAATGTAATAAATAGTCTTAGTCTAAAGTTATTAGTGACAGTGTTTGATCAACGTAGTCTTATGTAGTGTTACATGCAATGTACTGTCTATGCATTTTCACTTTCCTTAACTTTCCCACTTTTTTAAAGAATCTCTTCCAAAATCTTGGGCAGAGATACCCCTAATTTTTTAATAGTGAATAAATAATCTCATCTGTTCTTTATTCTCTCCATGTGATGGACTATGTCACCATCATGCCATATTGCTAAGTACTACCTTGTGTAGCCTTTTACACCTGACACATGGATGAGCTGTATACCCTCTTGGTCTGAGTGCCCCTTTAGTCCTAGCACCCTTTATCCTTTTTTTCAACACTTTTTTTTTGTTTGCCGCTGGCTAACTTTACATGTTAATCACCAACCAGCTGGGGACATGGCTCTGGCAGTGGGTGGATAACACACATGCACTCTTCCCATCCTTTACCCCTTCTAGTAACCCCATCTTTCTTCTCCTTATCTAACCCCTGAGTGGATGTCAGATATAGCATGAGCCATTATCCTGCAGCTGACATCTTGAGGATTATGTTTCCTCCCTATTACCAATAGTTTGCTTTTCTGGCCCCAATGCCAGCACGACATGAGGATGTGTCTATTTCTGCTACACATTTTCATACTAACTTCACCACTTTCATTACATGTCTCATTACAAACTTTCTCTCCTTGGATAATATTCGCCCTCACTCCTTTTCACTTTAAATTTAAGAAAAAATATTGCTAGGTACAAATCTTTTTTTTTTTTTCCCCAGGATGTGATTCCTGTTATATGAGTATTGCCCATTAAAAAGTGACTCATTTTGAATTGTTGTTTCTTCATCAGCATCGGCATGCAACCGCTGGAGATCTACTTTCTATTTGGTTTTTGATTTCTGCGAGCATGACTTGGCTGGACTTCTGTCCAACTGGAGTGTCAAGTTTAGTTTGGGAGAAATAAAGAAAGTTATGCAGCAGCTTTTAGAAGGTCTTTATTATATCCACAGCAATAAGGTTGGTTCAAAGATAATTGAGATTAAAAAGTTGGGGAGTTTTTTAACCATACTTTTCTTTGGAGATTCATCCATTGTGGATGTAGCAAAAGTTGGGAAAGAAAAATATCTGAATTGTAAATAAAACTTGTTCTTCTACCATAGTGAATTCATTATTGATAAGTTAATCCTAGAGGTGGGATTAACTTATAATCACACTACCCAAAGACAAAGTGCTGGAATGCATCAATGTCATTGGATGTTTAAAAAAAAAGAGTCCTTACCAGAATGTTTATATAGGATTTTTTGGCAAAAAATATTTCCAAACCAGCACCTCACTACTATTATGGTTGTAGCTTTCTTATTCATCCAATACAGGAAGCTGTTTTTCATCCCCCAGATTGAAGAATATTAATGTATTTCCTGGTAAATGTTAATCTTTGTCTTTTAGTTATTTATACCTCGAGCAAATCTTTCTTCTCTTGCAAAAATGTTGCTTCTAATTTTAATAGATAAGTAAAATATTTAATTGAAGGGGACTTATTGTGCATTATTGACCAAAACTTTCTATAAATCATTTACTCCTATGACCTCATTTATGCTCTTGCTTTTGAGCCTCCACACATGCATACTTCTTCAGGGGATACATTCCCAACCCTCCCACGGATAGCTGAATTCACAGTTTATAGCAAATGTTACATAGAACCCATTTGGTGATGTTTTCTACATAATGTGCCCTTGTTAAATTTTAAATGGCTAATAACACATAATAAGCCATTGTTAACATTAAACAAGGCATTATGGTATCATATTAATTATTTTTATCTTCTTGCTTATTACAGGCACTTGATAGGGTCTCTTTACCTTAGATTCACTATCGGCACCACTAACTTTGCATTTTGGAGGCATTATTGTGGTAAATAAGTGTTTAATGAACATTGGGGAGACAGAAGCTGCATTGCAGTGTATCCTGGGAGAGTGTGATGTAGGGAGATGGAGATGAGTCATATATAAGTGGGCATTTGTGCTGTCTGTGCATTTTATATTGGCAATTTATAGAATTTTCTAATTTTTTTATTTTTATGCAAGCCACTGTTAACCATGGATAAAGAAAAGGAAATTGGTATGAGTTTTACCACAGATTTGCACTCATTAAGGTGCCTTTATTTCTCAGTAGGGACCTATTGATTAATGCATATTACGAACTACGGGCTATCTACAGTGTATGGCAGTCACCATGAAGTCATCCCAAATTGGGCCTCCATCCAGCAACTAACCACACCCAATGTGGCCTGACTTCTCTAAAATCAGAAGTGGTGTTTTAACTTGGCTAAGCCACCCTTAACTGTGGCAAAGTGAATCTGCGGATAAATGGTAATGATGACTCTAGTCCATTTTTGTTTCATTATCCTAGTCTGAACAGGAAGCAGCATTTTTGTATTCTTTTCTTTTTTTTTTTCCTACCTTTGATTTATTTTCATAATGTTCCCATGTCCTTGCCAGTGGCTATTTCCCATCTTTTTCTGAATATATATATTTTTTTTTCAGATTTTACATAGAGATATGAAGGCTGCAAATGTACTCATAACTAAAAGTGGGATCCTGAAGCTTGCTGATTTTGGGTTGGCGAGGGCTTTCTCCCATCGAAATGGTCAGCCCAATAGGTAAATTAAAGATATCACATGACCTTCTGAGCAAACTTCTTCAAGATTGTATTTTGAATAACTGCACTCTGTATGAACTTGTGGAAGTTTCTAATAGGGTTGATGAAGTATGCACTTAACTCATGCAAGCATTGCATCAGCTTGATTGATACAAATACATGTGCTGAACACAGATAATGGCAAACTTGCAACATCCTCACAATAATAGCACAAGTAAGACAACCTACACATGTTGGTTGTTAAACCTCAGCGAAGATCTAATTGGGGAGTTCAATGAAGTTGCCAACCTTGGAGAATGGCCCTTGGCTGTGGCCTACAACAGAGCATCATTATATTACAACCCTTTTCATTTGTGTTTTGTTCTATGCGTCTGCCCTTTTTCTTAACCTATTCTGCAGGGTAATCTGCCTTCATCCCTGAGGCTGGGGAAGTTCAGGAGAGTTGAGCACCCCACTTTGTTTTCCTCTCTCAATTTGTCCCTGTGCTCTCCTGATGTACAAGCTGACTTTGAGTGGGCAGTGGTTGATGACCTTCATGATAGTGATACATTTACCATTCAAATATCTTTACCCTGAGCAGCCCCATAGGTGGTATTTGGATCAGGCGCAGTGGTCTGCATTTGATGTAATGACTGACTTCCCTATCTCAGTCGAGTAGTTTAGATCAATTGATGAGGTCATTGAGTTTTACTGCAGCACCCTCATTGCCACTGGCCTCGCTTCCATTCCTCCAATGTTTGCTCATTTTCATGCCATCCACTTGACTGGTGGTCAGCTAAGTGCGAGATGGCCCTTGAGGGAAGCGCTACAAGCCTCATCCATGCAAGTTCACTTAATGTAAATTTCATCAGGTGAGGACCTGATTTTGTTTCATTGCGAAGCACGCTCGCTGATCTTGGCTAGCATATGTGTCTGCCCTTAATGGGAGGAATCTTCTTGCAGAGGTGTGGAAGTATGTCAAAAGGATATTTAGGGCTCTGGCTCCGACCTCATTAAAGTTCCAATCATACCTATTTAATATACAAATGAAAGAAAGATAATATGTACACAATTTTGAGTTTTGACCCCAAAAATTAGAACAAATTTGAGACAAATTAAGATTCGTTCCTTTTAAAAATTTGAACTTTTAACATTGCAAAAATTTGACAAAATTGAAATTGAAAATTATAAATAACAATTTGTCCTTAAAAATAATATAGTTTCTACTAAGTCTTCTTTCATTACAGATCTCAAATCTGATTTTATAATTTTTAATCCTGAAAATAATCACTTGTGCAGCATCTCTTATAAATTTAGGGTACTTTATTACTGCTTCATGTACCCATAACTTTGACTGAGTTAAATTTCTCAACCTCAATAAAATTACTAAATGCAGAATTGAGAGGAGAAACATATGGAACATCCTGTTTACTTTCCAATTGAGGTTGTTTTGCCTTAACCATGCTATTTATCAATATCAAACTCATTATCTGAATTGCGTCTACTAGCACTACATGCTGAAGATTGCCTATTTGCAGTTTCCACTTCTGGACATTCTGGAAAATTGCTTATTCTGAATGCTATGTTATATGCAGACTCTTTGTTTGGCTTTGCTTTGGGTCTAGGTACACACCAGCCAACAGAACATTTTCCAGTAAATGATTTTCTCATTTCCATGGAATCTTGATACCTTCATCTATAGTACCCTTAGTTTGAGAGGGGGAGTAAATCAGACTTCCATTCCTTAAAAAAAAAACTGACCAGGAGTAAAATTTGCAGCTTGAATTCTCTTTGTAATAATATATGGTTGATGAAGCACATTTTCAAGTTTTTTTTCACTAAATCCCACTTTGCTACTGGTATTGTAATTTCTGGGTTCACCATGTCAATAAGAATGGGTTGCAATTCTATTAAGCGCTCTATCATCATATATGTGCTACCCAACCTTGTAGCCTGATCTAAAATTGCTACCTTTCCGCTACATCGTTTAATTTCTTCAATCTTTGATTTTCTTGAAGCTACTGCAACTTGCTTTATCTTGGTTAAAAGAGCGGCTCTATGTTTATATGCTAAGCCATCATGAATGGCAAGCTGTGGAGTGTGTACAGCATGATTCGTATGATGGATTCTTGAGAGGATTGAAATTTCTTCTGCAGTACTATTTAAATGATCAGGTTCTACTGTATCATCAGGCTCTAGATTTGGAGTATTTTCGTTAGAATGAACTACTTCTATTTCACATTCTTCTTCTTCTCTCTTGTTCTTTAACTTTTCAATTATACTGATCATATTTGATCAGTATTATTAGGTTAATTGCACAATACTTTATCTTTTTCTATTTCATACTCTCGCAAAACATCATTCGCAAGCTTATAAAGGTACTCACTTGTATGTTGGGCTTGAGTATCTCTTAATGCCAATGTACGTGTCACTATGTTATTGCTTTCATCAATGAATCTAACATTTATTGTAAAATAGTGTGTTCTTAAACATTGGCAACCATCCATTTAAAAAAAATAAAAAATGTACGTTTAGTTGATTTTAAGAGCACATTTTTGTTCCTTTACTTTTTCAACTACCTAAAATCTAATACTAATATCTAAACTAATTTTGAATTTTTGTGCCATATCGCCTATTAAAGCTAACATCGCTGGCTTACAAAAGACAGAAAGAGGTCGGGAATTCTTTACCACTAATTCTATTATTTTATTTTTGAACTGATCTGGTATTATGGCCACATTCACATTTGGACTGGTAAAATATTTACTAAACTCTGGTTGGCAGTGTTGACTTTTAGTTTCTGATACACCGGAAGTACTGGTTGATGACTTTAATTAACATTTGCCTCTTTTCATTTGCTTCTACAATCGTAGAAACTTAAGGATGATTAGGATTTATGTGGCGCTTCCACTTATATGTTCTTTCCTTCTTTGTTTGAAGGTCTACTAATTTTTGCTCCACAAGTTGAATTCCATTCACCAACATCTTCACAATTACATTTACAAACATAATATTTATCATCTGTAGTAACAGTAAAATTGTCATACGCTAGACTTTTCTCTTAATATTTTATTCATTATTGAGGGCTTCAAAAATATAACTAATATAGTTATATAGAATACTTATAGCTTAGTCTTAATTAATAAAATTAGATTTTGTAGTTTCATTCTTATTGGAAATCTATATATTTCTGAAATGAAGTAAATATTTATTTTCAATGTGTTATTGGATAATTAAAAATACTTTTGTTTACAAACAAATGAAATTACATAGTACATGCAAATTATAGCCTAAGGGAGAAAAATTAATTTCTTGCAATAACTTTGCCTTAAGAGAAGCGAAGCTAATAATTTAATATTGCCAATCTCTAGTTAGTTCTAATCTAACTTTTGGCTATTTTAAACCAAATTTTGCACAAATATCCTACCCCCAACTTAATATACAGTATATCATGAGCTACACAAATACATTATTGTGTATTTCACGATATACTGTATATTCTTAAGTAAAATTTCATAAAATTATTTGAACTGTTATTATTTTACAAAATTGTTTTGTAAACAAACAGCTGCTATATTTGCATTTCCGATGAACGCATTCTGAAAAAAACTAAATGGTATTGTTAATGTGACCACTAATAAATTATTATTTCTTAACCAAACTACAGGGTTTCAGAAAGTCCCTCCCCCACTCCCCCAAATTTTTGCAAGTTATTTCAATATTTTGAAGTTCACTTTGGATGTGATGTCACATTAACAATACCATTTAGAGATGTTTTTTTATAAAGAATTGCTTTTGTTGCGCAGCATTTAATAATTATGTTTCTGCAAATATATTTTAGTTCCTCTAATGCTATACTTATTATTATTGTGATTGTCATAGAATTGGTTACACAGTTCTGGTGGGGGCTAAGTGACAGAGTACTTGATGTATAGGTATGATACTAGTGTGCAAGTTATTATATTGTTGACCTAGATAGCACATAAATATAATTCCCTGCAAACATAAATTTGTTTGTTTGAATGAAGGTTGAATTTTGAGATTAGGCCTATGTGATAGACTGTAGTACACACGAGGGATTGAATGCACAAGATTGTACAAAAATAAATTGTATTTAAGAATTAACAAATGAAAACACAAAGAGCAAGGTGTCTACTGCCCTTGAAGTCCTTGAAAAGTACTTGAATTTATTTTTTGCCCTTGAAAGTCCTTGAATTTGATGAAATAGGTAGATGGTCCTTGAATTTAAAAAATAAATCATTGAGTGATTGTTCAAATGATTTTTCAAATTCACTATTTATATACTTTTTAATGTCTATTAGTAAAATAGTAATATTTAAGTTAATCTACTCACTAATGTGAGTGAACATATGCATGCTTTGGATGCATTGTATTTTATGATGGATGCTCGCTATACTTCTGTGACTCGCTTGGATACCTTGTTCTTGTTTTTTTTTGCACTGGTGAGTTGATTTTGGTTATGCTTTGCTTATAACCCATTTTTCCTTTAAATACCTCACCTTCATCAATGTCCCATAATGTTTATTACACTTTTTTAATTTAAAGAAAAAAAAACAATGGCTAAAACCTGTCCTTGATTATTTTGAAAAAAATCCTTGAAAACCTTGAAAAGACCTTGAATTCAAAATCACCAAACAAATAGACACCCTGAAGAGATAATTGATTGGATATAATACTAGATGCAAATTGGTATACAATGAGGGAGTGAAGTGAGAGAGATATGAAGGATTAAATGTAAATTTTAGAATGATATTTAAAGGATAATTAAAAAGGTAATTTACAGGATATTAATTGGTAATAAATTGGATATTGAAAGGATATTAAATAGATGTAAAAGGTATTTAAAAGGATCATAAAGGGTAATACGTAAATTGGGTTCTGTAACAAATGAAAATAATATAAGTATAGTACTCATACATTTGAGATGGCTTTACAACCTTTACATTGGAACAATTTATAAATGAACCTTGTTGGATTAAAACAAGGGCGATAGTGAAAGAGGACACTTGCAAATTTTGTGAGTATTTGCAGTTACAATATTGGAATGCATTTTAAGAGTTTAATATATATATATATATATATATATATATATAAACCCTAACACCAAACATATATATATATATATATATATATGCAAAAAATCACACAGTAAAATGAAAGGCAGATTCCAAGTACTTTCAAACTTGTACAGTTCATTATCAAAAAATAACAAAAAAGTTTACAAAGGTGGTATATATATGTGAAACAGAAGAGCAATGCCCCGCCCATATACAACAAAAAGACCCCAAATAGAAAAATAATATCAAAGACGGATGTGAAGTATATATCCCCTGGTCTTTTTAAACTATACGCTGTTATTAAAAGGCTTATTTATAATGAAAGTATTCATTTTAAATCTTAGCCCTTTGATTTATTAATTTAGTTGTCTCTCTTGTCTATTTTTATGTATTCATAATCGGGTATGTATGTACTTAGTTTAGTTACATTATTATCTACTTTATTTGCGCACAGGTTGGAATTTTCCGCAAGTAGACCTTATCTATTTGTTTTTATACTTCACATCCGTCTTTGATATTATTTTTCTATTTTGGGTCCTTTCGTTGTACATGGGTGTGGCTTTGTTCTTCTGTTTCACATATATATACCACCTTTGTAATTTTGTTCATTTTTTCTTGATAATGAACTGAGCAAGTTTAAAAGTACTTGGAATCTGCCTTTCATTTTCCTGTGGGATTTTTTGCATTTATTGCTCTACTTACACGCTACTTTGTTAGTTTCTCATGTATATTGTTTGACTTATCATTCCGCTTAAGTTGGATTTATATTACATATACAAATTACTTTGAAGTACTGGAAATTACATAACAAATTGATTTTAATTACTTTTGATTACTGCAGAATTACATAATATAAATGATTTTATTTACTTTTGGAGTACTACACCAGAGGCAGTGCTACAGCACCAGTTTTAATAGGCTAAGAGTTGTATATATAATTGCCTTTAAAAAATTGCAATTTTTGCTTATGTTCAGATTTTTAACCAGAACCAGAGCTGCTATTTTAGTGACTCCAGCTCCTCCCAAAACACCCGGCTCCATACCCCTGTTTGGGAGGGGGGGTCACCCCCAACCCCCTAATCCTCCTCCTCCTCCTCCTGTTCACCTTCCATGCAGAGGGAAACCCTGCGTAGTCTGTTAGACTTGGTACCTGGAGGAACTGCACACCCTCCCGTCACGAGTGCAAATTAAGGAAACCCTGTCACTGGGTTGACTTCAACTCTTTTATGGAGATGGGGAAGTTGGTGTACTTCCTCCTTGCTTTCTCTCACCTTTCCTTTTTAGTTCTCCATCTATCATCATCAACCCTCTGTCTAGGCTTAAGGACCTGACCGGCTACCTCATGCAGTATCAGATGAGAGGATTTGGAACTTTATAAATAAAGTTTGTAGGTCTCAAAAGACCACCAAGATGAGGCATCCTGGGCATTGGGGTGCAATTAATGGGAATATGTTTTACCCCAATAACCCCTTCCATGTGTGTAATGGACTAAACACTGATGGCAGATAGCATGCCTGCTCTCACCCTTTCCCAGCAGAGGTCTTTCCCAGTGATGTTTGTGAAGGCCATAGGTCCTCTGATTACCCAGTTGGGAACTTGAAGAGAGGAAGGTGGGGTTGGTTACTCGAAAGCTCATCCTGAGGTGAAGATGGGCCTGGAGGTACCACCACCCCAGATGGTAAGGGGAACCTGAGTTTGGTGAGAAATAACAATGAACCTGATTCCGTCCTGTGCAAAGTCCACATGTTACATCAGAGGGTAGCACTAGCTAGGCTTATTGATAAAGAGCCGAAGATAACTCATTTCTTGGATGGGAGCTTTCTGGCAAATGCTGTGGACCCTTCTGAGGCCGCTCTTATTGGTGCTCTTTGGACCCTCAATAGCTCCCAGGTTCAGGTGACACTGCACTCTACCATGAATTTTGTGAAAGGTTTTTATAAAGAGGACCGTGTGGACTACTCTTGAGAAGACAGTGAAAAAATGGCTGACCAAGGAACTGTCAGGGTCGAACGTGTGATGAGAAAACAGGGGAGATGGATGGCTTGTGACACCCCCCTACACTTTTTGCCATGTTGGATCATGAGAACCTACTCGTTGCATTCGCCTCTCCCCCCCCCCCCCCCCCCATAATTGAGTGTTCCTCCTTTTGTTTTTTGTTGGTTTTGATTTGTTTTGTTCAGTCATTTTATTGATTTTTTTTATGTAACCTAGTATTAAGATAAAAAGTGATTACAGTAACCTACACCCTTGGGGGCAGTCGCCAGAATGGCACTATAAGGAGAGAAAAAGCTGATTGTGACAGGCATTTGTGCCACTGATGTGGAGGGGCTATTACTGTCACCTGCTTTGACCATACTAATCATTTATGTAAACGCTCAAAGTCTGGTTTACCCAGTCTTAGTAAATTGCTCAAAGAACATACACGATAACTCCCTGTTGTGTATGGCTAAGTGTGTCAATTGCAGAGAGACAGGCTCACCTTGCTTCCTTGAAGCAATGCAGCATGTATTTCATGGATTCCTGGAAAAGAGGTCCTATCTGTTCAGCCTACAGACTGATGCTTTTTGCAAAACTAAGGAGTTTGTCTGTCGTGACCTGGGATCTTGTACGGTTCCATAGTTAAGCAGGCACCTGGCCCTCCATCCCTACATGCATGTCACTTCCGCTCCTCTTTGGAACCTTCTGTGAGGTCTATTTTCTACAGGGGCTACCCTGGTAGAGCTGGTGTCTAAAAAGGCCTACAGACCACCTCACCAGGCACTGTGTCTGTCTTCACGGATGAGTATATTGAAATATGCCACTTGGTATGGGAGATGATGCATCATATTAGGTTTGGAGATTGGATTGTGATCTATAGAGACTCACAAAGTACCTTGAGTGCATTGTAATTGTGTCACTCCATGTATCAGTGGTGTCACGGTTGCTGCAAGTCAGGCAGATATTGAGATTATCTTTTGCTTGGTTCCTGGACAAAGAGTCTGCAAGGACTGGTAAAGAAGAGGGAAGACGGCCTAATACCTAATCCAACCCTGCCATCTTTGTATATGCCCAGTTAAAATTATTACATATTTACCCTCCTATAGTTCTTGCGTTCCCCTTTCTCCCCTTCACCGTTGTACAATTCCATTATCACAGCATTCTTGTGGTCTTCAGGCACTCTTCCACTTTCAATTGCCTTGCAACTCAAACACATCCATTCCATAACACAATGACTACTATTTTTAGCAGGTCAGTGACAATATCATCTAGTCCAACTGCCTTTCATTTGTTAGACCTCTCACAGCACTAACAATATCTTTCTTGCTTATCTTTTCCTTACCTTTATACATCAACACCATATTTACACCTATGATGGCACTCATTCACATTCATGTGATATTTCATACCCACATTATACAACTTGTCAAAGTTTTTTTGCCAACTACCTTTCTCCTCCTGGTTCCTCGCCTTTTTGCTTTGGGTTCCTCATCATTCTTCTTTTGGTTCCTCACCTTTCTCCTCTTGGTTCTTCACCTTTCTCCTCTTGGTTCCTTGCCTTTTTCCTTTTGGTTCCTCACCTTTCTCCTATGGCTTCTACTTTCTCCTCTTGGTTCCTTGCCTTTTTCCTTTGGGTTCCTCATCATTCTCCTCTCGGTTCCTCACTTTTCTCCTCTTGGTTCCTCATCATTCTCCTCTCGGTTCCTCACTTTTCTCCTCTTGGTTCCTCATCATTCTCCTCTCGGTTCCTCACTTTTCTCCTCTTGGTTCCCCACCTTTCTCCTTAGTTCCTCACCTTTCTCCTTTTGGTTCCTCACCTTTCTCCCTTCCCTTTCCAGAATATCTTCCTATTCCCATTTGGATTCTCATTCAATCACTCATTTTACTTTTCTTTTTGGTTCCTTGTATACATTCATGTACATCCCTCACATAGTCATTCCAACATTCAGCATTTTGCTTTTTCTTTCCAGTTCTTGTACACCCATTTACAGCTCTTGCATTACCTACTAAAACTTCCTTACACTTGTTTCACCCTTTCTCTATCATGTTCACACTTACTATCCTACTCTCAAGCATTTTAATGTATTCTTCCTCTCTAATTCAACACCCTATGATATTTGATTCTCCCTTTCTTTCCACCTTCACCTCTTCTCACCTAAATACCAACCAATTTAACCTTACACAGCATAATCATGTGATGGGATAGTTCCATATTCATTCCTACCTTTTATAGCTTTCACATTGTTTATACCCCATAGCATCATCTTTTATTATTAGGCACAGATTAATCATGCTCTTACATTCTCCCATTCTCGTTTGACCATCCGTGTATTTATGCACACCTTTTGGCTGTAGGAATGTGTTTGCCACACATGTTTCTTTCACTACATAACTCTACCACTCTCTCCAGTTATTGATCCGAGGCCATCTGCTCCTGGTAAGCCATTAACAAATTTCATCCTCTCTGTCACCTATTCATATAACCATCAACTGAGACCCATTCCACATTCCATCCACCACACATCCTAAGTCATTCCAGAATCTTTCCTGCATATCATATTGCTTTTTTACCCTCTCAGGTACACTAACCGAGTTGTCACACTGTGGTATCGCCCACCAGAACTGCTCCTTGGAGAGAGAAACTATGGCCCTGCTATTGATGTCTGGGGTGCTGGCTGCATTATGGCAGAGATGTGGACTAGAACGCCCATCATGCAGGTGAGCAATGAAATTTCATTGATTTGGGGACCAATTGTACTAATCTTTGCACAAAGAAGAGAGGGTGAATTTAAGCTTATGTTAGTATGTTTCTGGTGTGAAAGAATATGTTGTTTGATGAAAGAGCTACTTACTTACTGCCCCCCCCCCCCCCAACACACACACACACACAGAAGAGCTACTTACTTGCTGCCATCCCCTCCCCCCACACACACACACATGACTCTTCACTAAGGTGGGTGGCTGTTAGGAAGGCCATCACGTTCCTTGGTTGGGTCCACGCCTCCCAAAGAGAGGAGATCTTGTGTGTATTGTGAAGTTATAACTAGGTGTGTGATGTTGTCTGGGCTTTGGTTGCCTCTGGTGGATGTTGGTATCAGGGCAAGGTTTATTCTGCTTGTATTGTGGTACTATGGGGGAGTGGCCTGACTTGAGTTAAGAAATGATTACTTGGTGTGTTCTGTGTAGTGATTTCTCTAATTGGTTTATTAAGGGGAGGTGGAAGTCCATTTAGGATGTTTGGTGGTACTGCATTCAAGCATCTTTTATAAGATAATTATTTATATGCAGTTCCAAACTAAACCTAATGTCATAAAAAGGTTAGGTTAGCAATTTATAATTGTCGATGTCTCTGCAAATCGCTGATGTGTGGATGTTTAATTAAAATGTTTTGTTGTGGGTGAGAGAGGTTATTGTAGATCTGATGGTGGGGGCTTTGCTGTCAGATGATGGTTGGGGTGGGGGCAGGTCAATGCTCTGGGTTTCACTCATGTCCAGGTGTATTTTGATTGAGAGTATTTTGGTTTCAGTATGTAGGTGTGGGGTCAGTGTACTGTGTGTAGATCCTGTGGTTTGGAGTGTGTTTGTGTGAGATTTGGCTGTGGTTGGATGCCATGCTGGTGCTGCATAGTTGGGGGTGGTCTAGATGAACTGTTTGTATAGAGGCTCTGTCTGTTGTCCAAATGTAATGTTAGATAATGCTTTTAGGGGATTGATTTTCTTTATGGACTTGTTTGTAATGTTTATTGTGTGCGTTTTGAATGTCATGTGGGTGTCTAGGGCCACAAAAGTTTACAATACACTGTTAGAAAGCAAATTTCCACACTTTTAGTTAACGCAGGTTAATGATATATATGCAGTTAGGTAAGAATTCTTCAATCCGCTAGAAAAGTCTCCTTTCATTCCTCAACCCTTTTCAGGAGCATGACCCATATGACTGAGCAACCATTCATTTCTTTAAAAAAGAAAACGAGAATGTGATCGTTCCCACAGTTTTACTCCTTTTTTTGTAGTTTGTATATGTGATTTTGAAGTTTTGTTGTGGGTATGTAGTTTGGAAGGATATAATAATGGGTAGGTGGTTTGAAGGGAGGTTGACCATAGTGTTTCATGTGGTTTTGGCATGTAAATATCGATATTATCTTCTGCTGGGTTCCTGGACATGTAGTAATGAGAGCACAAAAGAGTTAATGAGACCTGGGCAACCAGATAATCGTTTCGCGCTTCCTTGCACTGACTACAGCTCCCCAGCCTGCCTGGCAAAGAAGATTCAAGATGACAGAAGGAAGCTTAAAGTTGTGTAGCTTCCCATGGACCTATATCCCAATTCTGGGGTCATATTCGAATCAGGCACAGTTGTGGGACACACCGCCATTTGATGGAGCACTCGCCTGCACCTTACTGCGTTGTCTCCAAAACTTCAGCACATTTCTTGTTTGTGTCTCATCTGGGGGATCTTCGCGCACTCTACCTGTCCAGGTCCTCATACTCAGGACGAGTTCATGTACACAGACTTGTGGACTCAACTTTTTAGAGGAGGCTGGCCTCCAGTTTATTTGACACTCTTTGGTGTAAGTCGCATGTTCCTGTGCCGGGGTGAGGCGTGCCTCACCCAAATGCTGGAGTGTGTTTCCTTCTTTCGGATTTGAGTCTTTTGCACATTTTTTTTTTACATGTTTGTGGGATATAGAGCGAATGTTAAGTTATAGGAGGTTAAGATGTGTTCTCTATGCTTATTATCTGTGGGTGTATGGGGGCAGTGAGCATCCGATATCCTATGCAGGTCAAGCTTTTGGTGTAGTGATCTATGCAGGGAAGGGTCGTGCAGTGTGTGTATATCCAGTTTTTGCATTTGTTACAGTGCATTATGTGCTTGTACGCATGAGCATGACTGCTCTCACTGCATTCGCGGCCAATCTAGATAGTGCATATGCCATCGAGATATTCCAGTCATATCCTAAGGCCCTTTGGGTTTATGGTCAGGAAACTCCTTTGAGGGCTCACTGTAGCTTTTGGGCCATTAGCGCCTCTTCTTCTCCCGAGGACTCCACCCTGGATGGTACCACCTTTGACTATTGCTTGCCATGCTTCTGCTCCCAAAGCATCCACAATGCCCAGAGTATTGCGCTTGACCTTTTTGGAGCACACTTTGTGTCACACTGTCTCATTGCCAGTATACATGGATGCCTCCAACTTCCAGGAGGGGGTCAGTTTACACGCTGTATCCCCTCTGTTTGAAATCAGTGGGGCTCTACCAGGCGCTGCGTCTGTCTTCACTTCTGAGCTAGTTGCAATACACCGATTGGTACGGGAGATAACGTGTCATGCCAGGTTCTTAGACCAGATTTTGATCTTTAGCCCCTCACAAAGCACCCTGAGTGCTCTGGGGCATTGGAATTCCACACCTTCTGGTTTGCGGTATCCATAATGCCACAGTTGATGCGAGCCGGGCAGATAGCACAATTACCTTCTGCTCGGTTCCTGGACATGTGGGAATTGTAGGGAATGAGGCTGCCAAAGAGTCTGTGAGGACTGGGTAACCAGACCAGCGTTTGGCTCTTACTCACACCGACTACATGGCAGGAATTAGGGCTGCTTGGCAAAGAAGATGGAAGATGGCCGAGGGTAACTTAAAGTTGCATTACATTGCGCCGCACTACCCCCCAATGCTGCGATGGTTTCAGATCGCTTTCTGTGGTCCTTGAGTTGGGCACATCCGCAGATGCACCAGCATTTGATGGGAGCCTACCCCAATGCCCAAATGTATTTCTCTCTCTCTCTTAACTTAAGAATAGGATAGTACTATGCTAGAATTTTAATAATGGTGACTTATGCCCTTGAAGGCAGTCACCAGATTGGCCATATTAGTGGAAAAAATAATATGGTTGTAGCTTTAGCGTTTTTGAGTGATTTTGTGGCTAATCGGTCATGGGGGGGGGGAGTAATGTGTGTTTTGATAGCTCTTTGGACTTCTTTTGTCTATGTGTGGGTAAGAAGCTGGTATTGGATGGAGTATTTCACTAGGATGTTGCAGTTGTTTTGGTGAGGTTATTTTGTTGTTTGGTGATCTGTAATTTGTGAGTGGGGTTGGGGATTAAGTGTGATCGATGATATAATAGTTGATATGCTAAAATAATTGTTGTTATTGTGTATTTAAATGGATCTGTTGGTTGTGTTTTAAAGCTTTGAGAATGTAATTGTGTCTGAAGAGTGGAAGAATATTGTGATAGTATTGTTGTTTAAGGGGAAAAGGGTGAATGCAAGGACAGGAAAATAAGTTATAGGCTAGGTTAGTAAGTTAAGTTAGGGTAGGTTATACTAAGGTTGAAAAAAACCTTGGAATGTCTCATCTTTACAAGATCTGCCCCACCCCTCTCTCATTTTTTTTTTTCAGGGCCGCCATATCACACTCAAAACCACCTGTTATAAAAAAAAGAAGCAAATGTCTAATAACATAATTTAGCAAAGTATCCATTTTTATCATCCTTATATCATTGTTATCCTCTGTCCACAATCATCACTTATTAATGCACCTTCTCAGGGAAGTACGGAGCAGCACCAGTTAAATCTCATATCACAACTATGTGGCTCCATCAACCCAGAAGTATGGCCCTCTGTGGAGTCACTTCCTTTTTATTCTTCGATGGAACTTCCACGCAACCACAAAAGGAAAGTGAAAGAACGATTGAAGTCCTACGTCCGAGATCTTTACGCGTGTGACCTCATCGATAAAATGCTTTGCCTAGACCCTGCTAAAAGAATTGGTAAGTTTTTGTTGAGATGGAAATGGGTACATATACATATCGAACCCTCTCTCCTTCCGTGTTTGTTGGTGGTGTCATAATTAAGTGAGGCCTTCTGATGCATTAATTTATTATCAGGTCACCAGGGACACCACCTCAGTTTTACTGTCGTTGATCTTGTTGAGGGATTGCATACTGTTAAGGCAGGTCTCTATTTCTTGTCCTTTACTTCATCTTTTCTCACATCTATGTCCAGATTCAGATACAGCCTTGAACCACGACTTCTTCTGGTTCGACCCGCTCCCTTGTGATCTGGCCAAAATGCTCTCCCACCATACACACAGCATGTTCGAGTTCCTAGCCCCTCCTCGCCGGGGAAGGCAGCAGCAACAACAACAGCAACAGAACCAACAAGGAGGCAACGTGGCTGGTGCTGGAAGCAGCAACACCTCTTCGTCCACAATGCAGCAGCCTTCCAGTCGTAGAGGTACTCAGCCACGCAGCTCCGCCTCTGCCAGTGTCGCTAGTATGAGCTCTTGTCCGGAACGGATCTTTTGAATTTTTTTTCGCGCAAAAGAAAACCCATTCCTCCTAAGAAAGTACAAGATATATTTGAAAAAGCATTTTCTTAGAGATTGTGAGATATACTTTGCCTACATTTTCAATTGGCCTTAATAATTATTTTGTCAGTAGATTTTAATTTTATGCATGATTTGTTATCTCCCCTGGTGCAATCTGGATATATCCAAGTTTTATTCTTATCATTTTAGTAAAAGGGCAAAGTATTAGTTGTCAAAATGATAGCAAAGCTCGATGTTTGACATTAAATACCTAACTCAGTTAAGAGGTAAGTAGTCATCAAGGGAGAATTATCTCACGCAGGCAACCAGCCCAAACTTTTAAGAAAGGGACATGCATTTATTAAATACAATATAACAAATGTCAATATAATTGGCTTCGCAGGTGTAAACAAGGTGGTGTATCAGTGTATCAAAGGGATAAGCAAGCAAGAGGCTGCTAGTGTTGTGAGATATCTGAAAACTGGGTAGGTAGCTGGAATAGATGATATAGTCGCTGAGATGCTAAAAAGTGGTGGGTGATTGTATTATGGTGGTCTGGTAGTTGTGTTGTATGACATTTGAACATAATAGTGCTTGGAGACTGGGAGAAAAGTGAGTGCAAGAATTACAGGATAAGTCTGTTAAGTGATGGTAGGCAAGATGTATGAAACATGGATTGTGAGAGAATGAATAATGTATTTATCGAGCCGGTACAGGTTGTGGATCAGGTATTTGCAGACAGCTGAAACCTTCCCCCAAAACAAGATGTAACTTGAATGTTGGGTTCATTGATCTGAAGAAAGCTTCTGCTCATGTATGAGAGAGTGGTAAATTGTTTGATGGTGGGAAAAGTATGTATGTTTTAAGGAGTGGGTTCAGGTGAAACAGCAAGAGTGGATGGTTTTATATAAATTAGGGGTAAGGCAAGGGTGTGTTATGTTGCTCTAGCTCTTTAATATTTTTAGGACCTCAACAGAGAGGTTTGATGACCGACCCCATTTGGAGTGGTCTTTCTTCCAAAAATGAGGTGTGTGGTCACTGTGACCCTAGTACCCACGTTCTTAACTGCAACCAATGCACAATATTTGCCAAGTGCTTTCTGGACATCCCATTAAGAGGACCACCTTTAGGCTGAGTTAGATGGATTTGCAAATGTTGGTTGAGGCCTTTCACTCGATATGTGTTAGGAAGTGTTCAAAAGTATTACAAATGCTAAAATGAGTGTTTGTGGGGTAGGATGGGGTGGGGTCTGCTATTAGTTTAGTGTTATGATTGAACAAGTATTTTTTTAAGTATCTGAGATGTACCGTGAAAGGAAACATAAAGCAGATTGCAACCACAAGGTATTGAATTGTAAAAAAAAATGGGTGCAAGGGCAATCAGACGATTAGTGAATATGAAAAGTTTGAGTGTGGAACTTCTTACTTTGTCACTCACCCCCAGGTTCTATTCAATCGAACCTGGCATAACTGGGGAAGGTTTCATGGCATGTGGTCTTCTCCCGAGATCTTAGTTAAGAGGGGTGGGGCTGGATAGGATTAGATGGGTGTTTTCAAGTTGTACTCTGTGTGGGGGTGGGGCTGGATAGGATTAGATGGGTGTTTTCAGGTTGTACTCTGGGTGGAGGTGGTCTGGATCTAATATGCAACTGTTTTCATGTAGAGCGGGGTGGCCTGATGGGCCAGTGATCTGGGGTTGCTTAGGATTTATGGAAATCAGAGGGGAAGGGGGTATGTACTTTACAGTGTTCTGATTCAGTGGGGTTGGGAGTAGGTTATCTAGTAATTGGATGTAGAGGGTGGTGCGGGGGTAGGGGTGTGAGGGGAATCTTCATTTCTGGGAGAATTGTTTGCCTATCATGTTTAGCTGGTCCTCGATTGGCAATGTTTTCATTTTGGTGTGGTGGTGGTTGTTTTTGTGCAACCAGTTGCGATGCGGAGGGCACTGATTTGTGTTGAATGTGCTAGGAAGCTGCATGAGAGTGTGGTAGTGCCAACGTTGGTTTATGAGAGTTAGACTATAGTATAGGAGTAGGAAAGATCTCAAGTGAAAGGAGTGAAAATGGACATGTTGAGAGGGAGGTTTGGTGTGCGAAGGGTAGAGTAATGACTTGTTAAGGAGGTATTTGTTGTGGGATCGAGGTTGTGACAGTGTTCTTAGGTAGTATGAGTATGTAAGAAGAATGGGTGGAAATAGACTTGTAAAGAGCTTTGAGACAGTGTGAGGGTGTGTGAAAGGTGGCAAAGCCCGCTTAAAATGGGCTGACTGAGGAACACAAGTAGTTGGTAGTGTGCTTGGGGCCTTATGCCCAGGGCTGAAACCTGACTGGATGAGATATTACAGCACACAGCACCACAATTGCTATGAAAAGCCATGTGGGTGTGGGAAAAAATCTGTAGTTTTGTCTTTGATAGAGCATAAAGGGTTGGGCAGTTTTTTAGTGTAATTGATAGGCGCCAATGTGATTAATCTCAATCAGAAGTCAAGTTAAAAAAAAAATCAGTATTACATTTTTATAATGTTTATCTTTCACTGGTGTGAGGTCATTGCACTCTATCATTAATTCAGTTTAATTTTTCCATCTCTTATCGTTGCCTTTGCACCCTCTCTATGAATCATAGGAGAATTTAGAAGTCTTTTCCTGGACCGTTTTCTTGCGTGTAGGAATAATGGGCCCAAGTAGAAGTACCTGAGATTAGTTGTAAGATTTTTCGCTTAATTTGAGCTCTAGTTTTCATATTTTTTATGTTTTATTTCCATGAAAAGAACATATTAGTAAAGCAAGCCTCTCATTTATCCAGATCAGATATTTGAAGTTTGTAGTTACCTTGCCACCTTTCAATTAAACGCCTTTTTACTGGGGTGAATGGGAGTACACTCAAATACCACACAATCTCTTTTTGTTAGTTTGACAATTTGGATATGAGAATATTGCAAATATGTGTACGAATTTGCCTCTCTAGATTTATTAACCCTTTGACTGTTTGTGCCCCATATGTGGGTCACTGTGGCATGAATTATACACTGATGCCCCATATTTGGGTCACTAGACAAGGTTAAATAAATATTGTGTATAAAATCAGACTTATTAGTTATTTGTGCTTCAACTGCAAAAAGCGTATGAATAAAGACCATTTGAGACAAAGAACCTTGTTTCCTTCGAGTCTATACATTTTGAAAAGAATAACAGATTTGTAAAAAAGCAACTATATTTTTATCTTATACTGTGGAAACTATGAATTGGGACTTTCTTGTGCTTGTATCTGCAGAGGTGTGAAAAAAAAAGAATTTTTATTTTTATTATATTGACAATTTTAAATAAAATTTACTTTGGTTTGTTGAAAAAAAATTCTATGAATGAAAAAGTAGTGGCATTCTTTAATAAAAAAAAGAAGCAAAATTAGAAACAATCATGGAAAACTACATATATTGTCCTTTATAAAGAAAGATTGTAAATAAGAAATTAAAAAGAATTCTTTTTTGAGCAATAGAGACAAAAGTATTAAAAAGAAATAACATACATTCCTATTGAATAGATAAAAAAAAGTTGAGAAAAATATTTTGGAAAAATATATTGCCCTTTCTGGAGAAAGAAATTCTTAAAAATTAAAAAAATATTGGAAAAATATTGCTTTTTATAGAATGAGTAAAGAAAAAAATTATTTATGGCATTCATAATGGCATGAGAGACAGAAAACTTTTTCACATTTCACACATTAAGTATTAACTTTCCTAGCTTTCTTTCTAGCTTGCTTGTTGTAAATTAACAACTGATTCCAATGCTAATTAGTTGAAAGGTGATTTTCCTGTACTATTTTACACTCTTTCTTGCTGGACTATAATACTTAACCATTTGGTTACTCAAGTCAACTCCACCTTTGACTTTGTTGTAGTCTATGATGACATTTTGCTTTTTTACAATTTCTCCTGCTCTATTTTTCTTCCAACATCAATTATGGCAGCATTGTGAAATGTTTAAATCATGAAAATTTCTCTTTTGTCTTGAAACTTAAAAACACAAATTCCATCAGAGCTTGTGAATCCTTTAATTTGCCCCTTCTGAACATTTTTGCTTTTTATGTTCGCTCAGATATTCTTACTTTTTTTCTCTGAATTCCACAATATTCCATTCTATACTTCAAATATTTAGCCAATTCAATGCTGGAATACCAATTATCTGCTACAAGCAGTCTTCCACAATTGAGAAGTTGTTCACTCAGATTAGCTACAGTTGATCCACTATAATCTAATTCAGACTTAGTATTTATGTTTGATCCTGCACCACAGTAAATAGAAGCATTCTAAACATAACCTGAAATGTCACATAGTTTATAGAGTTTGATCCCATTGTTAGGATTGTAGTGATGAAAGAGGAGCCTTACCTCGATGAGAGATCATACTTTCATCAATACAAATGCTTTCACCCGGCATAAAAACTTTCGGACAGTTTGAAAAAAAGGGCTTTAACTTTTAATTTTCACTGAAGTGCCAATTTGTATGACACCTGTATACGGTGAAAAAGTGAATGAAAATATATATTTTTTCCACTAATCTTCAATATTGGGATATTTGATCAATCCTGTCACTAAAATTATGCCTATAGACTTTTTCATTTCTACTAAAGTAACTTCTTTCTAGAGTTTCATTCTGGATTTTTGTGAAAGTCTGTTTTTATCGTGGTATTGTTTTGCCAATCTATTAGTTTCATTCTGGATTTTTGTGAAAGTCTGTTTTTATTGTGGTATTGTTTTGCCTATCTATTAGTTTCATTCACCATATTCATTCATAGCTAAATTTTTGTCAAAGAAAAGAATAAAAAATTGGAACTGGTGTAATGTTACTCGGCAGAGGAATTTGAACTCCACATATTCCAGTAAATTGCTTTTTTTTCTTTTTCTTTTTTTCATTTCATATAGAAAGATAATAATAAAGGGAATAAGTAATGAAGAGCTGGGAGGGAAAAAATAACTAGAAGAAGAAGAAGGAAGTAGTAAAGATAGAAGATGCCCGGAGATCGAGGCTTCTCCGTTATTTGATATTCTTGTCCCACTGCAGGATCTTTTTTAATTCCTTTACTGGTTTTTGGTTTATTGTTTTATTTATATATTTTTTTATTAGGATGTTTCTACGAATCTTTTCTTTTGTTGAATAGTTCTTTTATTTAATTGTCTTTCATTGATTTTTTGTTCAGGTGTATATAGGTGCTGGTTCTGGTCTTCTGGTGTTGGGGAGGTATCGTTTGAAGACACCTCTTCCTCTCTCAGGTTCAAAGGCTGTTAGGATCTCCAGAGGTAGTATATCTTCCAGCCTTGACCAGGTATCCCGCCCTCTTTTGTAGAGATGGATGTTTATTGGTTCCAGTCCTGTTTCTTTGTCAAGGTTCCTCGAATTTGTATCCTCTGGAGTCTTATTGTATATTTCCTCAAAGCAGCATTTAGCGGTATGGCAGGATACACCAGCTTGGACCTAACCAAAGTGGTGTAAAACTTTTTCTTATTTCTTTGGTTTAGGTATTTAAATCTTGCTAGTTTGTCCAATTCGGCACTTGCAATCCCTATTCATGAGCGGTGTGCTCTCATACCAGTGTTGGCAAGTTTAAATCTGAGTACAGACATATTTTATTTCCTTGAGGGAAATTATAAGTCCATCTTAGATTCAAAACATTTGATGCACACACAGGTGGTGTTTCTGTTGAATGATGATGATGTTCAACAAGTTCACAATCTGTTGTTCATTTGAGGATGTATCAGATGATTCTTCTGATGGGATAAATTCATCTTCAGAACTAAATCCTCTTCAAAATCAATTTGAGCTTCATCATCACCAATATTATAATTCTCAAGAGTTTCAATCAATTCTTTTATAGTATGTTTTCGTCCAGCCATTTTAGGGAACTGTTTGCACTAAATAAATCAAAATATTTATATGAGATGTTGCTTCAACCTCAGCTACCACCAGTCTATGAGTCTGATTCCAGAGCGTCTTTTTATATGGAGGAGCATAACCCAATGTGGTGCAATTTTGAACCAATGCTATGTGAGTCATTGGCTGGCATAATGTGATGCAATACTGCATTGCGTAATAGTTTTTAGAATTTTGCTTTGTAAATCTCAGACAGAGGATAATATGTTGCAATACTGAATTGCATAATGTGCCATTTTAGGTGATTTTGCCTTTTTATTATGCATATTAATTTTAAATTTTCTAAAAAGTTGAAATTAAACTTTTGGGTAATTGTATGCAATATATAAGGATAATTTTAAAGAAAAAAAATGTTGTGACCCATATGTAGGGCACTAAATGTCTTGCTTATACTTTTTATTCACACGTCTGTGCACCATCTGTGGACATTGATGTTTAACTTCGTAAAATGTTTATATTTAAAATAAATCATAAAGTTATCCCTGATATTTTTTAAAATACACAAAAGATGTGCCAGGTATTTCTTGAAAAATGGCTTAGACAATCAAAGGGTTAAGATTTTGACTCGGGTTAATTCGTACTTAAGCTATCCGATCTTTCTTAATTTTATATTTCCTCCCCCCCCCCTCCTTTTCCCCTCCTCTCTTATCAAAGTTTGATTCAAAACAAATAAAGTGGGAAGGGGTTTTTTTTTGGGGGGGGGGAGGTCAATAACGTTAAATCACACAGACCCCATTTTGGGAGGAAGTGGTTAATGATGTTTATAATATAATGTAACATTGTCTTAGCCTATTTATGGGTCCCTAATATCCAGGAGGCATGGCTGTGTTTTTTAAAATACCCACCCGTAGGGAAAGAGAAAAGGAATTGTCACATCATATCCAAGGGGATATGACACCACCAACCCACTTGGATATATTCTACGTGAGGGTAAGAAGCAATCGAACCCCCAGATCTCAGCTGGTGCATTGACCGCTAGCACTTATGAGTATTATAAAATTCCCCCACCATGCAACAGCCTCCCTCTACTCTAACCCAGTTCCTCAGGACAGCCTCACAGAAGGAGCGACCCCACTTAATTGTGGTAACATTAGCATAGCCTCCTACAGCACAGGCTGTAGGATCCAAGGATTTTTCCATCAATCTTCCCGGAGAGGAATGCAACCACAACGGACACCTCTGTCATTCACAAAGGAATTTGTTCTTGTGAATCTTCATCCCCTTACACACACGCAAAGGGATATCATAGGTAGCGTATATGCTGCAGCTGACATCTGTAGGATTGTGTCCATTCACAGCCCCAACACCCACAATTTTTCATTCAGGCCCCAATTCCTGCAAGAGAATCTGCAGTTATATATTCTCTCTCTAACTTCACCTCTTTACAAACTTTTGGGTGATGTGGCCTCATTGCTATTGTGCTTTGAATTTGAGGGGGGGGGGTACTCTCCTAAATGCCTCCTTTCTCATTTTGATCGGTATATAGGGGGAGGGGTGACCCCATCCCAACAGTGGGTCGGGGACCCTCACACCTATTCCAGCAGGCCCCGGACCATCTCATCCTCATCCACTTTTCTGGGGGGGGAGGGGGGGAATGGCTGCCGACGGGCTCCACCTCAACATGAGGGGGATTGGGAGCTGGCAGCAGACTTGCCTGCTATCAAGCATCCGTTTTACATGCCCTTCCCTCTCCCTATCTATTTATGTATTTATCTCTCTCTCCCTTTCTCCCTACTGCTTCTCTGCTTTTCTTTCTTCCTCACACTAGTGATTCTGGGGGTCATAACCCATTGGGGGTGCACTGCTCAGCTGCAAGAGTGTCAATATGGCCAGGGTTCGGCATTTTTTAAAAATATTCCATTTGTGACATGGGGAAAATAAAAATAGCTCTAAAACGGTAAATGACCCGGTAACGAATATGGACTACTCACTAACCCTTATTCCCCTTAGCCTCTAACCATCGTACCCCATGTCCTCTTAGCTTTTCCTCAGCCGCCTTCCACTTGCTCTCTCATTGCATCCCCCTCACCACCAACATCTCGCCCCCAACCCTAACATCCACGACTCAGTTCCTTGACCTTTCCAAACCCTATCAACTATCTGGTAACAGACCCATGCTTCATCCATCACTTATTCTCAAATACAGCTCGATCTTCCTTTGCCCCATTAATCAATTCCTGGCTCTGGGACCATCCTCCACATCGGCCTCTTCCCTCCAATCACAGCGACTCTTCCAGGCGCTAAATGTTAGAACCTCAATAGAGGTGCTGATGTCCAAGCCGGGTTGGATGGCTCCTTGCTGTTCAAGTCCCATTCTGCTCATTGCACATACATACTCCTCGCTCTGGAACAGATAAGGCCTGGGGAGTGGTTACCCTGACCCAGCACCCACGCCTCAACTGCTACCTAGTACAATTTTTGCCTGTCTATTGATTCCAAGAGAAAGTAATGCAAGGGTGCCTACCTTAATCCTTTCACCCCATGATTTTTCACAGAACTTAGTAATTGTATTTTATCATTTTTTGTGCAAAATAATTGTTTGGGATGCTATTAATGAGATTTTATGGGTTTTAATCCTTTGTTCTAAATTTTTGGGTGGTACCATTGTAGCATCATTTCACCATTAGAATGTACCAATGTGTAAAGAGGCCATATATGTACCATTATAACATATAGATCACAAACCCATAATAAATAAAATAAAGGGAAAATATACAAAGCTTTGTTACATTCATTTATTTGTTCAATATAACAATATGCAAAATGTTATGACTATAGAGATGAAAAAAATAAATCCACCGTTCATTTTTTTACCAAAAATTAGAAAATTCACTTTTCGTTCAGACTATTTTGTAGATAAAAATAAAAAATTATAGTTACTTCAAACTTTTAACATTTATGAACTAAATCATAAACAAAACTAGTTCCTTCTTTTTTACTATAGGAATTTATGGCGAACAATTCTAAAGTATAAGTTATGGAAATATTTCAAATGAAATGGCATGAAACATTTCACACATAGTGGAAGTTCACATTCAAAGCACACAATTTTTATTCTTGTTTGCTTATTTTCAGTTTCCTTGCAATAGCAGCATCAGCGTCGAGTTTTTAGTAAAATGGGATATTGCTTCTGAGTAATAGGAGCATTACCTGCTCTTTCTCTTCCTCCTCAAAGGTTTCTTACTTCAATCTTATGAATATAGGGCCGAGCCATTTCTTCACGACCCTCTTCAATTTGTTCCTCAGCTAAGTTTACCAGAAACTGTAGTAGAGTCATTTTAGCCGTGTGTGTTTCATTATACAGTATTCATGCATTTACTGCAGCTACTTTCATCACTTGGAAGAAGACTCTTTTTCACCATTTGTTTGATTTTCTTTCAAAATGATATCTAGCTACACTTTGATCTGAACGATCAACACCACCCATGTAAGATTGTAGAATGCAATTGCAGATGAGCATGCTAACGTAACCTTTGTTCCATCTTTTAATTTTCTAGTAATGCCATCAAGAGTGCAAGATGTGCTTGCCAGTTAATAACTACATAGAAATCTTTTCTATCCTGCCATTTCACTGCAATTGTCCCATGATTATTTGCTGCAAACTTGCTATTATCATGATCCAGTTTTTCAGATAAGTCTTCTATTTGTCATATATGTGCCAACTGCTGGATATGTCAGCTCATTCATAAGCCTTATTGTAGTAAAAAATCTGTCAAAACAGATAACGACACCTGGGACTTGGATTATACTGCAGAGTTTATGAACAACTTTCACATAGAGTAGTCCTTTGGGCAATTGCATCAACCTCTCTTCCACAATAAATGTTGGAATCATATGTATAACCAGAGAGGGCATCACATCTCTGCCACATTTTGTTGGTTTCAGTGGCATAAATTGCTTCAAACTAGATATACCCTTGAATTTTGTCATGGACTCTATATACTTTGCTAGTTACTATTAGAGAATCACAACTGAAATATTTTTTTGAGACAGTCAACAATAGAGTCCATAAAGTAAGTTTTTGAACTTCTATCACAGTTATCAATTTCATTGCAATATAGTTTTGAAATCAAATATACAGCTGTCTCTTGGCATAGCAATATATATAGCTTCATTACCTATTGATCTATGATTAGACCAGTATAAAGAGAGTTCAGGCATAGGATTATGACCCATAATAAATGTACACCCTAAGATAACTAAAAATTCACCTCCATCAGTCTTTTTCCCCTTTTTTCCTGACCAATGCTCCTGTCTAATGCAATTCGCTCATTTGTGCATTGAGCTATAAAATTTGTTAAACTTTTTGGGCACAGTTTACGAAAAGTTTGCAATGGAGTTGAATATTGGTTGATATCACATCTGACATCACTTCGTTTTTCCTGCGCAAGTTGAAATTTTGAGACAAAATCATTTGGAACTATTTGGCAGTTCACATTACAGTTTGGACGATGTATTTGCTATGTGTTATTGGTGCTGGAAGATGGATTTCCATTAGCTCTTTTGCCTGCTAAAATATTTCTCTCTTCACTGCAATCAGATAAAATGCTTTCTTCATCACTAGATTCTCCATCCTCTGATTCATCAGATCTAATAACAGATTAATAGTTCATTTCTTTTTAGGAGAGGGTACATAATCTTTATTTTGGTTGCTGTCATTTAAGAAAATGCTTTCACCATCACTGCTTGAATCCTCTCCCTATAAACGTTTTCTCCATAATGGAATCGATGTTGCTTTCTACTTCATCATTTATTCTTCTAGCCATTTTGAAGCCTAAAAGAGAAGAAATATATAGAATAGCACTGCCATACAGTGTTCCAAGCATGTGCATATATGGTACATATATGGCACAAAATATTCCACAATGGTATATATACCACCTGAAAAGAGTGTCCCCATACAATAGCTTATTTTCCAAAATATTGCAATCAATAGCTTTTAACTATGGCTTGCATTTGAAGTGCAAAAAAAAGTTAAATTATTTATAAACTAAAAAACTCGCCTAAAACAGTAAAAATCACACACAAGTACCGAATGAGGAACGTTTAGCAAGAAGATGGCATCAATGTTGTCGTAGAATTCCCCCCTTTTTTTGTTCTTTCTCTAAGAGTGCTAAGTGTGTCTAATATATATTGATATTATAAGAATATCTTAACAAACAGATCCGTTCTGAAACACGTAAGGATATATAAGAGAAACGAACATTAATCCCAAAATATACTTATATTTTACCTTTATCAAATGAATACATAACATTTAGACATTAACTACAGCAATACTCTAAATATTATTATAAACAAGAATTAATTAAATTAGTTTACCCACAAAAATTGGTTAACGTTTTCTCTACACAAAACAATAATATAAGAATTAGGCTTACGGACTCATGTGGAGTTTAAACAGAAATGTTATTTTCTCTCGACGCGTGCCGCCGTCAGATGTAGATGAGCGAGATCACACGGTTGTTTTGGCGAGGGTGGCAGCTGGGGGGTCCACACGTTCTTCCGGGGGGGGGGGGGTCTACAAGGACGAGAACCAATACGGTGCTTGATGCAACACCTAGGCAGTCGTGGTCTCTCTGGCGAGAGTGAGTCGAACTTGTTTCTTAAATCAAGTTAACTTGGAGTGCGGTGTGACCACCGAGTAACGAGCTCGAGGAGGAGCTTTTCTCCTTCGTTACTTATTTCCTTATGGACGAGGACTGAACTCGGGGAGGGTCTTCTTCAAGGGCGCGTATAACGGAGGGGGATTTCTCTGACGAGAATAAGTTGAACTTGGTTCCTTACCAAGTTAACTTAGGAGTTCGGTGGGGCCACCGAGTAACGGGCTCGAGAGGGAAGCCTTTTCCTTCTTCTTAATTCCTCAAGGACGAGGAATACCCCTGATGTTTAAGGTGCATCAGGATATGAGTCTCTCTGGCGAGAGTAAGTTGAACTTACCAAAGTTAACTTATCGTTTGGTTTGATAACCAGGGACTTAGCTCGAGGATGAGCTTCTTCTTAGCCCCTTAAGGTAGGTAGCCCTGCCTCTCTTGCAGGGTACTTCTTGGTCTGGCGAGCCAAGTACACTACCTCTCCAGTCTCGGTAGCTCGGTTTTGGATCCGAGGACTTCGTCACCTAGAGACTGACGTATACTACCACGATTTTCCTCAGAGTTCCTCATTTATACTTCGTCACCCCACTGGGGGAGTGGTAAGGGGGGGAGGGGCTTGAGGACGGCCCCAGAAGAGTTCTTTTTCCAAACGGTTTTTCACACGAAGTCAAACATCGGCTCCTCGTTAGCCTTCGAGATTATAGAGAAACACGTCTCCAATTTCTTATTTGACTTGAAACTGGATCTCACTCTCCTGGGGGAGATCTTACATTTTGACCTTTAGGGTCTTTCATGGCACCCAGTTGTGCCACACTGCGGTTAAGCACTGAACCCGCCGATGCCTTCGACGGATGTCTTTGCGGTAACCGCCTTGTGACTGCCCCAAGAGTGAAAGGGGGGGGGGGAGTGACCATTCCCCTACAAATGTCATTGGGTAAGTTGCTGCCAAAGTATAAAATCATACGTTTGGCAATGCAGAGAACCAAGTTCTACAGATTAGTACAAATTTAGGAAGGTTTTAAAAGGCTTTTTGTGTGGATTGTAATAAAATTACCAGCCTAGTACATATATCTACCAACCGGGGTGAAAGGCTTAAGACTATTACTATGATTTAACTTCCTGGTCCACCCATATATACGAGGGGTGGTCAATAAGTTTTTCAATTCGGATATGAGGAAAAGTTTTATTATTTTTCAATATAACGACCCTCGACTTCAATGCACTTGCGCCACTTGTCCCTGAGGCTTCGAATTCCCGACAACCAGAAATCTCCCGACTGCTTTTCAATCCACTCCTGGATTGTGAGCTGGACATCTTCATCCCCCCAAAACCGGCGTCCACGCAGTGCAGCCTTGAGCTGGCGGAATAAAAAGTAGTCGCTATGGGCCAGATCTGGACTGTAGGGGGAGATAGTTGAGCTCCTCGAATCCGCACTCGCGCAGGGCAGCTTGTGCAACTCTGGCCTTGTGGACTTTGATGACGTTGAAGGCGATCATGGGGCGTGAGGTTTCTAGGGACCCAACGGGCAGACACCTTGGTCATGGCCAAATTGTCGTGGATGATGTTGATAACACTTCCATGTGATATTCTCAGTTCTCACTCGATTTCTTGGACCTTCATCCGTCGATTTTCGAGGATCATTCTCTCCATACGGGCGTCCTGGACGGGGGTCATCTTCAAGGCACTCCATATTCCAGCAAGCAATGGTTGCATAGGAAGGGGCGGTGTCGATGTACACTGCAACCATGCGTTCGTGGATCTCTTTTGCATTCTTGCCTTCCTTGGTCAAAAATTTGATCAGTGCGCGGTGCTCAACCTTCTCCATTGTTTAAAAATTTGTGACTGACGATCTGCGATCAGCTACTGCTTCTTAAATAGACGAGGCAGGAGCGTGGGGGTGTCCTAACACCCCCACAAACGGCCATCCCCCTTCCTCTGTTTTGCCCTACCGATTCGCAAAGCTTATTCACCGTCCCTCGTGTATATATATATATATATATATATATATATATATATATATATATATATATATATATATATATATATATATATATATACATACAACCTCTCCTACAACTTTCTCTGGTCAGCATCTAATTTCACAGGGTAGATGCTGACCTTCTCAGCCAACTATCCCGGATTGGGGCTGAGGGGGGAGGGAACAATGATCCCTCACCCCTGAGCTCCATTTTGGGATGGTGGATTTTTAATAACTTGCTTTATCTCCACCCACATCTTCCTCACCTCTCCCTTTCTATTTTCAAACACTATACATTTTACGCCGTTTCCAAGGTGGAGCCACCAGGCGGGAGGAGTGGCCTTGAATGGCGGCTCCTGGTTCTGCTAGCCCGTACGCACCCCTTGCAGGGCGGGCTACTGCGAGGGGTGATGAGCGATTGCTCCCGTAAAAAAAATAGCTTCATCATGCCCAATGATGATACAAAAAAAATCCCCCAATTTCTCCTTGTCTATTGTCGGAGCCGCCCTTGGACAGCTCGACAGAAAAAATGGAGGTTCCCTTCCCTTGCTCTCGCAGGGGCCCCTCCAAATCGCTAACCGGAGAGGAGGCTTACTCCTCTCCTTCGCCTACGTGTGTAGGGGACTCCCCCTCACCCCCTTGTCTGGAGGTGCTTTCGGGCACCTCCCTCTTCCCAGCGGCCCTCCCCCCTTTACTTTCCAAGGGGACTGCCAAGAAAGCCAGCAGGCAGCCCATAGCCAAACGCTCCCCAATCGGTCGCTTAGCTCAAACGACCTAGCGAGAATATTGAACCTTGCCGGGGTCAAGGCCTGTGCCTCCCTAGACTCGACTAGTGACAGCACTGCCAATGGGACGAGTGATGTCATGGGGAGTGGGGGGGGGGGGGCAACTGGAGGCCCCCCTTAGATAGACATGGTCCTTAAGGCAACCCAGCCTCAGACAGTAGGGCATTCAATGGGAGCGAATCCGGGCTCGGCGCCAAGCACCGAACTCGAGCCCACTCCTATACAAAGTCCTCCTCAAACGGCTAGGGTTTCCAAGGTAGTACAAGGAGGGGAGGGATCTCCTCCGACCGATGCCGCTGCGACTGCCAGGACCTTTTCCATCTCGGAGAAGGACCTTGCTGAGGCCGGTCCATCCGGCCTGGGGGTTCTTGCCGGTGGAGAGGAGAAGTGGGTTCATTCCCCGCCCTCCTCTCCTAAAAAGAAAAAAAAAATAGAAAAAAGACTAAGAAGACTTGGGGCTCCACTCCATCCACGGGGGCTGCGGGGACGGATGGGTCTGCTGCCTCTTCGGTAAGCGACCAAGCCAAGATCGGCACATCTGGCCCCTCTTCCTCCCCGGTGCGGAGCCCCTGATTAAGACCAAAAGTGCTAGTGCGCAGAGTGGAGCCACGATTACATCGGGGCCCCTCATTCAGAGATTAACGGCGTTTTCGAGCCCGCTGGCTTCAAACGCTTCCTCGTTATTCGCTCCACTGATGGCACCATGTTGGCTAAGGGCAACATGATCCATCAGAGGAGAGCTTTAGCTAGTGTGATTGGTAGAGAACCGAAGGTGACCTGTTTCTCGGACGGGAGCCTTTTTGCGAGTGCGTCGAATCCCTCCGAGGCGACCATGATTAGTGCCCTCGGACACTTAATGGCACGCCTGTGAGTGACGCCGCACTCTACCATGAACTTCGAGACAGGAGTATTTTATGCAAGAGAACTCGTGGACTGCTCCATAGAGGACATAACTTTAGAGCTGACCGGCCATGGGGCGGTCAAGGTCGAACGTGTGATAAGAAAACAGGGAGGGGCCTCGAGACCCACCCCTACACTCTTCGTCACGTTCGACTGTGACGAGCTACCCGAGTCGGTGCGTGCCGGTTGGTATCGCTACTGCGTGAAGGCATTTGTGCCACTGCCGCGGAGGTGCTATTACTCTCACCGCTTCGGCCATACGAATCGCTCATGTAGACGTTCAAAGTCGGGGTCACCCGAAGTCTGAGTAAATTGCTCCAAGGCTGCACATTATAAGTCCAAATCGTGTGTGTCCAAGTGTGTCAATTGCGGAGAGCCGCACCCAGCTTCTTCAAAGCAATGTGATGCATATCTTGAGAAATAAATACTGGCCGTTCTGGCTCAGGATCGTCTCTTATTCCGCGAGGCTAAGGACTTAGTCCTGGCGCGCCCGGCTCTGCCTGGGACGTCATATGCCTCAATAGTTAGAAAGGCACCCTCTGCTCCTGGCCCATCCAGGCCAACGAGCACGGTTTTTTCCGCGCCCATTCGGAACCCTTCTGCGGGTTCTACTCAACCCTGGCGCTCCCCTGGTAAGGCTGGCGGCACAAAGGGTTCACCCCCAGCCCTGACAAAGACCAGGGCTCATCTCCCCAGCGTGACCATTTCCCGTAAGGCGAAACGGCCACGCGCCTCCACCGAGTCGTTAGACTCACAGGAAGCAATGCCCCAGAAGTTGGTCGCAAGGCCATCTTCCAGGGTTCCTAAATCTGCACCCCGAAAGGAGGACAGCAACAGAGGAGCTTCGCTTCCTTCGCCCATGCCTAGTGGTGGGCTTGGTGGCTCGGAGACGGTGGATCTTCGAAAAGAGTGCCCTCAGCTTCCGAATCCGCAACGCCCGCCTAAGCTTTTGAGGCGGAGGATGAAAAGACTCGCATGGCGAGCCCAAACTCCCCCAATTAGTCGTCGAAGGCGACAGCGTCTTCGACACCGTGGACTGCCGCCGCGTCGTGGCACGGTTGCCAAAGCCCTTTCTCTTGCTTGGAGATCTGAACGGCAGACATCCTCTCTGGGGAGACTACTCAATAAATCCCAGGGGACAAGTCCTTTCCGACTCCAACAGGCATTGAACCGCGTCTCTCGCTATGCCGAAGCGCACAGGTTTCGGTTTTCTTTGGCGAAGACTAAGGTGGTTCACTTCTGCCGCCATCCACGGCTTCACCCCGACCCAGATTTGTTTCTTAATGGGGTGCGCCTGGATGTGGTTGAGTCGCACCGTTTCCTTGGTCTTGTATTCGACCGACGCCTCACCTGGGAGGCTCATATTCGCAGCCTTAGGGTCTCTTGTATCCGTGTCATGGATATTCAGCCCCGTCTGGCGTAAGGCAATCGTTTTGCCTGTACTCAAGCTGGACTACGCCATTTCGGATGCTTTATCTTACCGCCCCATAGCTATAACCTACTGCTTATGGAGGATGGTGGCTTCACGCCGAATCCTGTTCCCTGGCTTCCGACAATTCCTCAGTGCCCTGGATCCCCTTTTCTTATTTAACCACAACTTACAGATGGTTTTTCACGCCATAGTGCCACGCTGCCTGTCTTCTTTGACTCCCATAAAAGTTACGACGCTAATTGCCGTTCCTCTATTATAAATAGTTTGTTCTGCTTTAGACTTCGTAGTTTCCTACTCGCTCTTTCCAGGTCCGTATAGGTTCCTTATCATAGGAGTAGAGCGTTCCTCATGGTTTGTTCCTAAGCGTTCTCTTTTGTGATGTACACATTCCCTTCCTCTCTTCCCTCCTAATTCTCAGAATGCAACGCCGCCTCCTACCTATCGGACAAGCGCGCCTTCCTCTGCAAAGACTCATCCCTTTTGCCCGATACCCACCACCAGTTTTTCTCGCTCGTATCCATTGTCCTCTCCACTCAATACTGGCACCTCCCCTTGACAGTGCGATTCACCGATAGCTCCCGTTCACTCCACAACTTGTCTGATGCCGTTGTTTGTGATCGAGAGGTTTCCTCAGCGCTATTTTTCTTTCCGCCTTCACCCCAGGTGCCCATCGTACACGGCAGAGCTGTACGCCATCCAACACTCACCAACCTGTACCATTTGCCTACTCGCATGCAAATTTCGGCATTGTCCCATCACAATCCTCTGATCCGATTGCTCTTGTATGACCTTCGATCTCGCAATAAGTTGGTCACCTCCTGGGTGTCAGGCAATTTAGCGATGACTGACCAAGCTGCTCGGTCGTCCTCCGACACATCACCCCAATTTGTCCTTACATTCAGTGATCTTCCACTTGTGAAGGAGATACCTGCCTACCAAACTCCACCGCGTTAAACATCACCTCGCTAACTGGACCTCAGCCTTCCCGCACTCTCGCCAATAGTGGTGGTGCTGGCCTGCGATCTGCCACACCATACTCACCGCGTCCCACCTGCTTGTTAAGTGCCCCATGTCGTCGTCGCCTCCGCTTCTTTTATCTTTCTATTTTAGACTTTCCCCCGTGAGATAATTGCGCATTCGTTCTCCTCCTGCATTCCCTCCCGTTTTAACTTCTTAACATTGAAACGCCTCGCTGAGTAGGACGCATATGCGTTATAAACCGCGGTCAACCCGACTTCGATAAAAAAAAAATTAAAAAGGGATAGCAAAAGTCCTTTTACCAGTCCCTGCGTCATTCTTCTTGGCACTTTTGTTCTTTAAATTCTTTTCCGAGTTGCGGCTAATCAGAAGGAAAACGCAGTTTCCGATTACAGCGAAATTCACCCACATCGGTTGTGGCTAGTTGAGGATGGTATCCTAATTCGACCAGGGACTTGACGCGACTTTAGGAATCTTAAAAGGATGGTGTCCTAATTCGACCAGGGACTTGACGCGACTTTAGGAATCTTAAAAGGATGGTGTCCCAATTCGACCAGGGACTTGACGATACTTTAGGAATCTTAAATTGTCCTAGAGTTCAAACACTCCGTATGACTGCAGATTTTATAGATGTTGTGTCGAGGATGATGGTGTGTTTTGCTGTCGGGTTCCTTGTTATATTCAGTGTAGTATTTGATGTGAGAATTCTCTTCTGAGTTGAATGGTCAGGGTAGCGTCATCATCATGGGACGTTCTCTTTCCGGGAAGGAGGAGTTATGATATTGATTGATTTATAATCCACGTTATTTTGAAGGTGCCATGATTAATTCTATGTTTGGGGCTTTTTCCTTGCCCTAACTTCTACAGTACAAAATCTAACCTTTTCTTATATCTGCTCGTCGAACAATCCATGATTTCAATTTTAGCAAATTTGTCCCAAGCGGTTTTTTTGTTTTTTTCAACACACTTTGCTCCTTTTTGCCATTGCGAGGTAATTCTGGACTATTTCAAATACTTGAATCTGTAAATTGTATTTTTAATAAAACGTGTTGACAAAAATCAGCCATATCCAACTTTTCCTAAATTAAGTATATCAGAGATAATTTTATACAAGTTGTATTGGTTTTCCCTCCGTATCCCATATAAACGAATTCTTGTGCTAAATATCAGGTTTAAACGAAAGTAATGTCCAATTTTTAGGGCATATATTAAAAATTCTTAATCAAACCTCGGTTGCTGCTTTTGATGCAAAATATGAATCCAACTCTTTTTCAATCACTTTTAATGTCAACCGAAGACCATCAAAATGGTTCTGTAATCCACTAAACAAGTGATAATCAAGAGAAAGGTAGGAGAATATTGGGGATGAAGTAACATTTCCATAGTCATTCGAGCTGTGAGGACGGGCATTATCGTGGAGGATGACACTGTCTGTTGACTAAGGAAAGTCGCCCTTGGCCCAAAGCAGTATTCGAACGACGAACTTGATTGCAGTATAAATGAGCATCGTTTGATTGTTGTCTTAACAGTTTGTAATAGACAATTCCTTCAATATCCCAGTGTCCTCTGGTATGTTGAAAAATTCTGCTTCCTCGACTGATCGACGAACGGCGGCATTTAGTTTTGATAAAGGCTCTCTCCTCAAGTATAGTGCCTGAAGGTGTGAAAGCAATGTTTTACAGCAAGCACACACAGTTGCAGATTCGCCTCGAACCTTTCCATTGCTTTTTACTTGGCGTAGGACAAACGTGTTACATTAAATGGTTTTGTGCGTTCCCTAAAACTTTTAGCAGGATTTGCTGTGATAACAGCTTCCAACTCTTCGGAATCACGTTCTTTTGGTCAGTCTTTTATACAGAAATCCACATTTCGGAAACCAAAACCACCTGCGGCATCCTCGTAAGTGCTCTTGAATGGATTTTGCGGCTTTACTTGCATTGGCACCTTTGTGAAACTGATAAGATGTAAGGACAGGGGTGAATACCGAAGATTATGAAAAATATTTTTAGAATCTGTAGGAAAAAAAGGTGTAGCATTCCTAAACAATGAGGCACTACTTTAATAAATACTCTAAAACCCGACATTACTTTCGTTCCATGTATTGTATTGTGTAGATTCCTAAAGTTCTTTAGTGGTTTCTGAGAAGCAACATAAAGCGTCTTGTTAATTTTTCGCCTATTAATTTAACCCATTTGAGACTTATTTCCAGCCAGTTTATTAGCAGGGTGTATCGGTTTACAGTATTTTTCCTATTCAAGGCATTGTAGGAAATTCCCTTCATTTACCAAGACAAAATGAAAAACCTTTCAAACGCTTTGCTAGGCGGAAAAAAGTGGTATATAAGAACAAGTAATCACTAATCACGTTCATTTCTTAGTAGAGTAGTAGAAATAGCCAGAGATATATAAAAATTGTACTGGTAGTGTGGTGCGACTGTGATTATTACCCGTTATTTCCCTACCTGCATTTATAAAAAAGGTTTAATAAAATCTGTACAAAACCCTGAATGTCAAATAAACTCAAATTCTTTAAGCTTTGCTTTTGCTCCAAAAAGTTGAAAAGGAAATAAAAAAAGGCTTAACGTCATTATTTAATAATTAAAAATAGATAATTTGGCCGAAGGGGATTGATTTAGGAAAAAGACCAAATTTGTAATGATTTGGATCGGAAAGTTTTAATAAAACAAAGCAATGATGCATAGCTTAAATGCATGTTTTATAGCAGGTACAGTATTAATTGCTTTGTCTACACAATTTAGTCAAATCTTTTTTTTAATATAAACTACACTACAATGTCCAATCTTTTGGAGGCTTATGGTAGATACTTCAACCAATTCCAAGATTTGATTTTGCAGAGAAAATAAGGATATGCAATTAGGATAGAAATCCCAGACCCATTGATTCTGCATCGGGCCATGCTACTCACCCAGTTGCTCGGTATAGTTTAGGAGAGAGGCAGATGCAAAATAAATAGGGCGAGAACTTGCTATATTAACCGCAAAATAAACTTAATTGGCAAGGCATTGCCAACCCTCTTTTATACGCATACATGTCATATAACCAGCCTTTTTACAAAATGGCATAGAATTTTGAAAGCCCTTAAGAGATTTTGTACTTTTCTCACCCAACCAGCCGGACTTCCCTGGAGATTATATATAGATTCTCAAAACAAGCTTTCAATAAAACGAAATTTGTATGAAAATATTTAATAAGTGCTTTTAGAAGTAAAAATTTCATATTCAAGGGCCCACTCGATTCATTTTCTGTAAAGGGGAAGGGGATTCTTGCTTTTAAATTCAGGGAAAAGTTTTGGATAGTCTGGACCTTAAAACTAACGGGAGAAACACACTTTCCAATGCACTTAACTGTTAAAGTTCTTAACATTTTACCCTATGTATCTACAATATTTACAATCTAAAGTGGGAGAGGTAATCTCAAATAAAATGAATTTGGAGAGATAAAATTAAAATAATAAATCTGTTAAAGCTTTAAAGGTTTAGATATATTTTTAGGATTAAATTTTTAGAAACACAAACATCTATGAATATTTATAAGTATGTACAAGTTTATCTACAATTGTTCGTTTTGTGTTTGCCAGAAAAATGAAACGACAAATTAAAATTCAACTTCTCCATTGCATGAATTAAAAATACATATCCTTATCAATAAAAAAAAAACTAAGCGATTTAAAGATTTCAGATTTCTGCTAAATCCATCAAATTATCAAAATATTTCCTTAAGAAAAATCTGGGAACTGTTGGCCCGCAAAAATACCAAAGCTTTTAACAAACATGGTATGTATATATATATATACATACATGCACATAATTTTTGCAGAAAAAATATGGGTTTAACTAATAACATGATTAACAAAAAGAGTGCCTGCAAACTAGGAAGCAGCGTCGTCTGCTCTAAACTTCTTATAAGCGGGAGACTTCGATTCCGGAAGGGATCTTCGTTGAGAAGTCTTAGAACCAGAGGAGACTGGAACAGAATCTGAAACAAAATTATTATTATTAAGAGTGTGGCAAAGAATTTTTTCTCTCTCTTACCAAAAGGTGTCTGTGTGTGTGTGGGGGGGGGGGGCACCAACAAATCTCACTCCTAATCCAATCAAGCAACGACATCTCTTCTATGCCGACCGGGCCTCCGTCCATAACGATGAGTGGCTGTGGTGTAAGCATTTCGTTTAGTCACTGTCCATCCTTGGCCACTCACCTCACACCCTAGTTCTATTCACAAGTCTATTTTCCTTAATTCTTCTTACATGTCCATGCCACCTGAGAAGTCACAACGCGTTTACACCTTTAACATCTCGATTTGTTCCTATTATTCTTTGCATAAAAAGCTTAAGTGTTAAAGTTGTCCATTTGCACTGCTCTCATTAGACCAACCTTGACACAAACGGGTAGATTCCTGAGGACATTCCACACTAAAACTCATAATATTCAATAATTCATGATCATGACAACCCTGAGACTTATTTACCATTCAAAACATTGTCGCAATCTACTTCATCTATAGCACTATCATTTACAATGCATCCGATATACAATTTCGGACTTGTTCAAGGGTGACAACAGACTGACATCACTCCCCGAAATACCATTGCCTTACTTTACTGCACATCCTTTTAGACCCCCTCTCACACACCCTGCCAAAAGCTTTGATCTACATTTACAAATACATCACTTCAGCCAACACCACCAGGTCAGCATATACCAAGAGCGTACGATTCCCTAACTCCATATACGTATTTCTCGCAGTACACCATCCATCAAGATATTAAACATCCACGACATCACAACATAATAGATCGTAAGCTTTATTCAGATCAATATGGCGAGCTATCTAGCGTAAAAGGGCTTAAAAGGCATCTCGAGGGAAAGGAAAGTGCAGAACTTTCCGCTAAATAAAGCCTAATCGGAGTCATCTTGGGATGTGATGAAGCATTCAGTGAAGTGTCGCCAAAGTGACGAAAGTGCGATTCTGACGTGAGCGGCCAATCGGCAAGGAGCAAAAGCGCAATTTTAAATTTCCGGGCAAAGGTTGTTACTAGCTCACGGTCGATGACATAGGCCATAATGTACAGGTAGAAAAAAATCTACAGGAACACCAAAAATGTTCCCAAGCAGACCGATCTGCATGTTAACATTGCCCAGGAACCAACCTAGCCAAGGACAAAAAGTCTGGTAACGTATAGTTCTGGGCCAGCAATATTTTTTAAAACAAGGGGATGTTCCGAGCTACAACAAATATTAAAACAATTTTGACTTAAAATTGAAAAATTCAATAAAATGGCTAAAGGTTCTGCGATAAAAAATAGATGGCACTTGAGTAGGGCACTGCTCCTTCCACACCAAGATCAGATGACATTGGGAAGGGTGAACCGGTGTAGTCAAAATACAAGAGCAGAGGGATTTTTCAAAATCCCACAGAGCAGAACAGAGATGATCTTGGCGGATCTAAATATGTAAAAATGGCAGAACAAATTCCCTAGATTCATGTACCCATCTTAGGAGCCGGACCCGCGTGTACAGTTAAATAATGCACTGTGTACGGCGACATAGACAACAAGATGGCACTCGATAGGGAAGGTGCAGAAGGCACTGGTCAACAAACAGAACGGTATGGTGGATGGAGTAGAACTTCCACAATCCATGTTGAGCTGCAGATGCGTAAAACTCTCATCCGTAGTCAAGCTTTGAGCAAAGGAATGATAGAAGATGATGGAGTCGAGCTTCAGAGTTGACATCTGGGCCGCACCAAAATATGATTAAAGGTCTACATAATGGGTAGAGAACATCGGGCAGCAGCGAGGTAAGCAGTTGATCTTCAGGGCAGTGTGATCCTGAGGACAGCATATTCCTGTATTGGGCCGGAGATGCTCGCTTGGGATACTGAAGGAGCAGCATCCCAGCTAGAGAAAGCGGGTACGAAGGACGCGATCGCGGATGCGGGTCGGAGTTTGGTGTCCCATTCTCCAAATGGAGGGAAGGGGATCATGCGACAACTTTCCCCTATTCATTGACTCGATTACACACCTCTGGAACGAGTCTTCCCGTCAAGTGAAAACACTGTACAGCCGCAAATAAAAGCGGCGAGCGTGCTTCGAAAAATACCGACTGAAATGGTTCGAGCTGCGCTTATAGCGCAGGGAGGCATATCGCTTATCTGAAGGTTGTCTCGCACTCGGCCGACCAAGGAAGTGGACATAGTTGGGTGCAAAACGGCCAGACGTTCGAGGTAGCCGAAGAACTCAACAGGGACAGAGAAATTTCATTTCCTAAAATGTAGGCCACCGCCACCGCGCCCGCTTCAAGCACCAGCACGGTGGTTTCTCAAACAACGGCGTCCAGAAAATGATCACCATCATTGACCACCGCCCAACCAAAATCAAGTTGTGCATCCGGAGACCACAGGGATGAAAATGAAGCGGTGAACAATAATGATTAATCATTAAAATCATCTATTTACAACAAGTCGGCAAGGCCCGACCCCCTACATGAACGATTAGTGGGGTCGAATGCCTTGAACTGGTTGCGATACCAAACGGCGAGAGCGCTCCCCCCCCACCCTGTTTTCTCATCACACGTTCGACCTTAACTAGCTATTACTCATGTCCTCTAAGGAGTAGCCTACCAGTTCCCTAGTATATCCCAAGCAAAGGCCACGATGCCTTGTAAATGCTTTGAAGACTTTCGAAACTAACCATATTAATAGATTTCGAATGAATCGCTTGAACATCCTCCAGTCTCAGAATGGCAAGAGATTTGTAAGGAATTGAGTAAGTGATAGAGAAAATCAGACTCCATTGGGCAGTTATGATGTGGCAGAATTGTTAGAAGACTACAGGAAACTGACCATCGATGAAGTTAGATGAATTTAAATTTCTTCACTGGACAAGGCAAAGTTTGCAATACAAAATTTTCACTGCAGAACAAGAATGCTTTCCATTTGGTTTAAGTAACTGGTCGGGGACAATCTTACAGGTGTAAAGCACAGACAGCGTTGCCCATGATATACACGCGATCGCCTTGCGGGGCGCAAGATAAGGAAAATAACGATGGGAGATGCAGAAGAGCTGAGTAAAAAAGAGCCCAAGGAAGAACGATTGAAACATGGTCGGGGACTAGCCTGTAAAACTAGTCACATGGCCAAGAAAATAAGGAAGAATAGGGAATCCTAACTTTTTTTTATAGCCTTCACGACGATAAATGCCGGGTGAGTGTATTCGTAAGGGGAAAAACTACCAAGGATGACATACCTTGCAACCACCTCACTTGTGTAGCGGGGCCATATCCTTTCTCATTCCTAGCAGCAATCCTAAAAATGATGGCAGGCTTATTGGTGGTGTCAATGTGGGCGGAACTGAGCTGAGAGGAGAGCACCGTACACTGGTTACTCGCGCCACAGTAAACTCTCATAAAGGTCAACTTCGTCCCACCAACACACACATCCTGCACAAAAAAGAAAATTATCATCTCTGTGGAAATAATAATATTAAAAAAAAATCCAAGTTAAAAGAATCATTCAGAAAAAAGAAACCAACAAAGGATTGCAAAGGCGCCCAATACCTGTGGAGTAGAAACGTTCCTAACATTTGGCGACGTTGCACTCCTAACAGCCAAGTAAACGGAGTACTCGAGGATGTCGCCGGCGGTATTCTGGGGAGGCTCCCAGGAAAGGTGGGCTCCTTCTAAGCTTTTTGAGATCTTGATTGTTGAGGGAGCTCCAGGATAACCAGGCAAACACGTCTTGAATGCAGATACCTGGTGAAAAAGTATGGGATTAATAGGCATAAATTAGGAAGCAGGTAGGTGGATAGAAATACAAGAAACTAAAATGTAGCCTAAATTCAGGAGCCACTTGCCAACCTAGCAACTACATACATAATATTTTCCTAATGAGGCATTCAGGCAGCCGCCAAAATTATAAATAAGCAATTTCTAGGCTATCTTAAAAAGATAAAAATTAAAACCAACAAGAACGCCGAAGAAGCCCGAACATGTACCCATCGCCCACACGGGTGTGCACGAACTGTTCCCGAACAAAGGGGACAAGTGGTAACGGGGTAGGTAGTACGTTACAAGCTCCCCAAGACTGGTACATTCTACAAAAATGTGCTGGAGACAAGGGGCGCCAAATATTAAGGTACAGGGTAGTACTCTGTCAACAAATGTCCTGCAAGTGTGGCCGATTCAGTCAACAAACATGAAATCAACGACGCATTGGAGGGTGGGGAGACAGGCCTAGATTTCCATCAGCCGCTTAGAGCTTTGCCATGCAGGCCTAAGGACACCCGATTCCTGTTATGAAGAGAACAGAACGCTGGTCCGGTTACCGAATCGATGCAGTGTTTGACGCCCTCACTACCGCGCTAATTAAACAATTTCTACATATCAAGGAAGCCAGCACAAGAAATTCTCGTGGTTCGTCGCAGCAGCTGTGCCACCACTGATTCAGCGAACTAGTGGGCGAGACGATAGCAAAGCCTCAAAGAAGAGTCGCTATGGATCACAATTCGATCTCGGAACATGGCACGGCGATTAATCTCTACTATTGATCGTCATATTGGAACCAGCTCAGCACTAGACAGACTTCAACTGGAAGATCCGTGCCGGCAACGGAAGAGGTAGGATAATGTGTAAAAACTAATGCCTTTTTCGGATTTGGAGATGTGTATACTGGTATGGTTGCACGGTACCATGCGTTACAAGTAAAAAAGAACGGAATACTTCCGGATAGGACCGGCAGAAGGTTTGGAATGAGCGTGGAAGCGATCGTCCTCGCAGGTCTGGAGGGGCACTTCTTTTTTTTAATATTAAGGCGTAGGACGTCCTAAGTAGGGCTGGGCGCAACAGGACCAAGTCCTCAGCATCGCGCAAGGAGAAACGATTCACAGCATTAACAGTCAGGATTTCCTTCTCCAGGAAATACACGGGATATTTTCTTGGAGGAAGCAGGGTGCAACTCTCAGCAATTAACACACTTTGCCATACATAAGTCCGCCCTGACAGACTGGGCAAAGCAGACTTTGCATGTCTACAGGAGCGTTTCGTATGACCGAAGCGGTGGCACCAATGCCTTTACGAGGTAGCGATACCAACTGGCACGCACCAACTTAGGGAGCATGTCACGATCTAACGTTCTCATCACACGCTCGACATTTACTGCTGGTCAGCCAGCTCTTCGGTGGTATAAGAGTTGCCTCGGATAAACCACTCCTTTCACCGGCGAGCCATGGAGTGGCCGCCTAGGAAGAATCCGCAGTATTTGCCAGAAGGCTAACGACCGAAAAAAGGGTCACCGTCTCTCTACAATTTAGCTAGCTAATGCCCTCCTATGATGGATGATGATTCCTTTGGCCAAATCTACTGTACCGAGCGGTGTATTGCAACCAGCGTGGATGGACTTAAGGCATGGAAGCCGATCCCACTTAGGATTAGGAGCCGTCCGTGTACAATGGAAAGGCTCTAGCGTGACAAGATGAGCTCCAAAAACGTCAAACGCAATACTCCAGGTGCTGTAGAAGGATTGTAAATAGAGACGTTGCAACAAATAGTCTTGGGTAGTGTCCTGAACAGAACCAGGGCGCTACTGACCTGAAAGCTACATTAAGCTGCTTTAGGAGTTTCCTAGCCCCACATCTGAAACGCTTAGGTTATGAATGGCATCTCTCGGCGGCATCGGCAGTGAATTGGATAACAGCCGTTAGCGACTGTGTGGGATGCTGGAACACACTACAAGCACATAATTCACTTTGTGCGGTGCAGAGCAGCGCATCTGTAAAGATTTGAGCGAAAAGCAACAATAAAACAAGGAGGCAGCTCTATCAGCACCCCAGTTGGATCAGAGTACTTCCCTGCAGAGCACTGGGAATACGAAGTACATATTGGCCCGCCATGAGGTCTTGGCAGCACCAACACCATCTACTTTCTGGCAGGTAGAAAAAGCATCGAGGGGATAGTCGTAATAAAAAAAATGGTGGGTGCTGAGTGGGATTTTTTTTTTTTTTTTTAGAACTCATCTGGCAACTGCCTACTTAGGCATTAGTCGCCGTATTAAAAATCTGCCTAGTACTAGGCTACTTTAAATTCAGATTCAAAAAACACAAAAAAACAAAACGCTAAAAATTAAAAAAAGGGTAAAGACAAAAAAAAAGCAGGAAGCAAACTCCTGCGTCGGGGATAGGTCCCCCCGGCGCAGGAACGTGCGACCTATAAGGGAAAAACCCCCCCAAAAAATTGGTTAAATAAAAGCGAGAAGGCCGGCCTCCCCCCAAAAGTCTACAAGTCCACCAGTCAATGTGCACGCACTCGTCCCGAGTACAAGGGACAGGCGGTAGCGACCCCGCCCATCCCGGTACTGGGACAGGTAACGTGCGCGAAGATCACCCAGACTGGGACATTCGACAAGAATGTGCCGACGCAGTCGTCACAATAGGGCGCAGGCGAGCGCTCCATCAAATGGCGATGCGTCACACGAGTATGTCCGATTCGGAGACGACAGAGAGCGACCAGAAGCCGTCGCGGCATTGGGGATAGGTCCATGGGAATAGTCGTGGCGCAATGGCACGCAACTTTAAGTTCCCCAAGACCGTCTCCCATCTTCTTTGCCAAGCAGTCTGAAGAGCTGCCCGTATTCCTGCCATGTAGTCGGTGTGAGGAAGAGCGAAACACTGGTCCAGTCGCCTGGTCCTAGTGGACTCTCTGGCGCCCTCATTCCTACATGTTCAGGAACCCAGCAGAAGATAATCTCGACATCCGCCCGGATTGCCAAAACCGTGGCGTCACGGATATCGCCAACCAGGGAATGCGGAGATTCCAATGCCCCGAGAGCACTCAGGGCGCTTTGTGAGTCGCTATAGATCACAATCCGGTCTCCGAACCGGGCACGTCGCGTAATCTCCCGTACCGAGTAGTGTATTGCCACCAGCTCGGCCGTGAAGACAGACGCAGCGCCTTGCAGAGCCCCGCTGACTTCAAACAGAGAGGATACGGCGTGGAAACCGACCCCCTCCTGGGACTTGGAGCCATCAGTATACACTGGCACGGTTCCAGCGTGACACGAGGTGTGCTCCAAAAAGGTCGAACGCAATACTCCCGACGTTGTACAAGCTTTGGGAGCAGGGGCGTGGCGACAAATAGCCAAATTTGGTACCCGCCAGGGTGGCATCCTGGGCAGAACCAGGGGCGCCACCGGTGCGACAGCTATACCCAACTCTCGAAGCAGTTTCCTGGCCCTAAACCCAAAGGACTTAGGGTATGACTGGCGTCTCTCGGCGGCATAGGCACCGTCGAAATCAGCTGCGGATGCAGTGACAGCTGTTGGCGACTGAGGAAGGCGCTGGGCTCACGCGTACAGGCGATCAATGGGGGATGTGCGGAAGGCACCGGTCGCCAGGCGAAGGCCGGTGTGGTCGATCGAGTCGACCTTCCGCAATACACGCTCGGCTGCAGATGCATACTGAGTGGGAAAAGGAGGATGTGATCCACCTTCCCCATATCTCAATGAGTTAAAGTCAAACTAGTGATCGGGGCCTTCCCTATTTACACTCGGGAGGGCATGCTGCTCCTCCAGGTATCAGGTGCGACAGGCACCTGGTACCTACCTCTACCTTGCGGGGTAGGGATAGGAGGGAAGGAAGCTCCCGCTCCACCAGTAGTGTTTCAAGGACTATACTATCACTGATTCGTATCAAAACACAAATACTATAGACGTTAATATTTTCCAACTAGGAGGACCGGGAACCTGGTGACTTTGGGGTCACCAGATAATGTCATTATGATCTATATGTGCATTTCATTACCCGATCATGGAATCGGGTCACAAAGCGAGGAATGGATAATGCAACTTACTATATACAAATTCGTTTTCGCATCTTGAGGTGCAAAAACGTCACTCATCTTTACACCCATTAACCCTGAGGTGGCCAAACCGGCGCAAGGGAAATTCTATTTAAGAATTCAACGAAATATTGAACATTTTGTCATAATTTCACCTTATACGATAAATCTGTCAAATTTTAGAATGACTTTGAAATTTTAATGGTTTGCATTTCCCAACAAACTCGCTTCATATAGACCTAGTTTTATATTTTGTGGGTCATTATTGAAGTTTAGCAATGTTTCATTAATAATTGTAAATTGTGGTTTGGATATTATGTGAGGCCCCAGTCTGATATTGCCCATCGCTGCATTAACGCCGTAGTGGTTCTGATAATTCGTCCCTTTCCCAAGGAGTGAACTAAATTTTGATATCATTGAAGTACCATTAACTAAAAGCTACCAAACTTCTGATGGCACAATAACCTACCTCACTCCATGGCCCTCTGCCACAAGCATTCAAACCAGCAACTCTGAACTTGTATGCAGTGCCAGATTGCAGCTTGACTTCCACCCCATTCATTTCTCGATCAGTAACTTCACCGTCAGCATTCAAGTACCAATCATTTTTGGAGTCCTCCGACGGCAAATAATACGACTGGACAGTACACGCCGTGCCGCGAATTATACCCACGTCGTGCCATTCACTAGACTCCTTCTTGATTTCCTGAGAATAGGAATTCACAGATTAAATCAAAAGCAAAGAAACCATTGGGGAGAATGAAAAAAAAAGTTGTGCAACAGTGAGTCAGCTTGCTACAATACCATATAAAAGCAAAAAATGAAAAGAAATTAATAAAATCATTGACACGTTCTTTTTAGCGGAAAAGGAATGTGGGAGGGAGATGAAGTAATGGGTGGGGGACAAGAACAGGAACAGCCATTTAAGCAAAGACTGAAAGGCTCATTAAGCTCTAAATCTGGGACTTCTTGCAGAATCAACCAGTACCAACAACCACAGTGGGCAATGAACATCAACGCTGCTAAAACTACCCAACCCTACAATATCTCCTATCGGGCATAAAACCACATTTGTCCACACCCAATGCGCCTTCATAGCAATGGGGTCCCAAGCTCTGTAGCATCTCATCGAGTCAGGGTCATCCAAAGTCAGAAAGCCTCAACCATACCGCCTAAAAGAAGCATGCATCTATCATACCTAATATCAGTCAATTGCTCCACACTCAGACCTTTCTCAAATACAGAATCAAACCAACTTTTACACAGTTTTGCAACCATTGCATATCCTAGCACTCTAATATATTCTCTTGTCCAATCCATTTCCATACATTCTTATATGCACATATTACCTTAGAAGTCAACTTTATCTCTTGCCCAGTTTTTCCTTCATCAACCCATCGTACACCAAGCACTACTCTAAAATTGGCCATTTGCACTGTATTAAGAGATATTTCCCACTTCCATACACCAACGTTAGCATCTGCATATTAGCATGCAGCCTCCTGACACATTCCACACGCACAAATCTTTAGCACTCACAATTATCTACCACACTTTCCAAACCCAAAATCCTGGTCACACACTGCTTCATGTCTACCCACAATCATCGATGAAACTAGACACTGAAAAATTTGGCATTTGTTCAAGGTTAAGACCACTATATCACACACCCAACTCAATCCTCCACACACCCTTCAATAAATATTTCCAAATCCCTCTCACAGGAGCCAGTTTGTATTCAAGAAACCAATCATATTCACATTCGCTTCACCATTCATACTTGCATTATACTACTGATCAAGAAGACCATCTACTTTTAACCACCTCATTGATCACAAATACGCCACCATTCTTATCCTTGGTCACAACTCTTCTGTTTCTCACTTCTTTACAGAATAAGTTTCTATCTGGGACCTCATTCATCTTTCTTCCAAATACTTCACTTACTGCATTCCTACTCTGGCTAGTCTATCTTTTACGCATTCATCCCCCCCTTGACATTTTCTCCTGCACTGTTAAGCATTAGCAAACATCTCTATTTTGCTTACCACTGCACATTTCACATCATTCTGTGATACCGCTATCCCTTTCCATAACGACATTCAGCCCTAGAAATTGCTACTATCACTTCCCTGTTTGTTCGTCATCGCCATGTTACCACTACTTCTCTCCTATTCTCAAACATCATTGTTGCTCCTCTGATTCAGCAGGCTATCATTTCTGATTTACCGCTCCACCTTCACAACTTCTCATCCATACACCAAACAATAAAACCTTAGACAGTATAGTCATGTGATCTGATTCGTCCCATACTCATGCACAACAAACAAATACAGCCCCCAACATATTCACCCTTTATTAGCCACAGTAATCATACTCCCTTTCCTACCCATTATTTATTTGATTTTTTTTTTACATACCCTCTTGCTGAAAATCTGCTTGTCCCACATTTCTTTCAACACAGAACCCTACCACTGTCTTCATTTATACCATCTCAGGGTGTACCAAAATCTCCTGCAATCCTTTCATCTATTCATATCTCATTGCTAAGCAGGTAAGGTTGTGTTAGAAAAAGAGTTGTAGAGTGGTCACATTTCCAAGAGGATAAGACAAGATCACTCAACCTGGTTGCAATCCATGTGAAGTATTTTTTTATTCTAGAAGCCCATCAGGTGACTGCCTACTTGGGCATATGTGGCCGTTCTATGAGGTTAAACTTCAAATGAACTACCACCTCATGGCTTTTGCATGGGCCACCAAGAGGGGAAAGGGAGCTATAAAATTCCAATAGCATGCAATAGGCTCCCTACATTCTAACCTGGGCTTTTAGGACAGCCTCACAGAAAGTGGAGCCCCCACTTAATGTTCTAATGTTGGGGAGACTACAGCAGAGGCTGTAGGATCAAACGCTTTCTGCCTTAATCTCTCAAGCGGTGGGAGGGAGCAGACATCATCTGCTCCTGTGGATCGATGCAAAAACTCATACTGGCAACACTACTCAGGCTATATCATTCCGGAACCTCTCTACTTCACTTCTGATAATTACAAATTCTTTACACTACAACCATGCACAGTTTCACTCTTGTATCATACCACTCCTTTCTGGAAGCACTGAGACACTTTTACTCCTACCATGATTCAGACGATCATTCAATTCCAAGTTGTCTAAGTATAACAAGCATCTGCAATACTCCTTTAAACATACTATTACTTCTCTTTCCCTGACATTCTACACACCCACTTGGTTCACAGACTGACACAAAGCAGCATGACTGGACAGGGTAAACAATGGACCTGCCGATTACTGTGATTGCATATGGCACTCGTAGGACAACACTCGGGTGCGTGGCTTCTCAGCCAAGCAAATGCTATACAGGGGTAGTCAACTACAATGGGCACAATAAGACTTTACCCACTTAACATTTAAAAGTACAAATTTGAACTACATTGTGTGTGGGGGGGGGGGGGCAAAAGCAAAACTCAGCAATCTTGGCATTAAGCCCACATTTGAAAACGTCCATACTCACCATCTCGGAGCTATTGGTGAGAACAGTGCTCTCTCCCTTAATGGCAGTGGTGGTGCTGAAGGAAGAGTTTATGGCAGCCGAAGCCAGAGTAGACAAGGGATCGCCAGAATCAGTTTCTGAGGTCCCTTTCATACTTCCATCTCTCGACCTGGAACTGGAGTCTTCCACATCAAGGGGTTCATCTTTAGATTCCAAATTCAAGGCAAAAGAATTGGCTCCATTTGAGGATCGTCTCTCTTCGCCCAGAGTACCGTTCATTTCGGCTTCCTCCTCTTTAATTTTAATAGTCTCTGGGGCATTGGTGAGATGTTGCATTTTGGAGTCGCCTCCACTTTCCAGGGTTGGAGTGTCTAGCATCGGCCTGACTTGCCTCATTTCATCTTTCCTAAGAGAATCTTGCGTGGTATCCATCGGCGTGGACTCCTCTTGGTTGTAGCTTTCTCTAAGAAATGGATCACTGTCTGTTCGTACTTCTTCAGAGGTTGATTCTAATCCACCAGACCGAGAAATATGCTTTAGTTCATTCTGGCATTTGATAGCCCCAAAGTTATCTACCTCATTCTCCCCAATCGACATCGCCATCTCACTTTCTGCCTTCTTCGCTACTTCCTCTTCAGTTGCATCTGTTCCCTCAACCGTGCCAGATGGCAAAATTAACCCAGCCTCAGCAGCCAGTGCAGCGAGAGCCGCGTCTGATGTGACAGGACCATCGCCAGTCTCCATCGGGGATGCAGATGGATGTTGTTGGGGAGCCAGGGAGGCGAGGTGAGGTTCTATAGGAGCACTTGTACCAGCCTGGGATGTTACCAAAGTAACAGTTTTTTGCCCACCAGCCATTGTCACTTGCACGGTAACTGGTTTTCCACCAATTGTCAAAGACTGAAATAGGGAATAAAATTACATCACGGCTTTTCACATCCACAAAACAAGATACAGTTGGGATGGGAGAGAAGGGAATGAAGCTTAGATTGAGGCTCTTTCTAAGGTATCCCATTTGAATGCATATCCTAAATGTCAATTTTTAAGTGATAGAACCAAAGAACATAAAACTAGTCCTACCTTAACATCCATTCATTATCAAAATCATTTTGCAAATTACAATCCACTGTCATACATTGTTCTACCTTCAAATGACTACCAGCTTATGGGGCTCTTGCTAGCCTAATTTGTCGTCTATCTTGAGGCACGGTTCAATCCGAGTGAGTGTGGACACAAAACTTTAAGAAGAGTCACGAGAGGAATGCCCAATGGGAGGATACACTGAAACCCATTGGGGGAGGAGGGTGTAAAGAATTCTACAGGGATCATCAGACGAATTACAATAACGGTTTTATCTCTCTCCCACTAGTATCCCTTATGGGGCACTTGTATCCACATACCCCAACACGAAGTAGAAGTATCCCCAATCGGGTACCCATATCCACATAAATGTGATGCAGAACCACAAAGGGTTCCATTCCCTACCCACCAATAGGACCAGTCCCTGGTGCTGAGAGGCTTGCCAATGAATGTCATTCTGATCTTTGTGCATTTTATAATGGGGTTGAGTAATCATATACAGGAAGAGAATGGCAGACAGGGTTATCTTATGCACCCTTACACTTTCCTACACACCATTAAGTACAATCAAGTTCACACACCCCGTTCAAATTGCAACCAGGCATCAAAGTGATTTTTGCCACTTGCATTCTTCAGTCATGAACACCAAATTGTGCTCCTAATGCACCACATTTGATTCTTTTCATCAACCACTTCCCACACAGAGTGGGGTTAGGTTGCATCAATGCCACGCATTGCATACCCTGCTTTCTAAAACAAAACTTTCAGTTGGGCTGCTTCCCAGGAGAGCAGCCACTATCAGGCTTAGTCACCTTTGTTCAGGCTCGTAGAATGATACCTTAACTTTCATACATATCTGAGCTTTGAAAACTCACACTACACTTAGTAATGGAGAAAGTGTATGAAACTCAGCTAACTATAAATGGGAAGGGAAAATTATTTGCAGAGCTTATGAAAGAAGATGGACCTGGTACAAGTGGTAAGTCTAGTAGATGCAAAACATTTGTACAATTGAAAGCAGGGTAGAGAAGAATGTCTTACTATCCAGTATGGTTAAAGGTTTTGTTTTTTTTACCTGCTGACCAAGCTGCAGGTTACCCCCGGAGGGGAGAGCCAAGATCTGTCCCGAACTTGTGTTCAGTAGTGTAGTGCCACTGACTCCAGGCTTCCCGAGGTTAACAGTTTTGGTATTAGTCTGACCAGCCATTGTCAAAGTGATGGGCTTGCCAAGGGTTTGGGTAGATCCCGCCCCGGACGAAACAACCACCATTTTCAAACCGGGTGAAGTGACCTTTGAAACAAAACCATAATGGTCATACCAATAACTAGTAGTTATTCCAAACAAGGAGGGTGAAGGAAAGAAAACAAAATCAATACATCACAACACAAAATAATTCTCTCCTAACTTGTGGCGGGGCTTGACTCGTCGATAGATTCTGGATCCCTTTTATGGATGCTGATGACACAACGATGATCTGGGAAGACTGAGGTCGCAAAGATTGGATACCTTGCACACCTCCACCAGGCTTGGTGATGACGATGGTTTGTTTTCCTACAGCATTCGCTCCTAACTAAAGGAGGTTTCAGTTAGTGAAGTGCTTATTTCTAATAAGTATATGAGCAAAAGGGAAAGGGGGGTCATTACACTTGTGGTAGACCTGAGGGCACACCTACCAAAATTAGAAAAGGCCCATCTTTAAGAATAGCTAATATCAACCAAAATTAATGAAAGAAAAAAGCAAAAGAAACGATATCTACAAGACACAAAAGGTGGTGGGGGAAAGAGTGGCCTTTAATTTAGTGCCATTTCAATGCTATGAAAAAATAACCATATCTACACCGTTTATGCCATATTAAACAAGGCTTATCTCAACTCAGGTCAGGCCACTTCACTATATAATACTACAATACAAACAACGCTCTTGCTAGTCGAGTGGATACGGGTTGGTCCGCTAAAGTCGCGGTACCGGGTTCAATCCCGGCAAGAGAGGACACACACGTAGAGACCTGGATACGATGGTGGACACTGTGCTCATAGAATAAACCTCGCCCCGACACCAACATGCAACCAAACACCTACTTATAGACTGCAAAAAAAACCTCAAGCACACACAACCATCTCTTAGGAACCTGTTGATCCACCAAGGAGTGCTGTGGTCTTCCTAGAGACCCACCCACCTCACAGAATAGAGGCAAGTAAAAAGTAAGAGTTAAATAAGGCGAGCATCATTTTTCCCATACCAAATGATGGGGTATTAGCGTACCAGGGTTGAAAAAAAAACAAAAACTTTGCCCCCCCCCCCCAAAAAAAAACCCACTGGGTTTTACCAAAAAAACAAACCTAAGAATAATGTAGAAAAAGAATAGCTATCTCTATTTTTATAATAATTAATTAGTTTAATAATTATATTATAGTAAGAACAGTTCCCTGATTGAGAAGTGTGGGTACCCATTATAGCCATAACCTGTAGGAGAGATGAATTATTGAGTCAGTATCAGAGAAATAACTTTCATTTGATACATTTCTATGCCCATACCCCCTCAGAACACACAGCGGGTAAGTGGTTGATGATTAAGTGCTCCAACCACTAATTGAGGTAAGTGAAACAAACAAGTGGAATTGGGTAAATCGATGCATTTACAATTTCAGTGGGCAAAATGGTTATGTGTAAAAGGTTAATGGGTTAAAATAGCATCTAAATATAAGGGGTTATAATAGACTGCCATAGCCAGAAAATTACCTGTTGTTTAGCAATAACAATATTCTGTCCTGCCACAAGAGTTTTGCCAGCAGTTTGTGCTCCAACAAGTGAAGCTGTCCCAGCAGGTAGGCTCAATATTTGGCCAGTCTGAGAAGTGGTGGGAGTAGCAACTGTAGAGGTGCCACTTTTGTTGAGTCCTGCAGCCTGATTATTAACCAATTTCACAATTGTTGGTCCAGCTTTACTTTGAACTAAGTTAACCTTTGACATCTAAAAAAAAAAAGAAGAAATGAGTAATGTTTTACCTCAAGCTGTGAAGAATATATTACTTTTACACAAAAGTGTGCTCTTACTGGAGCTAATCCTTTGCTGGTCTTCACTAATGTAACTATCTGTGGCTGACCACTACTCAAGTTGCTCTTGGACAGGATAAACTGCTTCCCTCCTTGTGCACCACCTTGGGTATTTAATACCTGAAAAAGTTAAGAGTAACAAATTCAAGGGTAGGCTTCTATACTCAATTTAAACCCATCTCACTTTGAATATAAAATGCTAAATTATCTTTACACAAAATCATGAAGTCAATTAGATGAATAATAACCAGCTATTTAAGGGGTATGATTTAAGGTTCAACTTCATCCGCTCTCTACTAAGAATAACCATCAGCTACCAAGAGAAAAACTTAGCAATTACAATAGCCTCTATATTATGAAATTGATTCAAACCATCCTTACTTGTCCAGAAGGAGAAATGAGACGAACAGCCTGTCCTGGAACAGTGTTAGCAACTTTGACTGTCTGAGGAGACACGATGGACGTTGATGGAAGGACCTTGAGGGCAGTGGATGTTTGGCCTGCATTTACAGTGGTTAATTTCTGTGTTGCAGCAGCAGCAGCTGCAAGAGCAGCAATTCCAGTCATATTTGTTGTAGTTGTGACTGTTCCTGATGTGGTTGTTGCACTTGCAACAGGCAGAGGAGTCCTCAAGATCTGGGTAGTCTGACCTCCAGGCCCAATCACCTTTATTTGACCTTGTGTAGGAGCTCTCACACGCACGATATTAGTGGCAGCTATAATAAAAAGGTAATGATGGCTTCAACCCCTCTTATTAATGACCAAAGCTTTTAGCCCAAAACAATAGATAACATGATTGGGCAACTAATTGCAGGATAGGTTAAACTAGTAATACTAAGTTCCTTGTCTTCCCCTGGGCTTCATCACTAAAGTAACAAACAAGGACCCGAAATAAAAGTGAATGGATTGCAAGGACAGAGAAGATAAAGACCTCAGAATGCCTAGTTTGTTTGCTATAGCAGACAAATCAAATGCCAGGGAGAAAAGTTACTCTCCAACACCTCCAGTGACAGACTATCAGCTTCAAAGAGTATGAACTTTCATATTACTATGTATGCCTTAGTGGACAAATTCAAATCGACCCAAGGAATCCTCATTTCTACCCTATGTGGTCTCACTGAACATACCAATGTCAAAGTACCTACAAAAGGAACCAATTTACAAAATAGAAAATGACTTAAATGTTAAAAAAAATTCACACCATTGGAATGAAAGGCATTTAATTAAGTTGATTTCCTGAAATTAAAATGAATCAAATTCCTAACCTCTCTGTGTTTGTGGCGAGGAGACCAAAGGTGTAGATGAAATAGGCGATGTTGTCGGCAACCTCTGATTCAAGGTAGAAGTCTTGACTGGAGTGGTAGGAGTAGAAGGCAATGGAGAAAGCGGGGATGAGAGAGAACTTGGGGTGGAATCCATGAAAGGGTTTGTTTGTGAAGAAGAAAGGGGCGAAGGTGAAGTCACTGGAGTGGGAAGATCGTATTTCTGAACCTGTTAAGAGGAATAACTGTCAGAATTGTTTGCACCCAGTAAAATGTCCTTATAAAAGGCGTTCAGCTGTGGTCACCTACCTGAAGAAGATAAGCATCTGCAACAGGGACACTGCCCCAGCACAGTTCCAATGTAGTAGTAGAAGCTCTCACTAGTTGAACTTTTCCTGGCGACGGAGGTGCAGCAGTTTCCAGATACCACAAGTCTTTGCAGCAGACCTGATGGCAGATTTCAGACAATTGCATTATCAGGCAGAAGAAATAACAGGATTAGTGAACACAGAAAATGTCCTTTTACGAACCAGTGAAACAAGATGGGTACACTTGTCAGTTACGTATAGTATAGCTCCTCAAGTCAGTTCAACCCTTTTCTATTCATTTGTATTAAATCTTAGCTTTTAGGCACATCAGACTATCCAAGTGGAAACCCCACTTCTGATTACAGGTAAGTTAAGGCACAGTTAGTGGCAACCAGGAAGCCTGATTATAGGGATGGTACAGAATGCTTTTGGAAAGAAGTGAGAAAAATAACAAAAGGTTACAAATTGAAAATTACTATTTATATTATTTTTAGAAAATTCCTCCAATACCCACCCACATTCCAACTTGATTGGCAAATAATAGCCAGAAATTCTAACAATAAATTTCCAGAAAAGATTTTAAAACAGATTACAACATTATTTGGCAATCAAGCCATTGCTTTAACCTTTTTTATTTTATTTTTAATAGGTATAAATTTCACAAAGCATGTACATCAATCATAATTCATATCTAATGCTAAGTCTGGCATTGAGCATTTTCTCATTCATAGATACTCCTTGTCAGAATCCTCCCTGGCATAGAAAATCCTCTTTCTACATCTGCATTCCTGTGAGGTACTGACAAAAGTACTTTTAGTAGTTTTTACTATGTTTGGAAATTTAATGTCATTCAAATTATTTTTTATTTCAAAAACTTGTGACCAGCAATGATCTACTCTTGTGCCTGGTTCTAATTCTGGCAAAGTTTCAGTTGTCAATCTCCATTCATCATGAATAGTCAGGAGCTTCAAATGGAAGAACTTTTGAAATTTTCATAATAGATTGAGCACTTTCAGGGGACTTAATTTTGTTTGGAGACAAGCAGTTAAAATACTTTTAAAAATTGCTAGGGTCTAAAGGAGTTTTTTTCTATAATGTGCAGCAAAGAAGTGAGGAAAAAATTTCTAATTGATTTCTGTATCTTAGCAACAAATTCAGAATTTATTCCATGCACAATTTTCTTTAGTGGTATTAAATTGTTTTCATTATTGGCAGCTTCTTTAAGAAAAGCAAGGGTCCTTCAATTCAAGTTATACATGCTTGAAAATATCCAATTTTAACATTGTAACTCATAGTTTCTCATAAAATATGAATTAATGGTGCTTCTGTTTGAAATTTAGATACAAAATTCATGCAAGTCTTAGCAAGGAGACAATAAAGTTTAATTTTGCTTTTGTGTTTGGATTTTTAAGGCATATGAATTTTGCTATATTTTTCTGTTTTTATTAAATCTTCATTTTTTTAGAATAAAAATTAAGAAGTAATTTTCTATTGCTACCCATTGTTCTAAAATTTGAGAAATGGTTAGCTCCAAAGTAAGCCATCTTGTTGGAACATGTTTTAAAAACCTATGAAGTGGTAAGTCATATTCTTCCCGAATTTCTTCAGAATTGAGCAGATGACTTGGCCAATCATAAAAAAAAGTAAATATTTTGAATAAAATCTGAATGCTCTTGAAATTCTGCTGCTCTAATTCCTTTAATGAAAGCATTATGCACAAAGTGCAAATGACATGTGCCAAAGTTAATGCTTTTACCTATAATTTCCTTAATCTCATTAAAAAGACGGAAGACCTTTTTTATTGCCATTGAGTCCATCTGATCCAAGGTTGAATATATTTTGTCGTAGAAGACCCCCATTGACTATAGCCTTATCTAAACAATTCTTTATATCTGTTGCTCTAGCATGACCTATAAAGAAGGTTTCTAAGTGACTAGAGCATATTTGCTTTTGGATGTTAGATCAATAGCGTACCATTACCTTCATTTCCTTAACTCCTTCAGAATTAGTTGTTTCGTCGTACATTAAGGAAAACCGAGCATCTTTTACATCTTCCAAACACTTTCCCCTAAAATAAGGTCCAAGGGCTTCCATTACTAAATAGGAAAATTTCTTGTGGCCAAGACTAAAGATTTTTAGGACATTGCTGTCATGAAACTTGTCTTTGAATAATTCATTCCCAATCTGAAGCAGGGTTATTTCTAGGCACTTATGGCATACACCAATTTAGCTTGGTTTTACAGCTAGCATCTATTAGTGTATATAACTGAAGTTTTGAATGGCCACCTGGTAAAGGTTGACCATTAGCACTATTATTGATATTCATAAGGGTTTGATTTTTATTGCACAATTTTTAATATGATTTTCACTGATTGCATACAACACACAAAACTTTATCACTGCTTAAAAGTTTGCACCATTCACTAAAAGGTTGGCCATTTTTGTCTTTTAAATTCAACCACTCATCTCTGAATTGCACACTTTTATTTCTGTCAAATTTGAAGTCATTTTTAATTTAAATTGAAATATAAATTACAAAAAATTGCTAAAAAAAAATAAAGAATGATTAGGTTCTAGCTAATTCAAGAAAAATAATCGGATAGAAACTAATTAATGAGGAATGATCCTACTGTCCTATCCACTTTATCAATTATAGAGGCAGATGCAGAATAGAAAATAAAGAAAAAAGAAATTAAAATTGTGCAAAAGGTTTGGATGAAAAGAATAGCAGAGTTCAATAGTAATAAAGTCAGAAAGTAGTAAAATAATTTTTTCAGCTAGAGTAGGGCATTTACCTTTTCAGGTGCACCCAGGCATCTACCCTAGACCTTCATTCTAGAGGCAAATTCCAGTTTGCTATGCTGACTTACTCAAGGTAGGAGGTGGCAAGGTTAGCAGCCTCGTGTACCCATGGCAAATGAAGCTTTAATGACCAGATGCCCTTCCAAGTCAACCCATAACTTCTGAAAATAATTTGTGTGCAGAGAGGCTTGAACCGGAAACATCCAGGTTGCGAGTACAATGGACTACCAACTGAGCTATAGGCGCTTTAAACAAGTAAAATAATGAAAGAGCCAAACTCCATTTCTATTCAATTAGCTCTGCTACATAGCTAAACAGGTATAAACAGCAAAGTAGGTAGGTAACAGATAAGAGATAGAAGTCAAAGTAAAAAGGTGGAACCTACCATGCTATTGAGTGTAGAGACTAGGGACCAAAAGGTTGCCAATCCTATTGGTCTGTTAAAATAAAGTTTAATAGACCCCCTTGCAGGAAAATTAAAGTTTATGAAGTAGGTAGTAAAATGGAAAGATGAAAAAAGAAAAAAGCATGAGAAAAAGAAGCATTAAATCAATTAGGTACCATTCCTCAATGATGGAGTGGGGGCATTTAAAGCGACCTATATAAGCAAGTTACATAAACAACATGGATCAATACATGAAACACACGATTTAGCTCATAATTAATAAAGAAAAATAATTAAATCATATAAATGTATCTATTCTAAGGCAAAGAAGTGAGAGAAGTGGTGGAAATGAAGAAAAGTGACAAAAATGATCCTGTACCAGTCCTGTGATTAATCATTTGCTATGCTAAATGTAGCTCAGCAAAGAAATAAATGGTATGATACAGATCGATGGTAAAAATGCTATCAATTCCTCATCTTTCCACAAACATGTAAGATACTGGGCAAACTCTTGTGTGAAGGCACCCAATGCCCTAAAAGCTCCTGAAGTGGCTGCAAGGATAAAGACCCAACTAGGTTAAATCCCTTGTAGAAATGACAAAGCATTAGCCCACAAGGAGGAGCACCTTTAATTCTAGTTTCCTTTTTTCACAACAGGGAGAGGGTCATTCCCACCAAACCATTATTCACTCAAGGAGGATTCTAACTCCTGGAGTGAGGCCATCATAATCCCTGTATTGGGGTCCCAGCTACAACATCCTAGGAGAAGATTGACTGGTTCGATACTCATTGGGAGCCAGCAGGAGCATGGGGACTCATTTTTCTCAGGTTTGCAAATGCTAAGTACCTGCCCTGGGAGCCTGAGCCACGGCAGGAGCATAGGGTGTCATTTGGACCAGCAATAGCACGACCTCTCCTGCACAGTGGCCAAATGATATGCAGGGTGGCACACTGCCAGGACTTGCAGGACAAAAAAAGACAGTTGAGGGCAGATGAAGGGAAAATGAGTGGGAAGAATGCAGGAATATTAAAAACCACCACATACAAACAGCCTGCAAAGGAAAGCTTTAAAGAGCATCCAATTTAGAATGAAACTTACAGAAGCTATCAACTTGAACAATGTCAACAGAAAAGACACCTTCATTCCCATGCTAAACATGAGATCCCTTTGGGAAGTTGGAGATATGACGATGTGAAATGTGTAGGTGAGAAAAATGTGAGAAAATACCAAATACTCAATATAACAGATGAGAAAGTATGAAATGCAGATGCAGGATTCCCTCTGATGCAAACAGGAAGTGATTGAAAAGTGAGAAACAAATAGTTTTGTACACACCAAGGAAAGAGGGTACTTGTGGACAATGAGGCGACTAAACACCAGACTGAGTGGCTATCAGGATGCCAGGTGGTCCCACCATTAGCCGTGATGAAACATCCTAGAGTGGCACACCCCTGGGACAGGGGCAAAAAGGAGAGAAGGGAGCTGCTCAGTGACTAACTACCGTGCAAAATTAGCCACCAGCCTAGAAAGAGCTTTTAGAAAAAGTGGCAAAATAAAAATTTCTAGAACCCAGGTAATCCTAAACTAGTTTAAGGCTGCCAAAAGGAAATATTTCTGGGAGGTGGTGCAACTATTCTCTTCATGGGGGCGCCCCATTGCCTTGAATAAGCCAAATATAACCAAAACTGTCTGCACTATAACCATCCCTGAGAAAATGCTTAATAACATATGATGGGAAATTTGAGTTTGGCCATTGTCAGTGACAGCCTTCCTGTACTGGAAATCAGCGAGTAACAGTTTTAATGCAAATTTCTGTTCAAATAAGCAATTTTTGAAGACAATTTTTTGGAGAGCATCAGTATTCACGGTTTGAAACTAGTCATGTACTTTTAATGTTTTATATTCAATTAAATCATTAAAATTAATCACAAATGGCAAGTTACATGTATTTCATAGACCAACACCCTAGGTTACAGTCACATTTCATCATCTTTGATGACACAAAATTGACATCAATGATCATATTCTTACTTGCCAAAAACAGAGCACAAATAAACAGCTATAAAGATCAGTTCAATGTTTTTGGCAACCACTCTTCCTATACAAAATTTGAGGAGCCTTCCAGACTCTTTCACATCACCCACAAATTAAATAAGAATGTATGTAAGAATATTCCTCCTGGTCCTACAAGGAACCCCATTAGTAATTATAATTAAGAAATATCACCAAACATGAAATTTGATATCATGATAATAGAGAAAGATAAGGAAAACTAACCTGATTATTCCATGCCTTCCGGTATCCATCTCGTCCAGACCAGATATAAAGCCGTGTGTGAATACCGACAGAACAATGTCCAGCTCGAGCCCGAGGCATCTGTTCTTCAAATACGTCCATTGAAGTGTTGACCCAATTCATCGTTTCTAGGATGAAAAGGAAATTTAAATGCAGTCTCCAAATTTATATATAAAAGTACACAAAAACATGAAATCCACCCTTAAAACTATTCATGCTACATAATCAAGCAAGAGTTGGGGAAAGAAGAAATGGTGTGTAGGAAAGGCGCTCCTTATAAAACTTCTAAGAGTGCCAAGCCTAAATCTTAAAAAAGAAAAAGCAGCAAGCAGCATGATTCCTAAGGGCACCACCCTATCCCCCACCCTCTTCCAGCTTTTAATTCAATGTATCCCCATCTAAGCAGACGACATGCCCATTTACATCTTGATCTACCCCTGTATGCAGAGCTGCCTTCTTTTTTTTTAAGGAGCCCATCTGGCGACTGCCTACTGGGGCATAAGTCACCCTACTCAACCCAGCTTATTACTAGGCTATATTAAAAAACATATGCAAATAACAATGCTAAAAAAAATAAAAACTTGCAAAAAGGTGTTGGGGGGAGGTAGGGCCACCTCCCCCCTGGTGTAGGAACATGGGGCCCCACAACAAGTAGTCAAATAAAGTAGAGAAAAGTCAAAGTCCACAAGTCAGTGTGCACAAACTTGTACCAAGTATGAGGGACAAGTGGTTTGGAGGGTCCCCGGCGAAAGCATAGGGGGGGGGGGGGCTCCATTTTTCCGTGGAGCTGCCTGAAGGTTGCTCCGCCGCTGGTGTGAAGAGAGAGAGGTTTGGTTTTTTTTATATTCTCGTCATCAGTCATGGTGACCCTATCAGTGATACAGGAAGCAAATGCTAATCACTCAATGAAGTAGCCTGCTCTGCGAGGGGTGAATATATGGCCGGCACAATTTGAGGCCACTTCTCCTGCCTAGTGGCCTGGCGGCTCCACCTTAGGCTCAGTGTAAATTTTATAGACATTCAACAGAGAAAGAAAGGGGATGTGAGGGAGGTGTGAGTGGGGATGAAGCGTTGTTAAAAACCTGCCACCCTAAACAAGCTCAGGGGTGAGGGGGCATTGTCCCCTCACCCCCAATCCAGGATGGTTGGGTGAGAAAAAGCTGGTCGGCATCTACCCTGTGAAATTAGAGGTGGACCAGAGAAAGTTGCGGGAAAAGATGTATGGAAGGTGTGGAAGCAAGATAAGAATACAGGGTGTCAGAAAGAACGAGAATAGGCTAAACTGGGGCTGGGCAGGGTGCTGAGTCCCATCAGCACAGTGGCCAGGAAAGCAAATCGCTGTGCCCCTTACTGGGTGCACAGCTGGCCCCTTACTGGGTGCACAGCTGGCAGAAACAATTAAACCACCAGACATGCAGAGCTATTTTCTCCATCTTTCTGCACTGGATAGAACCAGAGGTGACTTTCATCAAGGGCATAAGTGGCTGCAATTAAAATTACAGCCGAATAATAGGATAATTTAAAATTTGTGAAAAATAAACCAACACAAAACAAGGTAAGCAAGGAACAAGCAACAAATAAAATGGAGGAAAGTTCAAAAGGAGTTTCCTAGTAATAAACCCAAAAGGCTTTGGGTATTATGAGTCCTTCACTGGACTAGGCCCTGTTGAGAGTGCAATGCGAGTTGTAAGTGACCAAAGGAAACTGTGCTTCTGCATACATGTGCATAATGCAGCATCGACAACCAGTAGCCCTATCAGCAGTCAAGTGTTGAATGTAAGGGAATGAAGAATGTCCATGGCACTGGTACAAGACAACCTAAGCCTGCAGATATGGGTATCCCAGCAGAGGCACTGGTCAAAAAAAGACCAAGAAAACTGTGAATCTACCACTTCCAGGTGAACCACATTTAGGAACAAGTTCAAGTCGATTGTGGAAAAGAGTACTAGCATAGTCTTGACAGTTGGCATCTGGGCCACACCAAGAGATCAAAAGGTTGCCAGCATATAACTTAGTGAGAACATCTTCCAGCCACACTCAAATGATACTGTTTATCCTCAACTGATTCTCTCCTTGTCCTATTAGGGCAGAGAGGGTCCCCAGGGATATGAGGAATCGACAGTCTCGCAAAACCTTGTATGATGATTGGGAGCCCTCCCATGGTATCGAGTGTCTCAATAATACCCATCTCCAAGTGGGATCATAGGCTTTCTGCAGATTTGAAAATAAAGTGGCAGTGCTGTCTACAAAGGAAGGCATCACAAATAACATTTTCTTGCCTGAGCAGAGCATCCAATGTGTAGTTGAACTTGCACAAACCAGCCAGGCTAGACAGTGATCTCTCCCCAATTTGTAAAAAACTAGCGCAGCAGTGATTTAACAAGTCTGGCAAGATATGATCAGTCCAAATCCTGTTAACAAATCAAACAAGGCCATGCCTTACTCACGTCTAAATATGGCATATTGGACATCATCTAAACTAGGGCCAGTGTCAATGCAACAAGGGAGCAGATAAACATGTCATCAAAGAATTCAGTCATGGTTTTCAGCAAGCTTACATGTAATGAATGCTGGCAGAGAAAAATCAAGGTTAGAGAATTTGGAGAAAGAACTCGTAAAGAACTTTCAAGAATGCAGGGTCTGAGATTGTGATCTGTTCTCCTGAAAGACAGCAGGGGGCTGGAGGTGAGCAAGAACTTACTCCAAACACTATTGAGTAGCTTTCACACCTCTCCAAGAAGTGTCTTCTCCTTAGATGCATGAAAACCAAGAAAAGCAGCAGACATGCTTCAAAACACACAGGAACCTTGTCCTAACCTGACAAAATTCACCAATGATGAAATTATTCAACCGGCACAGTGGATCTAGGCCACATCACCCACTCCAAGCACCACTGGTGTTTTTAGGCTGCAGAAGCCCAGAAAATGACGCTCTCTGTGATGCATAAACTATCTACCACTTGATCATGTCAGCAAGGACCTTAGCCCAGGGATTCACTATGTAATCAGCCCAAAAGAGGGTGCCTACCATTCAAATCTGAGGAGCTGGGTAACTGTGCTACAACGAGGCATTGAAGTAAAGCGATTGTGCAATGTACCCTAAAATAAAAGTACACCTCCTATCCAGGTGTAGTTGCACTACTACAAGGGATGTATTCAAAGCAAGTAGAATGGTGACCATGTGGTGTAAATCTCAGATCCTCCTTCCCTCCCAGCCCCCATTTCATGATGGAGGTGAAAATCCTTATACCTGGAGAGGGTGGAGGAGCAAATGCTCAGCATGGTCTCTGTTAGACATGGCTAACAGGGAATAGGGGGAGACAAGACCCAACAGTTCCTAAATTTGCTTCCCAGGAGCTGTTGGCGGCACTATGTTGCTTTCAAGGATTTACTGGGCAAGGTTGGGCTCACATGTATCTTTTCCTTCTCACCTTGAAACCTTTGGTGAAGGGGCAGTTTTGGGGGCCAGGGGCCCTCATCTCAGTCACCCCATTCAGCCTTGGACAGGGAAATTGGGCCACTTGTTGCTGTCCTTTCTGAAGGCAGCATTAGAAATCACAATATAATCTCTATGACATTCCAGAGGCTTGCCACCAGTAATTAATGACTGTAGAGGCCTTACAGGAAGTGGTTCTACTCTTGGAAAAGGAGGGGGCTTGTTTTAGCCAGGTCATAGCCAGAGCCTGTGGAGCCAACAGCTCTACACTGGAAATGGGAGGTAGTGTCTCTTCCATATTTTAGTTGTACCAGGTAGTTTTGTTCACAGCTATATCATCCACCTTCTTGCAGGCTGAGAAAGAATTGAGGGGGAGAGCCATGAAAAAAAAGGTAGACACTGACAGGGACAAGAAGAAACACACCAGGTTCCCCAGGTCTCGGATCAAATTACCAAGTCCTTCCTTCCTTATTTTAAATGAAGATACCAGGTGTAAATCTACAGATTACCACCCCCCTTTCCTATGTACACTTAGAACAGGAGGCTGTGATGGTTGATCCAAGTTTCAATTATAGCAAAAGGATTAGCCCCTGCTACACCATTTATCTTCTTGAAGAAAGAGAAATACTTGATGGAATAGCTGTAAAAATGAAGTGTGCTGACAGGGTACAAGGAGAAGGCGCACCAGCTTTTCCAGGGCCTGTCTCAAAGAGTTCAAGTCAACCATGAGCAGGGTCTTACCTATTTGCAATTTTGCCGGGAGGTTGTACTGCTCCCCCAGGTACCAAATTTAAGTTTACATATGGTACCTATCCCCTGCCGGGATTTCCTATATTAAAGACAGATGTCAATGCCAGCTCAATGGGTATGGAATATTTTCAGAGGTCAGCAACAGCAGATCACAAAAAGTACCCCTTTGAACATTAACATTCAAGGCTGGGAAGTAAATAAGATTTACACAAGAGTAATAACTGATAACCAACCTAGATCAAGGCAGGCAAGTGTGTTTGTGCACTTCCACTCTGACTTCTCATTATTTGGTCCCTTAGTATCCTCCAGTACCAGTGGTACCCAACCCCCAAAGACATACATCTTGTTCCCAATCAGGGTTGCAGAATGAAGTGATCTTGGAAGTGGGAGGGGACCACTGACAAGAGGCTTTTCCCAGGTCATCGTACCTAAAAGGAAACATGCATGAGGTTATGCAAGATATCAAAGAACTATAACTATACAATTCAGACAAATGAACATAGTTAACTCTATACTATTGTACGAGAATTAATGATTCTTAGCACCCATAAAAAAAACTAGTAATAAAAAAAACATTACCAATATCTAAAATCCACAAGTCCCCAAGTCTTGTTCCACTCATGCCTCCGTATATAACAAGTTTAGGTCTATCTTTGCTAACATAGGTGACTCCTGTGTGAGATTCTCTCGGTGGTGGAGGATCGCCATTTGTCTCTGGAATGTCCCATGTCATCACACTGGAATTGGGTCGCAACTCTAAGGTGTAGAGGTCATTCAGGTATCTAAAAATCATTTTTTTCTAGTTAGGAAAATGGGAAGATTAATATCACTCATTGGTTCCAGCAATGAATCATTTTGAAGCCACCAGGGTGAGGTAATTTTTGTTACATTATATTCACCATACCTCATCATAAAAGGTATAAAAAGAAGGGCAATTTAATATCCAAATAAGCATCTTTGTATGCAGTTCCATCACAATAATTATCCAAAGCTCACTGCTAAAAAAACTTGGCAAAGTGCAAATGAGATTAACCAGAAACCAATAAAGATAATTTATCAGTGGCTTCAAGGATTCATCATCTGATTTTGAAAGTAATGGTTTAAAATTAGAGCAATTGTGATTCATCTATAAAACAATTTAATGCAAATTTCTTTTATTCATTGGCAAATATTAGCGATGCAGTAAGAAAAATTGAAAACATTGACTAGAGATACTTTAAACATTTAAATTGCATATTTGAGGTACAGGATTACTTCAATTATGGCAGTTATTGTTACCATGGAAAATAATGCTACAAGAGTCAGAATTAAAAAAATCATTTGATAGGGAGGGTTTTATCACCAATCTGCACTTGTTAAGGCTTCTTATTTTTTAATGAGGTCACAATTTAGCAAGGAATCCAAACCAGTAGTATCAAGCATATGACGGCACGTATGGCACAAATCAGGTGTTTCCACTCAGCTAGGTTGCCTCCCATGTAAAATAGATTATTGTTGCGAACAATTTCCAAAGCTATAACAGTACTGGTGAAATTATTATGGATTTTCCCAAATTTGACTTTTTTCTACCAAAAAGGCAGTGAAACCAATTTCATTGATTGCAAATAGATTTATTTTATGCACCAACACTGAGCAACTATTTAACTTGTGCAAGTCAGTTGGTATCATGGCTTTAGAATGGAAATACGATGCTTTCTGTTATTTATATTGTTTGTGTGTTTCAGATAGTTTATTAGTTATTTTAAATGTGATTTTAGCTATAAATGAATTAAATCAAAATGAGTAAACAGTAGAGATAGGATGATTAATTGCAATCGGGAATCGTTAATTTTGTGGGAGCATTAGCATCGCTAAAAATAATCCTAGTTTTCCGATTCCATCAAAATTTCAGTAGACTCTTTCACAAATAGCTGAATCAAAATTTTAAACTTTATTTCCCGTTAGAGTCAATCACGCTATGTATTTACTCATCTGTCTTATTATTCAGTGAAATTATAACACTAATAAGTTATTTACTAATAGATTTAGATTACTCAACAAGGAATGCATCACTATTTAATATAAATATTGAAGATTTGACTCTATAAGAAATGCATTGTGTTTGTTTATATGCGTGAAATGAATGCCTGCTCAGGGCTCAGGTGTCATTTAAAACAGCTGATGCAATTCTAAGATGTTAGAGCTTTGTTCAGCAGCGCTACCGAAGTTGGCACATTTGTACAAATTTGGTACCTTTTGGCAGCAAAGAAACCTTTTTCATACCATTTTATTTTATGTTATAATTAGATTTGGTATGATTTTACCAATTTTGTTACATTTTCAGAGTAAGTTTTGGTACTATTGCTATAAATTTTTGGCAGTTAATTATTCTTACATTTTTAATAATAACTTAATGTATTGTACTTATTACAGTTCAGTTAAATTAGTTCATTTTAAAATTAATTTAATTTCATAGTTTTAAATTTAAGTATTAATTATTATAATTTCAGTGTTAAAAAGGAAAGTTTCATTTAGATACATTTCAGTTATACCAAATAATAAATGGAGTTGTTTGGATAAATAAATAATCCTAATTTGTTTGTATTTTTATTCTTTCGTACATTATAGCCAAATTCTTAATTTGTTATATCATATAATCAATATTCTATTTTGTGAAGGAATCGGAATCATAACTTATAACTGGAATCGGACTCAGAATCGGAATAGCAAAAATTGGGGAAATCATCCCATCTCTAGTAAATAGTGATTTGAGTCCTTGAAAAATTAGACATAAAAGTTTTACTGAAAAACTAAATTAAGAAGATTAAAATGTTAAAAGATGGAAACCTAGAAACAGAATAAAAAAGAATAGAATAAATATTCTGATGCTAGTGGGAGAGAATCTTCAGTATAACTGAAGAAGAAAATGAAGATTTTCATATAAGAGTTTAAGAACATTATAGACAAGCTTAACACACAAATATATAGGACACACCATCCCCACCACCAGGTGGATAGACAGTGTGACAGACACTGAAATCACTGAAGAGGAACTACTCGGAGATCTCCACTCATTCTGTCAGAAAGACCCAGGACAATCGGGGCTTATGAAGCTAAACTTCGAAAAGGCACCAGCCAAAGTCATCGAAGGTATGAGAATGATTTTTAACACTTGTCTAAATATGGGAAACTTTCCAGATACTTATAGAATGGCAAAAATTTATCTTTTTGCCAAAGCATGGAAAGGATCCAACATTGAGAGAGAGCTACCGGCCAATTTCACTGCTAGAATTTGGTGGGAAGCTCTTCGAGGAGATCCTCAACCACAGATTGATGTCTCACCTGGAGGAGAACTGCCTCTACAACCCACATCCGTTCAGGTTTAGAAAAAGGTACAGAGATGGTGATAAATGTCATCATAGAAAAACTTGTCCAAGCCAAATGGGAAAAGATTGTGGACATTGTTTGCCAGGATGTTTCAAAGGGATTTGATAAGGTGTGGCAGAGGGGAATGCAATTTAAGATCCTACAGCTGGGCCTAAGTGAAAACTTAGAAAGAACTCTGTGACTATGTCATGGAGAGAGTGGCCAAATAATCAATTGCCCTAGGAGGAATGCACCTATGCAAGCTTATATAACAGCAGCAGAAAGAGATTGAACAACTATGATGCACAATGGAAGATTCAAAGAAATCAAAAGAAATTCCAATTAGTCCACATTGGCAGGGTGGATGATAGATACTACCCCTACACCATGGAGTGCAATGTACTCAGAATGAAGTAAACTTTGTCTTGACTGCATGAATGATGATAGAATTTCTAAAGCCTCAGTTGCAGTCAGGACTATATATGTTTAGAAATCTCCATGAAAGCAACGAGAAAAGATCTACAATGCAATTGTAAGATCTACATTGCTGTACCACACTTCCACCCTCTCCTGTGTCTCAGACACAAAAGAGTACCAACAGTGCAAAGTAAATGTGTGTACATAATTACAGTTCATGCAGACGAGAAAGAAGATGCCAAGAAGAGCTGCACAGGGAAGCAGGAATAACTCCCATTAACAGTCATAAAAGAATGGACACAGAAATATGCATGAACTGGTTAATCAAGAACTGAATGAGGAAGTCATTCAAATGATTAACCAGAACAGAAGAGCTGTAAGTCATACCAGATTTTCAAGATATACTAGTCTAGTGGCTGGCATAGACAGTGCCATTCTGTGCATTAAAAAAATTTAAAATTACCAGAGAATGCAACAACGAACCAATTAAGACAACTGTGGATCATGAAAAAATTACAGATTTTGACCAATACTCACAGAATAAGACTCATTTAAACCAAACGTGGTGTGAAGAAAGAAGAAACAAAAAACAAACAGAGTACAAAAGAAATAAAATACAATGAAAACCGAGTACAAAAACACTAAATGCGCATTACATATCAAAAAAATATTAAAATTATTAAGACAAATGGCTTGAATGCCATAAAAATAAATCAATAACATGAAAATAACTAAAGTGATAGGCCTGACCACCAGGTACAAGGAGCGGTCAATAAGTTTTGCAATTTGGATATAATTGGATATAATGAAATGAGATATGAGGAAGAGTGTTTTATTATTTTTCAATATAACTACCCTCGACTTCAATGCACTTGCGCCACTTGTCCCTGAGGCTTCGAATTTCCGACAATCAGAAATCTCTCGACTGCTGTTCACTCCACTCATGGACAGCGAGCTGGACATCTTCATCATCCCCAAACCGGCGTCCATGCAGTGCAGCCTTGAGTTGGCGGAATAAAACATCATCCCCAAACCGGCGTCCATGCAGTGCAGCCTTGAGTTGGCGGAATAAAAAGCAGTCGCTAGGGGCCAGATATGAACTGTAGGGGAATGGTTGAGCTCCTCAAATCTGCACTCACGCAGGGTAGCTTGTGCAACTCTGGCCTTGTGGACAGGGGAATTGTCGTGGAGGAGCAGAACACCATGTCAACTTGCCATGCCGCTTCTGACGGATGCACTTCTTCAACCCAGCAGGTCCTCGGCGTAATATTGGCCTGTGATGGTCCTTCCACAAGGTGCATAGTGCACCATCAACACTCCCTCAGAATCCCAGAAGATGGTGGTCATGATCTTCCTGGCTGAGGGTTGGGTTCGAAACTTGATGGGGGTCGGAGAGCCACTGTGCTTCCAGGCCATGCTTTCAAGCTTGGTCTCAGGATCCCAGTGAGACCAATCCATCAGGGTCTTGGTTGTACAGGAGCAGCAGCCCCTCCAAACTTTGAAGACGTTGAAGTTGATCATGGGGCTTGAGGTTTCTAGAGACCCAACAGGCAGAGAGCTTGGTCATGGCCAAATTGTCATGGATGATGTTGATAACACTTCCATGTGATATTCCAAGTTCTCGCTCGATTTCTTCGACCTTCACCCGTCGATTTTCGAGGATCATCCTCTCCACACGGGCCACATTGTCCTCGTTGGTCACGTCTGACAGGGGTCCTGGATGGGGGTCAACTTCAAGGGACTCACGACTATGGCGGAACTCCCTATTCCAGCAAGCAATGGTTGCATAGGAAAGGGCGGTGTCAGTGTACACTGCAACCATGCATTCATGGATCTCTTTTGCATTCTTGACTTCCTTGGTCAAAAATTTGATCACTGCGCAGTGCTCAACCTTCTCCATTGTTTAAAAATTTGTGACTGACAATCTGTGATCAGCTAATGCTTCTTAAATAGACAAGGCAGAAGCGTGCAGCTGCAGGTCCTGACTTGTCATAACTTATCTTAACACCCACACAAACAGCCATCCCCCTTCCTCTGTTTTGACCTACAGATTCGCAAAACTTATTGACCACCCTCATCTCTCTTTGCAACCCTCCCACACTACTTTCCCCTTCACCACCTTTATTTGTCTCTATCCACACACCCTTTTGGCCTCTACATGCACAGACCCACTTAGATTTTAAATTTGTTGGAAAATGTCGTCAAAACCAAAAAACAACAGGCTCTTAAGAACAGAACATCTTGCACAAAGATTTCTATTAAGCTGGCAACAGAGGATGTTAGTCTTGCCTGAACAACAGTTAATGACGGGCTTTAGGAAAATAGATGAAATAATATCGCCGGAGAAAGTAGCCTCGACTCACAGAAACAATCTGATTGAGAGTTTATGGTGTGTGTGGAAAGATGAAATACACAGAGCCCATTATGACCAAATAGCAACTCATATGCCATCTCATTGAAGTTTGGTTCAGATCTAAGTGAATCCAGGAAATGTGCCGACTTCTAAAGCACTCATGGATGCTAAGGATCGCCAAACTGCTTACTAATGAATGCAGAAGACAACACTCTACCAATGTGTCAAAATAAATCTATTTGCAATCAATAAAATTAGTTTTGTTAGCATTTTTGTAGCAAAATTTCAATTTTTTGAAAAATCCATAATAATTCTGCCACTACTGTATAAACCAAATTTTATATCAGTAAATAAACGACTATGTCAAATTCATAAAAGGGTTTTTTCTTTTTAAATATTTCTAATTTTTATATCAAAAGAGTATAAAATCTGGTGTACAGAAGCCAGCACCAAGAAGAAATGGCAACTTTGTTCATCACAGAACAAGGACTTAAATGAGTATAGATTTCATGTATAAATAAAAACAAAAAGTCAATTTCTCTCTTGAATGCCAAGGAAAAAATGAGCACAAGTAAATCTCAACTTCAGACAGGGGCTATAGACTCAAAGTCTTCTGGGAGATTAGTTACTGGCTAAACATAGTACAGAACTTACATAGGGATATTATTTTTAGGATCTTCACTATCATTTGCAAGACCCCCAAACAAGTAAGCTTTATTGCCTATTAACGTAAAGGAGTGACCAAGACGAGGGCGAGGTGGAGGCCCATGTTTAGGTGGCCGAGGCTTTATTCTTTTCCATTCCCATCTTGAAGCCTGCAACTCATAAAGGTCATTGCTGAAAAATTAAGAAATAGAAACATTAAAAAAGTGAGCAGAAAAGAATAATAAAGACTCAAACAAGTTTGTATAGTGTAGGGTCATGACAATAAGAACTTGAATACCCTAATACCATAGATGTATGTTACTTACCCTGTCATAATATAACAATTTCACAGATAACAAAAGCCACCAGGGTAGATTCGGTCATCCAAGTCAATTAACCATTCACTATCATCTTCAAAAACCTTCTCTAAACTTAGTCAATGAAATGCCCAGAGAATGAAGAAAAAGTTCACCAATAAAGCCTTATTAAAATATTTAATTATGTTACTATAATATGGACAAAACTAAAAGGCCACAATCTTCACTCTCCATATTGTGATCTAAGCTGTTTTTTATTTGTTTTGTTTTTTTAAATTTTCAAGTTATGAACACTACTATTATGTCTCCAACTCAAAAACCTTGCCAATATCTAAATGAAATTTCCTCATGAAGTGTATATTATGTTTTTGTTGTGTGTAGTAGTGTGCAATGCAGTTTTCCATTCAGTGTTTGATGGTGTGGGGTTCTGTGTTGCTGCCTGAACAAACCTCCATGATGGAATAATCAGCCTCTTCTGAGAGCTCTGAAAGGCTAGTTTTTCCATCAGCAGCCTAGCCAGATGTGGACTGTCCTGACGAGGGAAGGAGGATTCGGAAGGGTGGATTTAGAGGGGCCAAGCTTGCAACTGAATGATGGTAACATATGTGTAGATTTGTTTTCAGAGGCTGATTTGTGGTATGCAAAGTCAGAAAGATGAGTATTTGTGCATGATATCGCGAATTAAGTGTTTTTGAAGTTCCTTAAGAGTGTGTAGATGTTCTGGCATGTAGTGGAGGCTGCGGCAAGTGTTTATGTGCCTCTAATGTGCAGGTGATCCTTGATTTGAAGACTGGTTTTGTGGTGTAAGTGGTTTGTGGGTGCAGTAGCTGTGCAGCTTGTGGACTTTTAGTATCTGGTTTTGTGTGGTTTGTCTCAAAGAGGTTAGAGGCAGAACTTGCATAGTCTATCTATCACTGAGCATCTATATTGTTTGTATACTGGTTTTTTTTTTTTTTTGTTGTGGCTGAATATTGTATCAGCAAGAGATCTGAATAAAGTAAGAGGCACTGTTTCAAAAAAGCACCCAAATACCCATACTCAAAACTAAAGATCAATCAACAATAAGCATTCCAGAAAGACTAATTTCCAATGGAGATAAAAGGAAAACTACCCAATGGACTAAAAATTTATATTTCAAATGCCTTCAATAATAATCACAAAATTTATTAGGGAAACCAGAAGAATGGTAGACTTTATAGTGAGCATCAAATATTAAAAAAGCAAACTAACCTGTATTTGCCATATTCAACCATTCCACCAAATATCAGGACACGGGTTCCATCCACCACAAAACCATAAGCTGCACAGCCAGGGGGAATATCCCCTTTTACTGGTGGGATAAACCATTGATTTGTTGCTGAAAATATATATATATTTACATATATAGTAGTAGTTAAAGCAAAACTATAATTCAAGCAAGAAAACAAAAGAAACTAATATAACCAATTAGGATATCTTCACTAAAAAGTGCTGATCAAATATTGACGCACAAGACTTTTATACTTTTCCCTCCACCACCACTATGATGCCAGGCTGCACATTATTACATTTCTGTGTAGTAATTCCATAAAGGCATTAAATGGGATATGTTGGGGAATTTCTGTCAGTGACAGACTGCAATCAAGGCGGCAGACTGTCACCTTGATCTAACCCACCTTTAGGTATTTTATTGACCTAATTTTAACTTTTATTTTATTCCAACTTATGACACAGGGTTATGAGGTTAAGATAGAGCTATTAATCAATACATTATGATACACACTAAATCCTGAAATATTTTAGACCTAAACTTCTAGTCAATAGTCAATCCATTCTAGAGGTCAATTATTTTATAAATTGAGATATTCCCAGTCGCTGATATATAAAGCATATATGATTTAATTATGGCATTTATACCAATTTGCAGTACACCATTATGATAAAGCATTAGTTGTGTGCTAAGATGTCTTAAACATTTAGAAAGTATAATGGTAAAATGAAGCATGCATTAAAATTGTTATAAAATGAAGTGACTGCTTGGTCTGGATGAGATGCATCCCACATGCAGGTATAATGCAGTTAGAAAGTGGCTAAATGTTACTATAAATTGCTCCCTCCATTTAATGTACTGCGATTCAATGGATTTCAAAAGCAAGGGGGAAAATCTTGAGTAGTGACAATCCATCAAAATCGTTAAAATCCCACTATTAGTTCACAGTTCTTGCATGTTTTGTTTGAGTGACAGTAGTCATTGCTTATACTACATTGGGTGATGTACTCTCATTTCTCTTGTTAAAATAGCATTATTTTCAATTTGTTACCATGGCATCTGAAGAAACATGGCGTTATGAAGTTAGAATCTTGCTTATACTACATATATAGTATGCATGATGAATTTAGTGTAAAAAAGCAAACTGTTGGATATGCAACAAGGCAAGGAAAAGCTAGACAATATGCAGTGAAATTCAGTGATGAATGAGGCCAGTGCTAGCAAGTTTGGTGCTATTAAGCCAAGAGAATACAGGTTAAGTTGTGAGAAAAACTTAAGAAACAACTGTGTACAAGTGTTATGTAAAACAGCATTTGTGTGAAGTCAAGGTACACATGGTTGAAATTATAGTCATTTTTGAGAAGCTATTCAAATACCTTGGTATCCAGTTTAAGGGTAGTGATGGGTGTAGCATTTCTGTAACAGATATAGACCATGATATGAAGATGCATGGTGAAGCTAGGAGTATAGACAGAAAATTATAGAATTAAGAGCAGCAAAGAGACTAAAATCTAATCTATGGCTAGTCATAAAGTGTGGAAGATAGGGTAAGGGAGGTCTTGTGAAGACCTTTAGAGTAAAAAAAAAAAAAAAAAAAGGTTAATTAAATAACATTTTATTTTGTGTGCTTTTAAATTGTAAATAGGTGTTTGATCCAATTTATCTTTAAACATGTTTATCAATGTGCTTTTGAACTACAAATGCTGGCAGAGAATTCCAAGTTGAGGCTATTTTATAAATAGAAAAGTTCCCAAAGATATTATTCTGATAACACTTTAATTTCAATTTATATCCTTTGTTCCTATAGTGTTTTTGGTACAATCATAAGGTGAATCAAAACCATTCATAATTTTGAGGATTTCTATTAATTGGGTGTGAAGGCATCTATCTCGAAGCAAGAGCAACTTCAATTCTTTAAGTCTCTCTTCATAGGGTTTCCCCAATGCATTGATGTCCCTTTACAGATTAGAAGACCACAACTGAGGTACATATTCCAGCTGTGGCTACAAGTGATTTAAATAATGGAACTATTTCTTTACTCAATGAAATTTATCAAAAGTATTCCATTTGCTTTTTTAGCCATTTGGATGCAATGCTTCAAAAATTTGGTCATTCAAAACTAATATACAGATTGCACGCTTCCAAGGTTAAAACAACATACAGGTGACAATTTAAAAAAAAAAGAAATGAGAATGAATCTCTGAATAAAATAAAAGAAATTTTTTAATTTGGTAGATTGTAAGCTTATGACATGTAGAGGAAAGGAGGTTAGTCTCATCAAATGCTGGCTTGTTTTTCTTAATAGAGTGATTCTACTATTTTTAATAAATGGGTTGAAGGGAAAATTGTTCCACTAAAATAGAGTGACAAATAGTTTGAGCATGGTTGCATATACTGAAGAATTTTAGTGCAATTAAAGGTTTGAGTTCTAAGATACTCCAAGATGTTTGCTAACACTGGTTTAAGATGTAGGATAGTCCAAACCCTGTAGAAGCATTGCAGTCAGCACACTTAAATTGATAGATAGGATCTAAGAGGATTAAAACCTTTCTAGTTTAAGAAAGAACCCAAAGAATTATCTACCACATTACAGTTTAACTTGATCTAAAAAGAAGACCAAGTAGACAACAATGCATATTCTTGGAAAACTACATTAGCCAACAACTGGAAACTTGTTTATGCAGATACAGATCCAGGTTTTTGAACAACTTTAGGCCACAGACTTCTATCATCTACTGAATTAAGGTAGTGAAACTGGAGTAACTGATTGTTGTTGAATGGCTCAAGGAAAATGAGTGATTCAGAATGATATATTTTCAGAAGAAATTGTTGATTGTGATTGCTAGTGATCAGAAGAGAGGATGGGATGAGGACAAGTCTGGGATATTGAAGAAACCTTGATTATTTTCCCACCGAATACCATGGATTCTTTGCTATTCTAAATCAAGACAATTAATAAAGCAGCTCATCTATCTTATAAAAAGCTGCCATCTTAGAGTCTTCATCAGGGAACAGTACAAAAGAAGGAAAGAGTTAAAGCTACTTTATTTTAAACCTGTAACAGCTGCTCCCTCCTCACCACCCAGGCACCAGTGCTGGTAGTCAATCACTAATCTTCCTAGCTATACTGACTCAAATTAATTACTTTATTTTTGACTTACCACTATAGGGTCATGACAGTATCAAGAATAGTGTGTATTACTTGTGTCATTTTTTTCATATTTATCACTATTTTATGGATAGAAATCAAAGTATGAACTTATTTATATTTAAATAAATATTTATTTATTAATTTAAGTAATATTTCCACCAATTTTTACTACTTGTTCTATTATATGGTATCCTCAAGGTTGCGCAGGCTTGATAAAAGAGCACTTCTATTTACAAGTTGGCCACCTTTGCTTCAAGGGCTGCTGTAAATGGCCCAATTGGGCATAGTAAACCCCTCTGGTGATAGTCGGATTTGGATTTTATAAATTCAAATAGAGTATGACATTCATATCCCAACAATGGAGAAGAGAATCTTCTATGGATGATGCCCGTTTTTTCCCCGGAGACTAATCCAGTGTCTAGAAAAGTTAGTAGAAAAGATGGAGACTAGCAGTAGAAATTATATTAAACTAATAAATATCTATAAAATACTAAACATGAAGAAATGCATTAACTATGAGATGAGCTAATTTAAAACAATTGCCCTTCAAACCAACAGACAATTCAGTTCTATGGATCACAGGTACACACTTTAGTCCACTAAATGGAGGGACGAGTGCCATTTGTTAAATTGGAGGAGGATGAATGTGTGGTTGGGGCTAGGTCTGCACGAGTTGCCGGTCCATCAGGAAAGATAGTTATATAAAATCATTGACCCCCTTGGCTGTCTAATGCAAATTGGTTAGTACTCTTTAGAATATTTAAGGCCAGCCTCCTCCAAAAAGTCAGTTCACAAATCCATACTGAGTACAAGAGACATGTGGTAGTAATCTCCTCATCCAGATACTGGGACAGGTCAAGTGCACAAGGATCACCCAAACGAACATTTAACAAGAATGTGCAGAACAATCTGAGGCACAAAGCAAGGTCAAAGTAAAGTGTAGGCAAGCGCTCCATCAAATAGCAGTGTGCCCAAATTTGAAGACAACAGAGCTATCTGAAGCCATCCCAGCATTGGAAAATGGGTCTGATTTTTATACACGATATAAAGTAGTCCATACATAAAGTAAGATTTCATTTTCTGCATAGATGTTGGGTCTCTCCTGGGAAGTACATCTGATACATTTTCAAGTTGTCCAGTGGAACGTTTTTCCTAGTACAAGGGTTACAAAAATTCATTATGTAGAATTTGGTTGTGATGCTTCACAATAAATAACAAGTTGAATGTTTCAGTCATCACATTTATGGCTCTTCCTTTCAAAGACATAGTAAATAACCATCTACCCAACACAAACCATGTATTTATTATAAAATACAATCACTTCCATACATGAAATTATTTTTTGTTCCATGCTTACTTCTTCTGAGATATGGCAATTATTTAGCAAAGTCACATCTTTGGTGTCTTTTGAATGAAAACCAACAATTCCTCCTTTAAATACAGCAAGTTCAAATTCTCCTCTTTAAAGAAGATGAGCATCAAATTTAGGCACATCCCACCTGTTGTTTATACAGCAACAAAAGGCAATTCATAAGATTTACACTTAAAAAAAATCTATCAAAATATATCATTACTGGGAACCTGTTAAAAAAATGAAACCTTTTCTTCTGCATGTATGATACAAATATTTACCATGGCAAAGAAACAAACAGTGGAAGGTAACCTCAGTGACTTAATTTACTTGCTGGCCAACCACATCCGGTCCACGTGTGTGTAAGGATAAGGTTTATTCTATGTTTGCATTGTTGGAGTGGCTGAGATGAATTGAGATAGGATTACTGTGTTCTCTGGATAAAAATGTTATTCTGTATTTCTTGGATTGTATCTGGAGATCCTATATTAAACCGAGTAATTCCAGCACAAATGCTCATTTTTTTCCTCCAGGATTACTTTCTCTTCCTATGCTTTTCACCATACATTGTTTCTCATGTAACTTAAAATAATTCAACGAGTACGAAAAGGCACAAGGGCCTAACAGGTAAAGGCATCCATCCGCAAGATTGCCATGGCTTACCAAAAAACTAAATTATGCAATACACCAATAATATACTATATACAACTTAAAAAACATGATAACCTACCCTTTACATATACCCATCTAACCTGTGCTTGAGAACATTTAAATGTGGACTGCTTATTATCTCATGCAGTAAAACACTGGAAATTTACGACTATTGGTGAAAGGATACATCCAACTTACACCCATTTTTTTAATTTTCAAGTGGTGGCCCCTAGTCTCATTACCATCAAACTCAAAGAAGTTGCTAAAACCTAACTATTCTATCCCAGAACAAACTTTAAAAAGTTTAATCATATACCTTATCTCAACCCTTCTTTCACATAACATTAACACCCTAAATCTATGTATATATTCAAGGTGCTTCAGGGAAGGTATCATCTTTGTTGCCATCCTTTGCACAGATTCTAGCTTATTGATTTCACATCTAAAGAGTGGGGACCATGTTTGTATATAATACTCTAAATGTGGCCTAACATATGAATTATATAATTTAAGGATAACCTTACTTTTCTAACTAACATTCCTCTTAATGAATACTTAAAAGTACTCTACAACTGGTAAGTATCCTTACCACTGAATTCTACATCCCAGTTAACCTGTTTCAGCAAGTTTCCAATTTTTTTCATAATCACAACTAGGAAAATTTCAAGTTTTAGTAGTTTGATGTTCTACTTTTCCCAATTTCCAAGCTAAAAGGAACTATCTGATGATCACTATTTCCCAATAATTCTAGCTCAAGTGGGCCAAATGTTCTAGAACTATCCCTACTTATATCTACTTAGCCTACCTCACTATCTACTTAGTTCCCAGAACTAGACCTCGGAACTAGCAACAATTTTTTTTAAGGATATGCTCAGTTTCATAGAGAGCTTCATTGTGATTTACTTGGCCATTGTCTTGATCTTAGCTAGCCATCGGCCAGAATGGGATGATAGATTCAACTTTCATATGAAAGGTCCTGCTGGTAGTAAACTGAAAGTACTAGCAAGAGCTGAAGGGTATCCAACAGGAAATTTTCAGCGAGAGATCTGGTAGATGGCCCAGTTGACAGTATGTGGAGGTTCTGAGATATCAACTGTGCAACCACAGAGTTCCCTCAACTCGTTGCTTAATGTCCTTGTTGAAGTAGCAATGTTTTTCTACACTTTTCCCCCCTCAATTTTTTTTAAATGAACAAATGAAAAAAAATTGAATGTGAATTTAAAAAGTTTACTTTTATATTTTAAAAGGTTAAACTTCAAATTTAAAAAGTGACAGTTAAATTTAAAAAGTTTACTTTCAAATTAAAATACTAGGATTTCATATGGAACATGTTTACCTTCTACTTAAAAAAGCTGACTTTCAATATAAAGTTTCTTTTAATTAAAAAGTGTAATATCTGAATTTGTGTAACATCAACAGCACTAGTTTTGCCACCAACCTATGCAGAAATAGAGTGGTTTTCCTTCTCAGGCACTTATTTCTTCATGAAATACCATCTTTTATACATACAAACATTCGTAAGTGATATCTACAGTATTACTTACCATATGTGTTTGCAATGATAAACTGCTTAAAATATGAAATAGATTTCATCAGTCATCTTCCAAACATTTCCAACATCTCAGCCAACTCTCTGCTGTGACCTTAGAGAGCCTATTTTCATAGCTTGTGGGATTTCTTGTCATCATATCCTCATTGGCAGCTCTTGCACACCCCTAGCAACCATTCCCATACATAACTCAGTCCTCTCTAACCAAGTGATATTTTTCAAATACTGCACTGGAAAAATATTAAATAATGCAAATTTGCAATACTGGTATTTTTTACTTTTATAAAATGGAAGAGATCTCTGAAAACCAGAATATTCTGTAAAAAGATCAAAATAACAAATAAAAGATGGCCAACCAAAGTGGGAGCATTGGATTCTGAAATGGCCTAATGGCTTGCGAAAGCCTTGGCTTGACTTCATACCCAAGTGTGGGTAGATTGGGCATAGATTGGGAAGAAATTAACTTAATTTGAAAATCAACTTTTAAAATTTAAGTCATTTTTATTTGAAATCCAGATTTTTTTTTTTATAGGAAAGTCAACTTTTTAAATTTTAAGTTCAATTTTTTAAATATAAAAGCCAACTTTTTTAATATTAGGTTAAATTATTTTAAATATGAAAAATGACTTAATTATACTCATTTGATTTCTAATTAGTTGCTCTATCTTATTTAGATTAAAAGTTATAGTGCAAAATATGATTCAAAGGAGCTTGGAGCTGGTACTTCTGACCAATTTCAATGCAGAAAATGTAAAGCTCCATTCTACAACATTTTCCAAAATCATGGGTAAAAATTAGTTGATTTTATGCCATTTCACTTCAAAATGCCTGGGGAAATGTACCCATGAAAATAAGAATACTAAATATAGTGTGCCTGCTATACTTACTATTTGAAAATCAAAGCAATATCATATGCCTATTATTGATGTGGTCACCCAGTGATACTCCACTTTTGACATGGTTGCACGCTTACTTACATTGAAACCATTGTGTGAGAGACTAGATCCCCCCCCCCTCACAAGTGAGCCTCTGGTCTTTTACCCACAAAGTCCTGTCAGTGGAGGCAGCGTAGCTCACGCACTTAACCTCCTTCCTTCTAGCCCCTCATCTTGATGAAATCAAAAGCTGAATGGCCAGCCAGCCCAGACCACATAATGCAAGGAGACTTCTGCGGCAGGTCCCTGCATCCCTCCCCCTCCTGTCCCTACCCCAGTGGGGTGGCAATGTATAAAAGCAAATATCTTTGGAAAAATTAGGTAGATTATGTTAGTCATCAAGGTGACAAAGACCCCAGCTACCAAGAAAAGGGACTAAGAAGCAGCTCATCCTCGAGCAAGTTCCTAGTGGTCTCACTAAACTTTAAGTTAGCTTGATTTAAGAAGCAAGTTTAACTTACTCTCGTCAGAGAAACCCCCTATCCTGGTGTATCCCAAAGCACTGAGATAGCCCTCGCCCTGAGGAATAACCTGGCTGAACTCCCTCCAGCACTCCAATGAGTCAAAGGATTCAAGCAGTGACTCATCGCTTGCCAGTGCAAATTATTCCCCCCCCCCCTGAGTATCCTCAAGAGAAATGAAATAGTCTTTCCCTGCCCCGTGGCGAGATCATTTCCTCCAGAAGCCATGTCTCTCTCCATCTGCCACACATGCCGAAGGCCTCTGTGGCTTTAAAGAATTTCCCCAAGAACACAGCTGTAAGCGCTGATCCAAGCGTCATACCAGCAACAACATTCTTGAGGTGACGTAACAATTGAGTTCAAGGCCAGACTCAAACCAGATTCTAGTATGAATCTATAAAGATATTTAAACCCTGGTATCCATTTCAGTGTAGGTCAATTTGCATTTTTATATTAAAGTGAGCTGTGGGTCAACCATATCTATAAATTCAAGTATGTCAGTTATAAAGCCTCACTTAAATTTGTTGATTTCATTTCTGTATATGTAGTGTGTTAGATTTCATTGGTTCATGTTTATTTGTTTTTTAATTAAAGTTTTAGTTTTTTTAGAAATAAATTTTATTCAATCCTCGAAGCACTAAGCAAGACACTAGGAACCCTCAAAGATTAAAGAAGTAATAATCAGATAATAATAATCGATAATAATCAAATATATAGCACTCTTAGAGAAAATATAATCACAGAATTTTGAAGTATGTAACCAACCCATACATATGAACTCCAGTCATCACTTGGTCCTTCCTATACCACGAAACATTCATTGATATAATAAAAAGTGATATGGATACAATATTACTATGATTTTAAAACAATAAGTAGAGCAGGCACAGTTTCTTGGCTAATTTCAGTACATGGGCTATAGTATTTAAACAAGAACCACTATTTAAAAGTGTCTTTTATAGCAAGCTGAAAAGTGTGGGCAGCACATCTAACTAAAAAAACATTGTGAAACAGTTTCATTATTTAGTTCACTATCTATATTTAATTTGTTAATACTATCTTCATAGGCACTATTTTCATTTTCATCGTCTTCATATGACATATCTTGTATAGCTTTTACCATATTTCTTGCATTGTCAGTTGTAACAGTATATACTTGATTGGTATTCAGCTCAAATTTTTGCAAGACTTTTATTACCGTTTCTCTGATTTGTTCTCCAGTTTGAGAGCAGGAAAATTCTGCCACTGCTAAAGTTCTTATTTGAAGAGAATTGCCAATAATAAATTCAGCATTAATACCAAGCACATCTGTTCAAGCGGGATGCCATGTCAATCTTCAATAATAGCCTTCCTTGGAGTTCCTTGCTATTTTTTTTTAATATCTGCTTTTTTCATCCACCAAAGTTGCCATTTTCTTCCTGTTACGAGTGCCTTTTAAATGGGATCTGTTATTTTACATAGTCCACTATCTTCAGCAGTGACCAACTCAATCATAGCGCTATTGAATATGTTGGCATCCATGCTTATGATAACTGTTAGGCGAAATATTTCGTCAATAGTCTTGCTTCGCTTGGAATGTTCACATCTTTATGCTTCATCTTGTGCAAGAGATCGCTTAGCAATTTGAGTAGCACACTTATTCAATCAATTAAACTCATTCTGGTGATAGCTTTCTAAATGTTTCTTTAAATTTGTAGCAGACAGACACTTAAGATGATTGTGCAATTGTTAACTTTGCAAGTTGCTTCTTTTCTACATCCACCAAGATGGAAATACGAGTAATGCATCCATTTTTTGATGTCCCATTTTTGAGGGGTTTAAAAATGAGATGAAAAATTGTCACAAAAAATCAAATTGGAGAGAAGTCTATAAAAATGTGACGTTTACAGAATGTTGTCTAGTTTGAAACTGATTTTCTCTAAATGCTTTTAACAATTTATGCCCTTTATTATTCTACTAAATTCTACAAGAAAGGAAGATTCTACTCAGCATTGGTGAAACAAAAGGGAGCTCTTATCTATGGTAGATGAGAAGAAAGGTTTAGCTTTGGGTCATTCTGTGATTAGCAAAATAAGAGCTTCAGCCTATCATTTAGATGCGAAGGTAAGGTCAGGTTGGATAATTAAGAAGTCTCTTAAGAGATTAAAAACTTGGAACAGAATAAAGGTTTAGCTTTGGGTCATTCTGTAATTAGCAAAACAAGATGACTAAAAATTAAAATATACATTTACCTACTATTCACAAGTTAAATCACTGTTATTTCTTGGAATTCCTAAATTATTTTATTAAAGATACAACATTTTCGCTTTAAACTTATTTTTATAATCAATTCAAGTTTGAAATCAAGTTTTTTAATTCTTTTCAGTTTGAGTTTAATTTTCAATTCATTTTCAAAAATATTTCAGTTCAAATTTTTTTTTTTTAGATTTAATTATGAAAATATAGATTTTAAAGGTTTATCAATTCAAATTCAATTTGATTTTCCAGCAATTGAAAGAGCAAAATTTAACTCCAGGTGAATTTATAAGGTTTGTTTCCATTGAAAAGTGAAGTTTCCAAAATGCAATGCACTATTTCTCGCAACCTGCATGATCCAATGGCAATGAGGTAAACAACTATTTAGCACCAAACCATTCATAGCATCATTATTTCTAGATCCTAGGTTGAATGTTTTGATTTCCCAATCAGACCAAGAAATTGCCATCAAACATCTAGGACAATTGCACATAAAATTGTAATTGCTTAATGGTGAGTTTGAACCCGAAGAACATAACGATTGGGATCCTATTACTAAAACTCAAATGAAAACAATTTGGAGATGGCACTTAAAGCAGCTGAAAAAAACAAACAAAGTGCCACATTCAGTAAACATGTTATATGGGCTCTTAAAAACTTCGCTAACGCTGAAAGAATCCCATCAGAGTAATCTTATTACATGGTGGAATTCTATGAAGTTCCGATGAGGAAAGTGTGTTGAAAGATTGTCTTCCATGTTTTCCATTTTTAGATTAATCTTAAGTCCCCAACGAAATAGTTTATTACCACAAAATATAGAAAATATCTATGTGGTTCACTCAAATTTTAATATACAGTAAAATGTTCTATATTATATGTTTCCATGAAAATACAGACTAGAAGCAGTCAATAAGTTTTGCGAATCGGTAGGGCATAAAAGGAAGGGGAATGGCTGTTTGTGGGGGTGTTAGGACAAGTTATGACAAGTCAGGACATGCAGCCACACGCTCCTGCCTCATCTATTTAAGGAGTGGCTGAACGCAGATCGTCAGTCACAAATTTTTCAACCGCAGTGATCAAATATTTGACCAAGGAAGGCAAGAATGCAAAAGGAGATCCATGAACGCATGGTTGCAGTGTACACTGACACCGCCCCTTCCTATGCAACCATTGCTCATTGGAATAGGGAGTTCAACCATGGTTGTGAGTCCCGTGAAGATGACACCCATCCAGGATGCCTATCAGATGTGACCAACGAGGAGAATGTGGCCCGTGTGTAGAGGATGATCCTATAAAATCAACGGGTGAAGGTCAAAGAAATTGAGCGAGAACTTGGAATATCACATGGAAGTGTTATCAACATCATCCATGACAATTTGGCCATGACCAAGTTCTCTGCCCATTGGGTCAGAAGCCTCATGCCCCATGATCGACTTCAACGTCATCAAAGTTGTACAAGCTGCCCTGCGCGAGTGTGGATTCAAGGAGCTCAACCATCCCCCCTACAGTCCAGATCTGATGGCACCTAGCAACTACTTTTTATTCCGCCAGCTGAAGGCTGCACTGCGTTCCAGGAGTGGATTGAACAGCAGTCAGGAGATTTCTGGTTGTCTGGAATTCAAAGCCTCAGGGACAAGTGGCGTAAGTGCATTGAAGTCGAGGGTAGTTATATTGAAAAATAATAACACACTTCCTCATATCCGAATTGCAAAACTTGTTGACCGCCCCTCGTATATGTGTGTATAGTATATATTTGCAATTTACTTTTTATATGTCTTACTTTACTTGTATTAATAAATATAGTTTATTTCATACTTATATCATAAATAATACTAAATGTCTTAAATACATAGCTATAATAACAAACTAATGAGATATGTACTAGGATATAATTTCAACCTACTCTATGATATTCTTTGAAATTATGTATGGTATTGTAAATTGAAATTTATGTCAAATATATTCACCATATGGCTGTCAAGTTCGTTTTTAAAAGAACTTTAATTGTTCTTATAAGATATTATTTGATTCTGTATACTTATTGCATATTTTAATATAAATGAAAATGTAATAGATATGCTTTACCAGTTTTTTTGCACAATGTTTAAAAATGCTTTGTGGGCTCTGTATTTTTATTGCAGTTTTTTCATCCTTGCATAAGGTTCCTGTGGATTGGGGACTTTGTGAATATTTTACCCATTAATTTCGATAGAAAAGCACACAGTGAATTTAGCATTGGTACATATGGATAGCTACAGTAAACAAGAAATAACAGTAAAAACAAATTTATCTTAACTCAAGGAAAATGTGTAATAAGAGGGGAAAAAGTTTTATAAGTTACTGTTATAAATTATATTTTTACGAGGAAAAAACATAGAACTCTGAAATAATAGATTTAAACATTTGAAATGCAGGATGAACTCAAATTTGAAACCATATTAGAAAATCAAAAGGCTGAAAAATTTGCCAAACTCAAATTGAAATTTGAATCTATATTCATTTCAGTTCCCAGCCCTGATATATATATATATATATATATATATATATATATATATATATATATATATATATATATATATATATATATATATATATATATATCTCTCTATGCTAGGTTGCAGACCAATGCAGAGCGTGTTTAAGTGTATGTGCGTGGAAGATAAATAGAACAGATATCATGGTTATGTGCATGTATCTGTATAGAGAGCTGTGATAGTCACAGTGATGCCTGCCCAGTGTGTGGTTCTCTTGACTGCATCTCAACTTATTATACACACACACATACAGTATGTGCAATAAATATCTGATACATGGTCAAAAGTTTATTTACCATAGTTACACAACAGCAAAGTAATCAAAAATTGAACATCTTATGTATTTTTCTATGTTGAATACAAATTCGATATTAGATTACACAAATAGTAAAGCATTTATATTATATTGACAAAAAGTGTTAGATTATCATCCCATAAAGTATCCAACACACCCACAAAATTAGTTTTAAAGCGATAATAAATAGTTCTTGAACATTCCAGAGTGGTTTACATGACAGGAATGCTGAAGAACTTTATAGAAAAATAATCTACTTTGTTCATGTGAAACACACTAAAAATACCAATCTCAACCATTGGTGACACGATTCACTGGTTCACATTGTGGGGGAGCGGGGTGTGTGTGTGTGTGTGTGTGCGTGCACATGTGTGTGTGTGTGCACACGCGCGTGTATGTGTGTGTGTGTAGGGCCATTCTCCCACCCCCCTTTACATATATCTTTCCCTACCCCTGTGTGAGTTTGTGGGTATAATTTGCCTTGCGATTTTTTTATTATGAATACAAATAATAACATTGTACTCTCTTTTCAGAGATATAATTTTTCTAAATATTTAGATAGTTAAAATATATCTATATAAATAATTGTTTGTCCAGCACATTGGGATATTACCCTAGGTAAGATTGTTTCCTTGTTAAAGTACTAATTAATTTTAACGAGAGATAGAAAAGTCCATGATCAGATTTTTCTTGGAAAACGCTATACCAAAATTTCACTGGCTCTTTTTAGTATTACATCCAGTATCTTCAAAGAGTGAAGCTTCAGCGGACTGCGAGAGAAATCCTCAAGGCAAGTGCACCGCCCAGCCCTGCCCTGAAACGGAGAGCATTACCTGCATTGGCTGATGAGCCTTTGCCCCTTCTTATTGGACACCAACTACTTCCACCACCACCCCAGCCTTCAAGTGATATTCATATGCCTCTTCTTGTTCGGGTGTTGTTTTGATTTGTCGTGTGGACCTTGTTGTATAGCCTGTCTTATTTTGTTTTCGGTTGGAGATTAATTTGTAAAGAGTATTTATTTTGAACGTGCACCGGTGTTTTTATATTTTGTTTGTAAATATAAACTGTAATTATAACTAATTTTTTTTTGTAAAGTAAAGGACTGTATATCAAATCGTATCAATTCCTCCTCAGGGTTCTCAAGGTCCATAAATCCTAGGATAAGGTTGGAACGTGGGTTTAGTGTTGCTTTCGGCCGGCTACAACATTCAGGGTATCCATCTAAAATTTCAAACCGTGCGGCTAAAAATATACTCTGTAAAGTAAAGAAGAATCCTCAAGTGACTCAATCGGAACTTCAGAAAGATTTGGAAGCAGCTGTGACAAATGTATGCAAAAATATAATTAGAGCAGTTCTTAGGAACGAGGGATTCCCTTCTTGCACACCAAGAAAGACACCTTTGTTGAAACCAATACAACATTTAGAGAAGCCTGCAAGTTTTGGGAATGCTGTAGTATGGTCTGGCAAGGCGAAGATCAAGTTATTTGGGCGGTGTTGGTCACCTTTGGAGGCAGAAAAACTCAGTGCATGATCCTAAAAATACAATCCCAATAGTTTAGATAGAAGGAGGCAGCATAATGGTATGGGGCTGCTTCTCCTCTACAGGTCCTGGAAACCCCATATTAGTGAAGGGAAAATGAATGCTCGGATGTATATCACAAGATTCTGAATGATAATCTCTGTCTGCAGATGACTTTAAGTTGCCAAGAGGATGGACATTCCAGCAGGACAACGTTCCAAAACATACAGACAAGGGAACTGGAGTGTGGTTTCAACATAAGAAAATAAAGGTTATGGGCTGGCCAAGTAATCGCCAGACCTAAATCATATTGAGAACCTGTGGAGAGAATTAAAACTAAAGATTCAGAAAAGGGACCCAGAGATTTTAAAATAATATGCCAAGATACCTACAAATATTTCTAAGAACCTCATAAGTAAATATCCCAAACGGTTGGAAGCTGTACTAGCGACAAAAGGCCATATCACCAAATACTAACTGGCTTTCATACATGTCATACTTTATGAAAGGTTCGTTTGATATTTTGGCCCTAATCATAGCAATGTTTTACTATTTTTGCAATATGATACCAATTTGTATTCAACATACAAAATACATAAGATGTTCAATTTTCAATCACTTTGCTGTTGTGTAACTATGGTCAATAAACTTTTGACCATGTATCGGATATTTACAGCACCCACTCTATACATATATAGCTAAATCTTTTTTTGTCATTTCTAGATAATTGAACTTACAAGAAAACAGAATTCACGCAAAAGGCATAGAAATTTACAATAGCAATGCAAAGATAGTTTGACCAAATTAGAATAACTAGGTTCAGATATTGAAAATCTTTCTGATGATGAGGATGAATTGGAGATGTACCAACCAAATGTCGATGAAATTGAAAGACTTGGAGAAGAGGAACTGTCTAGTGATGAATCTATGAGAAAATCTAAACCTTCATTGTGAAGAACCCATGAAAAAGACTTGCAATTATAACTGGACTCATAGGCTGTTTGAACTGCTCAAAACTGGGTGGAGGTACACCAAGTCTCAGCCTACAATAAATAAAGGCAACTGGTTTCCATGTTTGTATTTCAAAAAATATTTTTATAATGAACTATTCAAAGATCGCAACCCAGACTAACATTTATACATTGCAATGAAAAGGAAAATCTGTAAACACGAATGAGAAAGAAATAAAAATACTTTTCGCGATACATATTCAGATGGGAACTTTAGGGTTTTCCATGGGTTAGCATGTACTGGAAACCAAGTAATAGGATTTCTCTTATTGCCCATAACATTAATTTGAATAGGTTTTACACTCCCAAAATAATTTACATTTCATCAACATTTAGGTGAGAAAACTAGGCACCATGATAGGACTTGGAAGGTGGCTCCTATTCTGAAAGCCGTTAAATCTGCTTGTGCAACATTACCTTTTTAAGGACAAAACTGCATAGATGAAATGATGATTCCATTCAAAGGCTAAGTTAGTATGAAACAGTATATGAAGCCTTGGATGGATGGATTGATTGTTTACGAGTCCCTTGGTGCTCACTGCGAGGAGATTGCACCGTAATTCATTTGTAGTAAAAATAAAAGGTTAGATAAGATATAAAAGTTGTGTCTGATATGATGAGGTGGTGATTATGCAGTGATGATTGAAACACTGGATGGATAAATGGTATGATAATGGAGTAAGATGTTAAAATAATTAAAATTAAAAAACAGGGGTGCAGGTTAGATGTTAGAAAATATTTTTTCACCAATAGAGTGGTAGATTACTGGAATAGTTTGCCACCTGAGAGAGTAGAAATTCCAAACTTTAATGTTTTCAAACATAGATTAGATGATTATATGGGGAGGGAGGGTTAACTTTTTGTAGGTGGGGGGTATTCTGGAGTCATTCCTGTGGATGCAGTTTTTTTTTGTTTTTTTACACACATTCCTGTGGGTGGTTCAAATTGTATATTGTAGATGCATGATCTGACACAATCCTATGAATGCTTTTTGTGGGTGGGTTTTGACAGATGCGGATGACCTTTGATAGGGCCTTGTGGCTTTTGCCATAGGTGAAGTTATGTTGTTTTGAAGATATCTCAAAATTAAGTGAAATATACTTTGCAGACAATGGACTTATACTAACTACATCATTAAAAGATGAAGAAAGGCGAATCAGGGTACTGGTTGAACAGGGCTACACTAGTGGACTAAAAATTAAAGAAAAGCAGGATTTTAATCTACAATAGCAAAGAAAGATCAGACTAATACAAAAGTGAAAAATGAAATTAAATATTTAGGAGTAACAACCACAAATAATAAAAACTTTTAATCTATACAAAGATGATAGAGTGATAAAAAAAGCAAGGAAGTTTGTAAACAATGCATACTCAGTAATAAGCCAAAGCTGCAACAAGATACTTATTGGGAAGACCTACTGGAAAGATGTCTTCCATCCCTACTATATGCTTCTGGAATTCTAGGAGTGTCTCTCGGTAGTGATCAGACATGTTTTCAGCGAGCGAGCTCTCTATTTAGTGACATTTTTTCTTTTGTTTTTCAATGTACACTCTACCCTCGATTTAACAAATTAAAAGGGGGGAAAGGGTAGTCCATTGCTTGAAAATATGATAAATATCTGTATACAATAAAATTCCACCACAGAAGGTAGAGAATTTAAGAGATCGAAAGGGCTAATGAACCGAGATCAGCTACAAGAAATGTGTTTGTCACTTACCTTTATAGTAATTTGGTACTAACTTTGCCCTTTCAATATTATTTCAGCACCAAGTAAAACTTAAGCTAGAGCAATTTGTTTTTGTTATCCGATCTTTATAACTCACCTTTAATATTTTTAAACCATTCATGCACCACTAGCTATATTAACCTCACCAACTAAGGTTGTTTTTATTTTGTGACAATGTATTTTATGTTTAAGTAGTTGCCGGAACACACCACAACACTTTTCACTTACCAAGGTATCAGGATACCCAACAATTCGTTTTGAGAAAAAAAAATGAAGAATTGCGTGTGTTTTCCCCAGCTGATTACAAGGCTAAAATCAAGCTATTTTCTACTATGATAGCCTTAGACATTATGGCTTATAATATTAATAGGGTGGCTATATAACTATTTTTATAACACTTTTACGCAGAAAAAAACAAAGGTTATTTATATATACTTGTCTGAGTGTTTGGTAAGGAATCAGTTCTGAGAGGCATTCAAGCTTTTTTCCTAAGGACTTGGCTTCACAGCATACGATTTGTCAATCAAATACTACATCAGTGGGCCTAAGCCTTGGCTACCATTCACTAGTTATTTATTAAACAATGTAGGATAAAACTAAGCTGTCTCAGGATGGTCTAGACCCAGCTCACAATCCCTTTCTATCAGTGAACAATCCAACACTTCATGTTACATAGAGGGTATATGTAATATATTTAAGTTCAGGAAGATAGTTAACAGTGAGTGTTAGACAAGATATTCAAGGAATTTTTAATTAAATTTTCAATTAAATTGTGAAATGGCTCCAGTTTGTTTATGTTCAGAGCAGCCTAATTTGAAAACTTCTCAGGATAAAGTAAGTAGGGTTGAAAGAAGAGCAAATGTACCTGAATGCTCCTTGTGTAGTGACTCATGCAAATGTAGCTTTGGTAGATGAAGTGAGTCAGTTGCATGATGAGTGCAAGAGATTAAGTGAGAAGGGATGAGTGTACGCATATTAGATCTGGCTCTTTCAAATGATGATTACTTGGTTCAGGAATTGACTGTCAGGGTAGCATTGGGAAAATAGTGATCATCAGATGGTTCATTTTAACTTGGCAATAGTGAAAGTTAGAACATCAACAAACTCCAAATTGCAAAATCAGATTGGGTGGGATATAGAATTCAGGGGTAAGAATACTTAAGAGATGTGGGACAATTTTAAGACTATATTAAACATAGTCCAGGAGCAGTGTATTCCAATGAAGGCTATTAGGAAGAACTGTAGGAAGCCGTTGTGGTGGAATCAGGAGATAGCTAGGAAAATTTCAGAGAAGAAAAGAGCATACCAGAGATTACGGAGAGAAAGTACTTTTGACAATTTAAATCATTATAGGTCAACCAGAAATGAGCTAAATAAGATTATTAAGAGCAAAAGGGAGGCATAAATTAATTTAGCTATTATAGAATTAATAACAAATCTAACTGATATGAAGGGGTTTTTAAAGAATCTGATGAAGAAATAGTAGAGGATCTTCATGATCATTTTTCTTCAGTATTTACAGAAGAGAATCCAGATAGATTAACTGATAATGATTCTAGGTCAAGGGAAGTAGTGTTGAATATTATTAATGTGAACAGGGAAGTAATTAAAGGGTTTATATTTGTGTTAAATTCTAGTAAGTCATCTGGCCCAGACAACATTCATTCTAGGTTACTCAAAGAAGGTGTAGGTAGTATTGCAGTAGCTCTTGATAGGATATATACTAGATCACTAATCACTAGTTTGGGAGAAATACCTAATGATTAGAAATTAGTGAATGTAGTGCCAATTTTTAAAAAGCCAAGTAAAGGGTGGGCAGTCTCATGTCACATCAAACCAGTGCCTAAAACCCTCATTTCTCAGATTTTGCTGAAATTTCATTTATAGGTAGTTTGGGGGCCCTAAACCAATTTCTGAAATTTTAAGGTCAGACCAATGGTTCAGGGGATATGACCTTGGGTATTTTGATGTGTAACATTTGGTGACCCATACCTAGGGTAATAGTGGTCATAATTATATAAACGTATATATATTTAGAATCAGAAAAAGGCAAGGAGTCCAAATATGAGTGTTTTAGAACTCTAGGTTGAAAAATACAAAATCATAAATTTGCAAAAAATTGAGGTCAAGATTTAACCTCGGGTATCAAAATTGAAAAAATTTTATAGATGTGAAAAATGAAGGCATATGCTTTGGCTATTAGAATCAGTAAAAAAAAAGAACAAAGTTTGGTTATGCCAGTATTTTTCAAGTAATTAACATAAGTGAGCACTAAAATTTTGAGTTAGCATATTTCACATTTAAGCTCTTAACCCAATAGTCCCCATTTCTTCTATTCAGTGCTACATCTAATTAAAATACATAAATGGCTTAGGTCAGTCCTTCTTTGTTTGTAAACCAAAATTTATTAATGAGAGTAACTTGACTCAGTTCTACTCATCTGTGTAAACACCCTGTTTTAGATGACTTCCTTTTTTTTTTGGTTAAATCAAGGAAATACCTTAAGTTAATATGTTATTGAAAGCACACAAACCAGCAAGCCTATTTTGTCTTGAAAATAAAATAGTTTCCCCATGAATAGAAACACTTTTCTATAATTAGAAACAAATTTAAAAGCAGTAAAAATTAAACGGGTGTTGATGAAAATTTGTAGAACAGAATTATCAATCATAATTATAGGTAGGTTATTAATAATTTTTAAATTATATCAATAGAATAATTCTTTTCAATTAAAATGATATATTTGATTTGTAAAAAAGGATTTAATTAAAATATTTTATTTTAATTATGTGTACCATTTGGAATTTTGCCCAAGGCAATTTTGAGCAAATTAGCCAGGCGACTAAAGGGTTAAAGTGACCTATAGAAATTGAAATTCTAATTTTGGGGGAGCATATAAAAAACGGTGAAAGGTCTTAGTTATTAGAAACAATCATAAAAAGGTTGTTTATACCATTTTCAAGTAACTTATTTCACTGATAATCTTCAATGATAAAATAATTACAATAATGATAGGGAAGACCTGTTAACCTAATACAATTTTTGCATATTGGATACTTTCATCAATTTCTTTCTGAAGAAAATATATTTAATTCTGCTGCCTCCTCTTAGTGTAGGACAACTCATGACAGTTAATATATGATGTCCTGGCACTGTATATGAATCTTGATTTGATGGATAATGAATAATAATATGCACTTGCTCCTGATAACCCAGATGGATGTAAAAAGTTCCTCCACAATTCAATACCAAACTTGCCCATCATAAATGCAGCTAACATACTCTCCTGGTTGGACAAATTTTAGGTTATCAACCATTGCAGGTTCATTAGTAATATGACTTTTCTTTATTCTAAACTTTTCTCCAATGTCATTTAAAATCACATACAGCATCAGTTCTTCCTTGTTTATGGGAAGAAATCTATGATATTTCTGAGTTCCTAGAATAGCCCTACTGTCCTTGAATCGATGTTCTAACCATTGTTAGATCATAAGAACATAAGAAAAGGAGACTGCAAAAGACCATTCATGGCCTACACTTGGCAGCTCCTGTTCCAGTCAACACACAAAAGATTTCTTACCAGAGAAAAGTCATCAACATTGTCACCCTTTAAGGAGTTTGTCAGATCTAATCTACAATATACATAAAATGCATCCAGAGGATTAGGTCCATTCATGCAACCGCAAAATATAATCTTCCCACTCCTTAGAAAAATATATACATATGTACATAAAAAAAAGTCTGTCCCATCTAGCAGCTTCATCCATATATTTATCTAATCTATTCTTAAAACTATCCAGAGAGGAGGCTTCTATCACATGTCTAGTGAGCCTATTCCATTCATCTACCACACGATTTGTAAACCAATTTCTCCCAATCTCCTTCCTAAACCTATACTTATCAAGCTTAAACCCATTACTACGTGTCCTGTCATGTTCACTAAGTATAAGAACCTTACCCAGATCCCCTTTATTATATCCTTTTACCCATTTGAAGACTTCAATCAATTCCCCTCTGACTCTTCTCCTTTCCAATGTATGTAGATTTAGTTTTCTGAGCCTTTCACCATAAGGTAAGTTCCTTAGCCCACCAATCATCTTTGTCATCCTTCTCTGCATCTTTCAAATCAGATGTAGTTACAAAGAAAAATTTTATTGTCTTGCTCAAGTTTTCTTCACAAAACTGAAACATGTCTTCTGGTGTAAGAATTTGCCTCTCTGTATGTAGTTCTCTGGTACATCAGTGAATTTTCTAAGATTGAGTGTTATACACTACTTGTGTTCTTTAGTAGGGTCTTGGCAGTATTTCAAGTGCCAAACTTTTATATTTTGGTGAATAAGCCTAATAGTCAAGATGTATATTTCACTAAGTAATTTCTATAAATCTGTAATTTTAAGATATACAATTAGGACACTTTTTAGAATATAGGTAGTTATACACAATATTTTAATTCTTGATATTCTTTGAGGCTCATTGAAAAACAATAACCCACCACACACACTGCTGGCTGAAACTACTAACTGTAGACTAAGAACTACAACTATCTGTATTGATCTGTACAAGTAGCAACTCTTAGAGTTCAAGATCAAATTGATACAAAGCTATAAAGTTTCAATAAATTGACAAATAATTTGTAAATATGGTGTGCACTTATAAGTTAATTACATGAAAAATACCAGATAAACAACCTTTTTATGGTTGTTTCTGTACCTTTGTTTTTTATATTAAAAAAAAAGGTAATTTTAATTTTTATAGTTGAAATTAGGTCTGGAGGGAGAACAACTCATAAGGTTTTACAGGAGATAAGTCAATCAAAATCTTCCAGAGTTTGATTATGTCAGCTCTGAGCAGACTGCCAGGCACAGAGAAGAGACTTAAGGCATCAAGACGGAGGTATAGTCAATATGTGAAAGTGAAAGTCCAAAAATTTCCTTAGTCCATCATAATTGTACTCTCTCAAGCATGTCAGTAGCAGCCACATAGACAGTGAGCCACACAACTGAGCTAAATTCCAACACAGGACGTATATGGGAGGTGAGAAGAGATTTCATAAACTCAGGCTCTCGGTTAAGTGTGCTCTTAAGTAAGTTTGACACAATGCCTGCAGCTTAATTTGCAAGAGAGCCTATGTGGAGATGAAATTTTAGAGAAATATCCACTTGAACCCCCAAATCAGATGCAGATTGTACAAATGGTAGAGGAACACCTCTAATGTAATAGTCAGTATGGCCTAAGATTAAGAGCAGATCCCCAGCAGAACCTAAGAACACAAGTCTTGTCTGAGTTGAGCCGAGACCCCATGACTATGCACGGAAGTCATGAAAGTAATATCTAAGCGTAAGAGAAGGTATAAGTATATTAATCTTTTGATATATTTTTAGATAAGTGAAAATTTGGTATTTACAGGTCAAACCATGAGCCACAAAGTTAATATAAATGAGAAATAGGTTTGGTCCAAGGACAGACCCCTGGGGAACTCCACTAGTTACATAAGAATCACTCTCAAAATCCCTGACCATAACCTTCATTACTCTACTACTCAGAAATCCATATATGCAAGAGAGTAAGGGACCCCTTATACCAAGATGGGAGAGCTTACCTGGAGGCAACTAGTTGTACAGAAACCAGGCAATGAAATCAATTCAGGAATAGATTCAATGATATCAGTTAGTGGAGACAATAATCACCAGGAGGAAGAGATTACAATTGAAGAGGAGTATGAAAGAATAATTGAGCAATTAATTACAGGTCAGATGATTAACATTCCATATAAGGAGATTAGGACTAAAAATAATGACCCAAAATGGATGACAGATAAAATTAAGCATTATATTGGCATTAAAAAGGGCATTTATAGGAAAATAAAAAATGGGGAGGATCACTTAAGGCAGAGATATAATGAACTAGCAAGAGATGTTAAAAAGTTAGTTAGAGTAGCAAGGAGAAATTATGAAATTAAAGTGGCAAATAGGGCAAAGGAAGATCCTAAAAGTTTTTATCAATTATACAAAACTAAGGTTAGAGATAAAATAGGCCCACTTATAGATTCCAATGGAGAATTAGTGAGTGATAGGGACTCAATGGCTGGAATGCTAAATGACTTTTTTCTCTCAGTATTTACACAGGAGGATACTCTAAATATACCTGAGGTGTCAATGATCTTTCGGGGTAATGATGAAGAGAAATTAAAGGAAATATTGATCACAAAGGAGATAGTGACAAAGGAAATTGATAAAATCAAAAGTAGTAAAGCACCCGGTCCTGATGAGCTCTTTCCTAGAATTTTGAAAGAATGTAAGGATGTGTTAAGTGAGCCCCTATCATGCATCTTTAGAAAATCATTGGAGAGTGGCATTGTGCCAGTGGCATGGAAGAAAGCCAATGTGATACCTATATTTAAGAAAGGGGATAAAACAAATATGTCTAATTACAGACCAGTAAGTTTGACATCAGTGGTAGGGAAAATGATGGAATCTATTATAGCAAGGAATATTAGAGATCACTTGGATAAGCATAAGTTGATAAAAGAATCACAGCATGGCTTTAGTAAGGGTAAATCCTGTCTGACTAATTTGCTGTCTTTTTATAGTAAGGTGTATGAAGCAGCAGATAATGATGAAAACTATGATATTTTATACTTGGACTTTAGTAAGGCTTTTGATCGAGTGCCACACTTACGACTTCTGAGCAAAGTTAAAGCACACAGGATCGATGGCAGTATATTTAGGTGGATTCAGTCATGGCTTGGTGACAGACAGCAAAGAGTTAGTATAGATGGAGTTAAATCTGAGTGGGGGTGTGTTAGCAGTGGAGTTCCTCAAGGATCTGTTTTGGGTCCCTTGCTATTCTTAATTTATATTAATGATCTTGACATAGGTATAAGTAGTGACTTGAGTAAATTTGCTGATGATACTAAGCTAGGTAGGGCCATTAGGGCTGATTCTGATGCTGTTGTAATGCAGGAGGAATTGACCATTCTGTCCAATTGGGCCGAGAAATGGCAAATGAAGTTTAACATAGACAAATGTAGTGTACTTAGTATAGGTAGAAATAATCCATTGAATAGTTATAAATTAAATGGCAGAATTTTAGGGAGGACTGATTGTGAGAGAGACTTGGGTATTTTGGTAAGTTCAGACCTTCGTCCTAGAAAGCAATGTCTAAATGCTAAGAATAAAGCTAATAGGATATTGGGATTCATTAGGAGGAGTGTAAGCAATAAGAGTGCTGAAGTCATTCTAAAACTGTATCTGGCGCTAGTTAGGCCTCATCTAGACTATGCAGTACAATTTTGGTCACCATATTATAGGAAGGATATTGATTTGCTTGAGTCTGTGCAGAGAAGGATGACAAAGATGATTGGTGGGCTAAGGAACTTACCCTATGGTGAAAGGCTCAGAAAACTAAATCTACATACATTGGAAAGGAGAAGAGTCAGAGGGGAATTGATTGAAGTCTTCAAATGGGTAAAAGGATATAATAAAGGGGATCTGGGTAAGGTTCTTATACTTAGTGAACATGACAGGACACGTAGCAATGGGTTTAAGCTTGATAAGTATAGGTTTAGGAAGGAGATTGGGAGGAATTGGTTTACAAATCGTGTGGTAGATGAATGGAATAGGCTCACTAGGCATGTGATAGAAGCCTCCTCTCTGGGTAGTTTTAAGAATAGATTAGATAAATATATGGATGAAGCTGCTAGATGGGACTGACTTTTTTTTATGTACATATGTATATATTTTTCTAAGGAGTGGGAAGATTATATTTTGCGGTTGCATGAATGGACCTAATCCTCTGGATGCATTTTATGTATATTGTAGATTAGATCTGACGAACTCCTGTTAAGGGTGACAATGTTGATGACTTTTCTCTGGTAAGAAATCTTTTGTGTGTTGAATGGAACAGGAGCTGCCAAGTGTAGGCCATGAATGGTCTTTTGCAGTCTCCTTTTCTTATGTTCTTATTGACAAGGTCGAATGCCTAACTAAAAATCAAACAATATGAGGCCGGTCGACCATGTGTCCTTGGTCAAGCCAGCAGGTGACATCATTGTATATTGCAAGGAGCTTATCATCAACTGAGTGGGCCTTGCAGAAGCCAAACTGGTTAGAATCTAATAAGTTGTTATCTATGAGGAAAGATGTCAAATTGTTCACAATAATACGCTCAAGACACTTATACTACACTGAAATGAGACTTATCAGTCTATAATTTAGGGGGAAGTACGCACACCTTTCTTGAAGATGGGGACTACTAGGAAAGACTTCCAGACTGATAGGAGTTCTCCAGTTTGGACTGATTGATGGAAGAGCCAGAGAAGGGGATATGAAATGGATGAGCAGTGTTTGAGCAAACAGGGGTGGATTCTATCAGGTGAGGGGTTGAGATCACGCAGAGCATTGACAACATCAGACAGATTTATAACTAAATTGCTTAGGTTACCTTCAAAGCTCTGGTGATCCACCGGAATTTAGGGGTACTGGTAGAATATACAGAAGAGAATGCCTTGGTAAAGAGATCAGCCATTTCTTGGTTGAAAGAACAAATTTCACCTGAGGGTTGCTTAAGAGGTCCTATAGAGGGTTGTCTCACTTTCTTGTTGCTGATATAAAAAAAAGGCATGGAACAGCTTAGGCTTTGCCTTTAGGTTATAAATTAGGTGGGATTCATAAGGTTTCTGTAAAGGATGGGAATAATTTCTGTACTCAAAATTTACATCCAGAAAGGAGGACAAGGCATTTTTGGCAATATCTGAGTTCCTGTCCAATCGCCTTATAATGAAGCCAGGCATTGTGACGATTTCTAACCAGATCAGCTGATGGTTTAGATTTCCAGGGGACCATAGGGCGGCCCCAGGTCACTTTACTAGGGATGTACAGAGAAATCATTACTTGTAGTATTTCTAAAAATCTACTGTATGCAGCCTCCACAGACCTTCTTGAGAACTCAATCAAAGTCCAACTCCAGAAGTGCATTATTCATGGCTCGATAATTACCCATATGCCATAGTATAATTGTCTTGGGAGTCTGGGCTGGAGTGAGAACAAGAAAGGTATAGGTAAAGGATACAGTTAGGTGATCACAGTTGGGTAAGGGAGGATGGAGTTGTACATGAGCGACCCTGTCATGTTCAGTAGTGAAGACCAAGTCAAGTGTTGTCTGCTCTTATGTTAGTAGGCTCAGTCACCCATTGTTGAAAACCCAGACATAAAACAGTCAAGAAGGATGCATCATGGGCAGTGGAGGCAATGGGCACCGTCACCAGACCAGTTGATGCTTGGCAGATTGAAATCTGCCATAAGGATTGATTCTTTACCAGGAGCAAAGTCCACTAGGAATGATTTAAGCTCACCATCATGAAGGTGGGAGTTAAAGGGAGGGCGATAAGCTGCTAGTATGTGAACTCTATAAGAGGGCAGGTAGACTACTACCAAATTGCTGACCGGTAGGTCAAGCGCAATATATGCCATGGTGTTATGTATATAAAGGCAGGTACCATGCCTAGCAGTGCCCTCAGAAGTATCTTTACACACTAAGCTATAGTTCGGAATGGCAACAAAGGAACAGGAACAGAAGAAAGGAGCCATGTTTCAGTAATAGCTAAAATATCAATCTTATTGTGTGACATGAAGTAAGAAACTAGAGCTAACTTATTACTAACACTATTTACATTAATCTGGGAAATATTTACTGAACTAAAGGGGCAGAGTGAGGCACAGCACCAGCAGATGGCAGGCCATGCTAGGCACCACCATCAATGTCACAAGATGCTGGGTCAGCAGTGCCAGGCACTGGCAGCCCCCAGAATGCTTGCAGCATTTTTTAACCTGGAGTTCTAAAACTATCACACTTAGATTCCTTGTCCTTTTCTGATTCTAAATGTATATATACTTTGATATAATTATGACCATTATTACCCTAGTTATGGGTCACCAAATGTTAGTGACCTAGCATATAACCTTAAAATGCCTGAGGTCATATTTCATGAACCATTGGTTGGATTGACCTTAAATTTTCAGAAATGGGATTAGGGCCCCAAAACTTCCTATAAACCAAATTTCACTAAATTCTGAGAGATGAGGGTGTTAGGCACTGGTTGATCTGACATAAGGTTTTTTCGAATTTCTAAATTAAGTTAAAAATTATACATTATACATGTGATTGCAATAGCCTAAGAACCCCCCCCCCAAAAAAAATTAATTTGCCAAAGAAAAAACCGTAAAATAACCAACAAACGAAACTGTTCTTTATAATTGTCAAATAACCCATGTTTAATGGTGTACACATTTTTTAACATTTTTATAGTAGGCTCATTCTAATAAAAGTAATCGTACAAATAATTTTTTAATTTGTGAGTAAAAGGGTTAATTACAAATTCAGTTTGAGAAGAGCAATGATTGGGTATATAGAAAAAGCTATAGGTAAATATGTAGATTAGCGACTCAAACGATGGGAAGTACTATTTCGTCCATGTTCCAAAATGTTTCATATTTTTCGAGTACATTTAAGGGGATGGCTCGTGTGGGGGTGAACACAATGAGGGGACCCCACTACGATGATCCTGAGTTTCATTAAATTGGGGGGCACAGGCGCCAGTATATAATCCTAATTGTTTATAGACTAATGTCCTATTGTTTACAGAGGTGAATGATTTAACCAAATCATGTCTGACATCATCAAATGCACAGGAATATTCCAGCACGGGTGAACGAAAATATTTACAAAAAAAAACACTTTTATGGCCGAGTGGCTAATCTACATATTTACCAAGCTATAAATCAAGGTACCTAGATAAATTTGCATGGAAAATCACTAAAAAAAAAGGTGCAAGTTTTCTTGGAAATTACCAAAACATTTTTTAACTTGTTTTTGGTAAACATGTAGATGAGTGGCCTGGCCCGAAAACATTATTTTGTGTAAATATTATCGTTTACCTGTCATTTCTGACATCATACCCCAACCCCTATTATAATTCGCAAAATGATTAAAGGCGCTGACATGATGTGGTTAAAGCATTCACCTCTGTAAACGTAAGAACATTATAAAAATTAGGATTATATACTGGGGGGCTGTGCCCCCCCAGACCCCCACCCCAATTTAATGAAACTCAGGATCATTGTAGTGCGGTCCACGCATCGTGTTTAACCCCCACGAGCCGTCCCCTATAAATGTACTCCAAAAACGTGAAACATTTTGGAACGTGGACGAAATAGTACATCTTATTGACCGGGCCGCTCATCTACATATTTACCTCGTTTTTAAGCAAAACTACATATGAATTATCCAAAAGATAGAAGCAAACCACTTTCCAAGATTTTAGATGGTTTTCATTTTAAAAAACCTAGAAAATATCAGAGATAATCTTAATTAAAAAAAAATGATGGGCATCTTTAGTTTTTGAAATTAGAAAATAGTTGCCTAGGAAAGATTTGCACAACATATTCAGAGTAAGGAAGTTGAATATTATTGCATGTCAATTCATGAAATGTTTTTCTATGACCTTTTGATAATAATAATGTGCATGTCATCTAATATTGTCTCAATTTGATATAAAAATAAATGGACAAACACCAATGATGAAATTTATGTAAATTGAAAGATTTAATTCCTCTAGTCATTCGCAATATTTAAATACTTGATTTTATAAATCTATTATTTTAATCTTCAGATAAGTTCATGCCAGAATTAAGATTACTTTTTTTTAATATTCTTCTGTATTCGGAAATTGTTCAAGAAATTGGCAGTTAGCAAACCTAAGAAACAAATGACTATCGGATAAGTGACGCCATATTGTTCTCTCTTGTTTTTCCCCATGAAATCCTTAAATAATTGGAACGTAAGCGAAAAAATTTAGCTCTTTCTAACATATTCGAATGCGCAATAAAATTTTATATCAGTAGGTAGAAGATAAAAGTGAAAAAAATTTAGTGCAGACTAAATATCAAGAGGAAATTAGTTACGACAAAGAGTTCCAATGGAGGCAGCCATCTTTGAAAGATTCAAAACAAACAAACAGTTTGACAGGATACCTAACTTAGAAGTTTTAAATGAATTTGACAGTTATGACAGGTTACATATTATAAAAAGCCTGAGTGCCGTTACGTGCATCAATTAAAGCTAAATGTGCAACGATTATGCGAGAAGCTATGAAACAATCTAATATCCTATTTGGGCCTAGGTCTAGAGATCTAACTCTAAAATTAAACTATAAGGCCTACCTGTATTATATACGTGAAGTTCATCTACGATGCCCTCATTTCCACCCCCAAATACGACCATAAGATCTTTAATAGCAACTGCACGATGACCATGGCGAGATCTAGGCTGAGGACCGCTTGTATTTGTTACCCGCTTCCACTTCAGGATGGGCGCAGCCATCTTTGTCTTGATGCATCTTCGCTATGTTTTCTGCTAGCAGCAAATCGGCACCTAAAGTAAAACAAGTGAGTAAAGACAAGCGTTCAGAAGGTATGTTTACTTGGTTCTTCTTTTATTATATCCAAACTTGTAGTAATATTCTAAAATATTTGGCCGATATGTTAACAAAGGGGTAGAATAAAAACTATTTTACCCTTAAATGCCTTCGTTTTCTGAATAGCACATTTGCTTCACGGATAATTTTTTGAAATATTAGGAAAAGACCAATACATACTTGCACTCAACATTTATTGAATTAAACAAAAAGATACTTAAACGTACGTCTAAGAGTGCCTCTTCTCATAGCAAAAAAAAATAAAGTTTATGTTGATTATCTTAAAATTTACTTGGAACTCTTGGACGAACTGTGAGCAACGCTAACCAAAGATTACACTCTAACGGTGAATTGTTATTCACACTCTACAAAGAGATAATATTATAATTTTATTCGTACTGAAAGAGATGATAATATTTTATTCGTTAAGAAAGAGACAATACTACCATTCTACATTGAGTCAATAATTAAATAAGGGTTTAATATTTAATTGTTCCCTTCACAACACATGAATTTACCATTTTATTTGATGTTACCTTGGTTTACTATTAACTAATTATCGAATTTTATCAGACTTCAAAATGCTCCTCTTTAGGTATTTTTGAGTCAAATGAGATTCTATAACGTGGTTCCAGCACTATAGGCGCTTTTTTATAAATATCTATTTATCAAAAATAAGAGAATGGGTGACAGTTTGTGAATTTTGAATAACATTTTAGTGTATTATATGTATTATATCATTTTGAAGTGATTTTTCTCAATTAAAATATGATATGGACGCTTAATATTAATCAATTTTAAAGAAAATATGATTGATTTAAATAGCATTTGGGGGTAAGGCTTGTGTGTCTGAAATCTAGGAACGCGGTAGAAAAACTAGAGGCCTAACGACATTTAGCAATCGCCTTTGGAATTCGAATCTAATGTTAGACTTTCGAATAAAAATATTACGAGGGGTTTTTTTTAATTGAGAGTGGGTGTATGGAGGGCGAAGGTCCCATTACGAAATTACTTTAAAAATTATATATAATACGATATGATGCAATTGCGAAGGCCTAAAAAAATAAAGCACTTTTTTTTAATTTGCCCAATAATAAACTGTCTATATTAAAAATCAATTGATATATATCAGTGAGAAAATAATAGTAAACCACATTATTTAAATCAAATTTATTTATAACAACAAGAATTTTCGGCAAATTATAATTGATGCCATTTTCAAATAAGTAATGAAAAGGCAAAGCAAGCAGCTCCCGTATATAAAGGCGAACAAAGTACTAAACAAAATGAAAAGAGAGGAAACAAACTAGAAAAACAAATATTTGGGTGGATTCAGGGGAAGTTACTAATCTCTCAGAACAATTGCTTCCGAGGGTTTATAAATACGATTGGCGACCTTGTTCGAGATATATTTGTTGAATTTGTATTGCCCTTCGGATCAATTGAAATTACCTACTTTGTTAAAGATGGTAGATTCTGAAATTCTTCTCTCAATATAATTGTTTGATTTATAAATAATTTTTGCTTTGTTGAAATCGATTCTATAGTTGTAATTTTGCATGTGCGTGAAGAGACTTAAAGAAATTGCACCTCATCTTATATTTACTTGATGTTCTTTTACAATGGTGGGCAGTCCGTCAGTACCGATGACGGAAGGTCCGTCAGTCCGTCACTGACGGACTTCCGTTTCTCTGGCGGACTGACGACTGACGGAATAAGCGCCAAACGGGAGCGATTTTCGGCCGTCACGCGAACCGTCACTTACCCGAAGAGCAAAGACGACCTTCGGCAAATAATGTTTCCGTCAGTCGTCATTGACGGACTGCCCACCACTTTTCTTTTATCCTCTTTATTAAAGTGGCCCGACTCGCCGATGTATGACAAATTGCAATTATGGCATGGTATAAGGTATACGCCAGCTTCTTGATTGATGGGACGTGGTTTTGTCAAGGATTTTTGTATGGCATTTGAATATTTAAATGTAATATTTGTCATTTCCGTTCGCAAACGATTTTAAGGGGGCTAAGGCTGGAGCATATGTGAAACTAAAGTATTTTTTTAAATTCGTTCCCTCTCGATGTGGAGATGGAATAGAATTTTTTTCGTGCTTTTGAATGGCATCTGTTTATGAAGTAAATTAGGTATTTTAGTTCGAGGAAATTACAGATAAGGTGGTTAACTTCATCCTGCAAAAAGATTGGGTCGCATGTTTTGTAGACTTGGAAAAAAGGGGAAGGAAGAACAGATATCTTAATAGATTGGTCATGTAATGAGAAGAAATGTATGTAAGCATTTGATTTTATAGGTTTTCGATAGACTGAGTACGGTGGACTTTTACGTCCCGAAACGGTAAAAAGTTGTTCTGGTCCCATTCTATTTTGAATTCTATCGGGTGGAACAAATTCATTTTCTGGAAAAATTCATTTAAATTTTATTGTGTAAGGGCCATGCCGATAGGATGTAGCCTGCATATCAGAACTAGATAAGAGGTTGGAATGGATTCTAGGGAGGAGGGTCGTTTCGTAGTTTTCCATAAAGAGAATGCATAGGATGGGGGAAAGGGGGTTCCCCATGCTTAGACCATATCTTTGGTGGAAAACCCTATCTTCAGTTGAAAATACATTATCAGTTACACATAAGGGCACTAATTTAATCATTTTAGAGATAGGTAAAGGTAGGTTAATATCTAGATTTGGAAGAAATCTCGATAGAACATTAAGCGCTTCATTGACCGGGACATTAGCAAACCTTATACAAAGATATATATATATATATAAATCATTTCCTGTGGCACCCACGAGGATGCATAGGGCCTCAATGAACTCACGCCACCACGCTCTATCTTGAGCTAATGGGTCAAGATGTTCCCAACAATCATAGTCCTTATCCAAGTATTTTGATTTATGGACATGAGTCTTAGTACAGCACTGTGACTACAGATGAAAAACTATTAGCATTTGAAAATAAGGCTCTGCGACAAATATTGGGAGTTAAATGGTGGGATAGAGTGTCAAATACTAGAATCAGAGAAATAAGGGGGGTGCAACCGGTCGATGAGTTTGTTAGATTTTCTCGTTGGAAATGGTTAGGTCATATTTATAGAAAGCAGGGTATAGTCCGGGATACACCAGGGTTGGTGGCCCCTGGCAGATATATATATATATATATATATATATATATATATATATATATATATATATATATATATATATGAAAATTAACCAACAGGAAAATGAAAAGACGAAACCCGTATTTTTAAGCAACTTAGTATCTCGGTAAATTTTAGATAGGAATCCACGATAATACAAGGAAAAAAAGGTGGAGTATATTCTATAGAATGTTCTATTTGCAATTTACCTTACTTCGGGCAAACTGATAAATCTTTATCTACTAGAATTTACCAACAAAAGTATAATATTAGAAGAGGTGAAATAAACAGTGCTTTATTTTTACATTTATCTGAAAATAACCACCCCATTGACTGGAACTCTGCAAAATTCCTTTATCATTCCACTGATTTTACAAAAAGAAATATTGTCGAGTGTTCATTAATTGGCATCTTACCTAATATAAATATTTCCCCTGGCCTTTTTAAACTCGACCTTGTTTTAAAAAAATTGTACTAAATGAAATAACTTCTTAATGCAGCCTGTTGTCACTCTTTATTAGTGTAATATCATTCGTATTGCCTCCCCTACCACATGTCTCTGCTGTGATCGTGGATTAACTCTTAGCCCTAAATGTTTTCGTTCTAATGATAATCCTTTAAAATGTTTTTTTGGTTTTTTACCCACCACATTCCATTCATATACACGTCGTTGTTGTGTGTATATCGTTTTAGGGATGCATATGATCCTTTTATTGGTATTTTTCTGTCTTGTTTTTGTTTTTCCATTGGTTTGTGCTATGTGATGGGCGTTCCCTTCATATCTTTGTACCTTATATAAGGTTATCTTCTCCATTTTCATGCTATTCCTTGAAAATAAACTTGTAAATATAGTTCGAAAGTGCTTGGATTCATCTTTTCATTTTCCTGTGGGTTAATTTTCATATTATTGCTTTCCTCACGTGCCACTTTGTAGGTTTTTTATTATATATATATATATATATATATATATATATATATATATATATATATATATATATATATATATATATATATATATATATATTTATATATATATATATAGAGAGAGAGAGAGAGAGAGAGAGAGAGAAAGAGAGAGAGATATTATGAAGAAATAATATACCACAATATATGAATCTGATTTATTCACGAACAGAACTAGTTTCCGCTCTTGGCATTATCAACTGTATAATGAAAGGTATGATTTGCGACTCCAGTATATAAAGGCGGAAAATCAGACTAAACAAAATGAAAACAATTGAAATATAATAAAAGGTATAAATATATGTATGGTTTGTTAGGCAATTTTTAATCCCGGGAAATGACCGAATGGGCAACACTTGCCCAATCCATTTATAAAACGCCAGGATTTTCCGGCTTTATATATTCGAGTCGCAAATCAAACCTTTCCATGTTATTACCCCTCTAAGGAGTCCAACCAGATCCACACTCATTCTTTTTTCACCGCTCACCCGAGTCTCATTTCTCGGGCGTGTTCGGCGGCCGGATGGGAGACCTTCTACCAGTACTGCAAAACCCAACGCCCTTTAATAAACGCAAACACCATGGGTGGCGAGACCAGCCTACGCCTACGATACAAGATAAACACGAAACCGATACTACCACGTCTCTCATCCACACTAGACACCCACGTCACCAACACCATAGACACACACTGGACAGACTCCTGATTTGCAGGTCTACAAATGACGCCCAGGCCTTCCACACACGCGCACAAGACAACCTCACCACAAAAGAACATTATACCACACTGCCTCACGCTATAGCTAATAAACACCAGCTACGCATAAAACGAACCAGCCCTCTTTGGCTAGAATTCAGCACAGAGGAGATACTCACCCAACTTAAAAAAAAGGACGGCGAATACACGGTGCAAGATCTATAATACAATGACAGAAGTCCTGGTCCTTAATAACACTTTCAGAAGAGAAAGACACTACTAGACCAGGGCATTAAGGTCCTCGGTACACTCAAACAACCACATCAAATGGAACAACAAGACAACCTACGCTCACATCAATGCCTACGCTGATACAGAACAGGTCACCAGACTGGCTCGTGTAAATTCGAGCTTTTCTGTTCAAAATGCAGTGTAAAGGGATATTTTTACATAGCACGCACAAACACTACCCCCCGTTGTGTAAACTTCGCTGGTAGCCACGTTGCTGTAAGCATTAGGTGCCCATACCTCAAGAAGCAGCGCGCGGACGTCATCTCAGAGCTCAAGACGTCACGATACACTTCAAAACAAAACACTTCTACCACCTTCAACCCCTCTCACCCCGCTCATCTTTACTAACAAAAAGATACACCGCTGTTGTCAGCGCGCCTGGGGCTTCACAATCCACCACACCACTCGGCATCACATCCCCACCAACAAACACACCCGCATACCACCAGATACATCACAGTAACCTCAAAACACAACGGGCCATCGTGACTTCCGCGGTGGAAAGGACATGTCTGGGGGTGACCCTTATTATACCCCAAGACACATAACCAACTTTATGCAGCGAATGGTCTAGAGCAAATTATCTTTCCCGAGACAATATTTGCCCTTATACAACAACACCGAAACGCACGACCGCCGCTCCTCCCAACACCTAGACACACAACGCACACCTAACCCCCTCTTCCACCATCACCTCCTCTGCTGTCCACCCCACCTCTTTCACCTCTACCTCTCCTCCTAACATCCCCCTACTCGTCCCACCCCTCTACCGTCCTCCCCATCCCTTCTCTAACTCCTACTTCTTTTTCCGTAGCTCCTATCCCTTCTCCCGTAGATACTACCCCTTCTCCCATAGATCCTACCCATTCTCCCGTAGATCCTACCCCTTCTGCCGTAGATCTTACCCCTTCTCCCTAAAATTCTGCCCTCTCATCCGAAGATCCTACCCCTCTTCAAGCGATTTTCACATTTCCTTCCGCTCACCCTCTCCCCTCCACCCCACCTCCCACCCAATCTTCCTACACTGTCTCTAATCCCTCCCCCCCCCCCAGCTTCCGCCCCTCTGGACTAGTAACACCCGAAGACCACGCAGCGGTGGCAAAAAACATGTTGGAGGGTGACCCCCGATTATACGCGTTTTGTTGCATACGGTTTAGGGCAAATTATCTTCGCCGAGAGGATATTTGCTCTTATAGATGAACAGAAAAACGTACGACCGCCGCTCCACCCAACACCAGGACACACTCAAGTCACACTTAACCCCCTCCCTCCCACCAACACCTAGCCTGCTGTTCACACCACGTCATTCACATCTACCCCTCCTCCTCTTACCTCCTCTCCCGTCGTCCCCACCCTTCCTCTAGTTCACACCCCTTCCGTATCTCCTGCATCTTCTCCTGTAGCTCCTATCTCCTCTCCCGTAGCCCCTACCCCTTCTCCCGTGTCCTCACCACTGCCCCAACATGACACAGCACCACCCACACTTAACAAAGACATGGAAGCACTTACCTTACATACCCTCCCAACACTCGCACAAGCGGTGGAGAACGACTCACAGCCAGATCGTAAGGCTCTAAGACCAAAAACCACCGCTCGCGCACTCCGTTCCCGCTCTAGACTGAGTCATGGCACAATTAACACACACATCAGAACTGACTACCCAGCCAACACGACCTACTTGCAACACTCGGGGACAATAACACGCGCTGAAGCAGATCCAAACCCCAATTACAAAAAAAATAAACCACAATCACATAAACGAAAGCAACATGAAGAACGTCTCCGTGCTGTCAGAGCCTCTCAAACTAACCGTTTTCCCTGTCTCCCTAGTTAACTCAAGCGCAAAAAATACATCGCATCAGTGTATAGCTACTGACCTATTGTATCTCCTTATCTCCACTTAAGTTTTATCCGCACCATTTACTCTACGACTACATGTTCTCGTGTGGCATCCACGGTGATCCCTCTCTGTTCTTTCTATTCACAGACAGAATCATACCTTTCATTATACAGGTAATAATGGCGAAAGCCGAAACTAGTTCTGTTTGTGAATAAATTGGATTCATTTTTTGTGGTTTATTATTTCTTGCATATATATATATATATATATATATATATATATATATATATATATATATATATATATATATATATATATATATATATATATTTAAAGGCCCAAGGAAATGGAAATTGGCAACACAACCCGGAAAAACGCTAAGGAGAATATATCATGAGCCAATGAAATCTTAAGAAGGAAATGGGAGATGTAGAGAGCGGAAATATAGGGCAAACTATTTCAACCGTTATATGGAAATAAATGAAGAAGTTGGATTTAAACCTGTGTCATCAAACGCTCATCGCCAGAGCTACCGTCATATATGCGATGAGCGCTTGATGACACAGGTTCAAATCCAACTTCTTTCTATATTTTCATATAACGGTTAGAATAGTTTGCCCTATCTTTCCGCTCTCTACATCTCCCATTTTCCTTCTTAAGCTTTCATTGGTTCATGTAATATTCTCCTTAGCGTTTTTCCGGGTTGTGTTACCAATTTCCATTTCCTTGGGCCTTTAAATTCATCTATATATCACGTGTCATGTGCTTTTCAATTATATATATATATATATATATATATATATATATATATATATATATATATATATATATATATATATATCCAAAGAAGTATGATAACGTAAATGTAAATGCAGGAAAGAAACCATAGTGATAAGATAGATTTATTTACCACCAGGAATTCAACGGGCCCCCGCCCGTATATATATATATATATATATATATATATATATATATATATATATATATATATATATATATATATGAAGGGTCTCTTGCGAGACAGGCGGAGGATACACATTCTTCTGTGAAGGGTACCCTCTTGGAGGGCACCACTTACATGGGATTGGTTTTGCAATCAGTAATGACGTCACAAAAACCTCCCACAGTCTCCAGTTGTGATTAGTGATAGGCTGATGACAATCAGAGGCTCACTTGAAAAGAATAATCCCGCCACCATAATCAGTGCCTACGCACCAACCCTAAATGCAACAGATGAGGAAAAAGATCGCTTTTACTTTGCCTTAGACGAAACCCTTTGTAGAATCCCTAAGAATGACAAGATAATAGTATTAGATGATTTCAACGCTAGAGTTGAGAAGAACAGTCATATATGGGACAAGATAATCGGAAAGCATGGCATAAGCAAGATGAACGCCAATAGACTAAGGTTACTGACGCTCTGCATCACCAATACTATCTTTCAACAAAAATATAAAACATCCTGGATGCATCCACGTTCAAAACATTGGCATATAATTGATTATATAATAGTTAGAAGAAGAGATGCCAAAGATGTTGTACATACACGAGCAATGAGGGGTGCAGATTGCTGGAGGGACCATCGAATGATAAGGTCCTCTCTTAAATTATCAATCCCCCCTTCCTATCCGGCACAGAAAGCCAATAAAAAAAGAGGCTAAATACAGGGAAACTTAAAAACGAGAACCATGTAAACAAACTTCGCAGCCCCATAGTAGAGATACTAACTGAGGAGAGGCCATTAAATGATATGATAATACAGCAGTCTATGACGCAGCAGAAAAGGCCCTCGGTACTCAGACAAAAAAGCACAGGATTGGTTGGACGACAATCTAGGTAACATAATCACATTATTAGACACGATGTATATGACCCACAACGCGTCATTAAACCATCCTAACTCACAAATGCTGAAACTACGCTGGCAAACTGCACAGACAGAAGTTCAGAGCAAGTTACGAAGGCTAAAAAATGAATGGTGGACAATACAAGGGAAGGAAATACAGAAACATGCAGATTGTCATGATATGCATAACTTCTATGATGCTGTGAAACGAGTATACGGGCCTCAAAGCTGTGCGTTCACCCCAGTAAGAACAACTGATGGGAACACACTCCTGAGAGACCAAAATGAAATCATACAAAGATGGGGTGAGTATTTCAGTGCCCTACTTAACCAAGCAGCTCGCTTTGACAACATTGTACTGAACGAATTTGAAGAACAAACCACAATGCATGACCTAGACCTTCCACCAACTCTGGGCAGTTAAAACACTCAAAGACAATAAATCCCCAGGCTCAGATGGCCGTCCTGCAGAGGTACTAAAACACGGGGACTATATACTTCTACGAGACTTGCTTCGGTTTATCCAGGAGGTATGAGACAAGGAATATGTACCTAAACAATGGAAAGATGCAAACATCATAACTATATATAAGAAGAAGGGCGACAAGTCATTGTGGGACAATAGCAGGGGCATCTCTTTACTATCTGTTGCTGAAAAAGTCCGCTCCAAAATAATGCTTCAAAGGCTAACAACTAACGTCTCTGAACACCTAATGCCAGAATCACAGTGTGGCTCCTGCAAAGATCGCGGCACAATTGATATGATTTTTACAGTGCGTCAACTCCAAGAAAAAGCAAAAGAACAAAACATGGACCTTATCCTGGCTTTCATCGATCTTACGAATGCTTTCAATAGTGTGAATAGAGAAGCACTTTGGGAGGTGATGCATATCTCCGGATGCCCTCCAAATTTGTAAAGATAGCGAAACAATTCCATGAAAACATGAAAGCAAGGGTCACTATGGGAGATCTGGAATCAGAGCCTTTTGTTGTGGGCCCCGGAGTTAGACAGGGCTGTGTGTTGGCACCTGTCCTGTTTAATATGTACCTGGTATGTGTCACAACGCTCCTTCGTAGATCTCTTCAAGAAAGGAGTGGCATTAACATCGCTTTTATATTAGATGCGAGTCTCTTCAACATTAGAAGACTCCAAGCAAGAACTAAAACCTCACTAGACCATACCTTACGATTGCAATAGGCAGATGATTGCGCTCTCGTGGCACATACGCCTGAGGCACTAACAGCTATTACAGAGGTCTACAGTAGACTTGGTCTATCAATCAACACCAGAAAACCGAAATCATCTCGCAATGGTCAGTAAACATGCCTCCTGAACCACCAATATTTAGAATATCTGATGAGGATCGAACAACTGTACCTTCATTTAAGTACCCCGGCAGCTACCTCTCCCTCAACATAAACTTAGAAGAAGTGATTCAACATAGACTAAAACAAGCAGCAGCCTCCTTTGGCCGCCTCTGCCCAAGGGTGTTCAAAAACAATTAACACAAAATTACCGTCTATAACTCTGTGTGTCTTTCCACCCTACTTTATGCTTGCGAGTCATGGACAACTTACGGTCGAAAAATCAAACCTCTCAAGGTGTTTCACATCCGATGGCTTCAAAAGATCTTAGGCATCACATGGCAAGACAGAGTCCCGCACACCACAATCCTGGAGAGGACAAATAGTGAAAGCATTGAGGCAACTATTGCAAAACATCAACTCCGATGGCTGAGCCACGTCATCCGTATGACTGAGGAGAGGCTTTCACGCAGAGTACTGTATAGGCAGTTACGAGAGGGCAAGAGAGCGGTGGGAGGACCTAAGCTGCGATACAAGAAGCATATTAAAAATTACACTTAAAAAAATGCAAAATAGACTCCATGAACCTGGAACATCTAGCAACCAACAGAGAGGACTGGAAGAGACACATCCACCAAGGAGTGGATGCCCTGGAATCCGATCGGCGAAATCACCGGAGCGAGAAGCGTGCTCGAAGGCATGCAAAAAGGGACCGACCGACTCCCCCACCTGGCCAAGACTACCAATGTGCTGACTGTGGTAGACGCTTCTCTTCGAGGATTGGCCTCTACAGTCATCAAGAACCCACAGAGGAAGAGTGATGATTTGAGATGAAAGAACGTCATCATCGGATCACGATAGACTAACATAAGCATATATATATATATATATATATATATATATATATATATATATATATATTGTATCTCACCTCCACCGACCCTCACCCCCATTTTCCTTTGCAGAGAGGGGTTTTAAATCTTTAAATACACCCTTGAACTGCAACTTGGTAAACTCATTAAACGCTATCGGCCCCTGTAGTAAATCGCACTCTTATACCTCGTAATGAACGGATTACTCTTACGAAGTGAACGTACTTGTACGTAGCGAAGGACGCGTACGTACATTAGAGGATATATGTATATATAACTGTATATATACATATTTTCGTGGCTTTTATCTCTTTCCCCCCAACCAATAGATACATATATGTATATATATATATATACGTATTGTCTAGGGAGGCGACCTATTCCTCGACAATTTTGTCTCGGCATTCTATGCCTAAGGGCAAAAACTTAATTATTACTAATTTTTACATCCCCGCGGGGCCCCCTGAAGCGCGTGGCCCGTAGCACGTGCTACATGTGATACTAGGTTAAACCGGCACTGAGTAAGGGTAATGTTAAGTTAGACAAAGGCAAATTTTTAATAATGACGTCAAGGGCTTCATCAACAGAAACTTTAGTGAAAAAGCTATTAACATCAAAACTTAGCAACTGCTTATTTGATAGGTCAACCTCTTTAATTTTATTAACAAAATTGCCAGAATGGATAATGTGAGCTTCAGAAATACTACCAATTAATTTGGATAGGATGTTCGCTAACCACTAAGAATGTTTGTACGCGTGGGATCCTAAGCTGGAAATGATCAGTCTAAGCGGATTACCGTCTTTATGTGTTATCGGTAAACTATGCATGTACCGTAACGAGGGATCGTACACTTTGAATTGTTTAATTAGATCAGTGTCCTTTGAGAATATTTTTGAGAGAACTATTGAAAGATTTAGTTTTATTTGCAAGTGGATCATTATTCAGTTTTTCATAAGTGTTCCTTATTGGCGTCCCAAGGGATATCGGATGCGGCTTAAGCAAACAGGGACCTTGATACTTTCGGAGCATCGACGAGGCGAAAGGAAAATAAGCGAGATTCCCTTCTACCTCAAAAGGGGGGAAGATGAACACAGCTGGCCCCTTTAGGGCGAGATGATTGAGTGAAGTTTCAGCACTTATCCCGCTCCCTTAACTCCTATAAAGACAAATGCTGGGTGTATATATTATTCGGCCAAACTTCTCTGCATCAATTCAACTAACACACTCAAATTTCCGTTCTTAAACCGCATACAACATAGGATTCATTTGCGACACTTTAATATAAAAATAATACACAATTAATGAATTGAGATCATGACTGACTATCCAAGCGGTAGATAATATATATGATGGCGTATATACCTATGAATGCTTAATGATGTTAAATGAGTAGACTTAGGGGAGTTTAAGTCCTTCCTTGATGAATGGAGCGTAATGAAGTTATTGGGGTGGCGGATGACATGAAGAGGACATAGAGCTCGGATCAAGACTACATCCCTCCCCCTGCCCACCGAAGAATGCATGATGAATTAAATTAAGTGGACTTAGGTGATTTTAAGTCCTTCCTCAGTGGATAGAGCGTGAAGTGACTGTGATCGCGAATGGTAAAGAGAATTTTTATCCTTGATGTGATGTAAAGTTGTGTCCTCAAGAATAAAGAGATGGTGGTTTATGTGTAAAGAAATTTGGCGCCGACTGTGCTATTTGTCCTGCGAGTAGCCTGTGCAATTTCTTATGTGGTTCTGCTCGCGATAAAGCAGTCTCTGTATGCCTTTCATGTCATGAGGTCGTTTGTGTGTTCGAGTGGATACCGTGAGAAAGGGTGCGTCAAATTTCTGCCTGCGAGGTCGAGTGGAGGGTGAAGGCTTTTATCATGAACCGTTTATGCTCCAAATGTGTATTTTTGCCAAGGCCAGAGCTAAGTCGATATGCGAGGCAGGTTCCTCCGCCTTCCATCTAAAAGAAGTGGAATACGGCACAAACTAGGGTAAAGATCTTACCTTTTTAATCGTGTGCAAACGACTCTATAACTTACTATGTCGGTCCGTAGGTTGTTTGTTAACCATTTTACTTTTCAATGAGTTTTTTGGCAATAACATCGTAACTATTCAGCGAATTCTAACGGAATTTGAAACCCTTATGTTGTTTTACATTCTCTTTCGAATGATATGATTGCCAAGGTCTTCTCAAGATTATCCGGGAATTATTGAAAGTTTTAATGGTCCTAAGGTCATAAATCAGAATAATTGAAAGCACGCGACTTAGGTCTGCTGACCTTCGTTACTTGATCTATACACATGTAAATAATAGTTTGTGAAGACGTTAAATGATTACATAACATATTGGAAATCATGAGAAAATGCATAAATAAATTCATGACATAAAACAAAATAGTAAAATGAGATCATTGAGGACATGAGAAATGCCTACGCGAACATTGAAGCAAAATAATCCCAAGATAAAAAAAAATAATACAATAAAAAGGTGTAAATTGACTACGTTGAGAACATAATCGTGAGATATTTACGTGACAAAACAAAATATGTAGATCTACAGCAAAATGAGATTAAAATAATTACAAAATGAATGAGAACAACATGTTATAAATGAATTCACTGTATAGGCCGTACATGATTTGCATATCGCTATCAAATTAAAATAATAATGAATTTCCTTCATCCAAGATATGTGCGATCTCGATCCAAGTATCTCAGCATAGCCTATCTAAGTCATCGGATCATGAAGAATAAAAAGAAAAAACGAGATAGAAGGAACGACTGTGATTAACGATTGCCAGGATTATCACTATGTATATCTCAGCGTGTATTTACTGGTTGGCGATTAATTTAATGAAAATGAAAAGTATTTGGTCAGGATGGAATAATTATTTACATGTGATTCACGGGTATGAACATAATTATCATTTGAGAACTTTTCGCTTAAATGAAACTGACTACGTTGAGAACATAATCGTGAGATATTTACGTGACAAAACAAAATACAGTGGCGGCAACAAAAAAAGTGACATGTGACAATTCGGGGAAAATGAAACAGAAAAATGTAACTTACATATTTTATTATGAATATTTCATGAAAGTTAATACTTGGTCATGTTGCCCTTGCACTTGATGACCATTCTGAGTCGATTGGGCATTGATTCAGCGAGGTTTGCGAAGTAGGTGGGGTCGATCGTAACCCAGATCTTCTTCAGTGATTCTATCAGGTCCTTGATGCTGCCGGATGCTGTCTCTTGAACTTTGGATTTCATCAGATTCCAAGCATTCTCAATAGGATTTAGGTCCGGGGAATTACCAGGCCACTCCAAAACACTAATATTATTATCATTGAAGAACCTTTTTACTAACTGGGACCTGTGAGCAGGGGCACCATCATGCATGAAAAATTCACACCGATGAATTTCCCAAAATGGCAGCATGTGCTGCTTCAAAACTTCGAGATAGTTAGTCCCCCTCATGGTTACATTCTTGGGAAGGAAGTACAGACCTCCTCTGCCCTTGTTTCCACTAAAGGCACCCCACACCATCACACTATCAGGGTGCTTCACAGTTTTCACGGTATATTTTGGGTCATACCGAGACACATTGCTGGGACGACGCACGATCTTTGACTCTCCTCTGACCAGCCTAAAGGTGCTCTCATCACCGAACATCACCTTCTTCCAATGGGCAGCTGTCCAATGTTTATAGGTCTTGCAAAAATTGAGCCTTTTCATCTTCATAGCCTTGGTAAGAAGTGGCTTCTTGGCAGCGCGGCGAGCCGGTAGGCCTAAGTCCTTCTGTAAGCGATGACGGATGGTCCTGAGGGCGACGTTCTGGAGAAGGTCTGGGTGTTTTTTCTTGATTGAAGCGGAGGTTACAGAAGGGTCTGACATCACTTCACGCCTTAGGATATTATCAGTCCTTGGAGATGTCTTCCTAGCTGCACCAGTGCCCTCCTTCCTCTTTGGTATGGTACCTGGTGGCAATAACTCAGCTGCCCGTTTTAGGCGATAAATCGTATTTCTTGAGGTTCCTAAATCTGCTGCTACATCAATAAAAGACTTTCCCTGCTCTAATAGGGTCAAGGCACGGCTTTTCTCTGTCATAGAAAGCTTTTTCCGCCCCATTGTATCCACTTGCACAGAAGTTATAGCACGTCAAATGTAGGCACGAATGCAGGAAATCAGCACGCTGGAGCGTTGTACACGAAAACCTCACTGTACGAGCTCAAACGAGACAGTGAGTTCCAATAAAGCGCAGTTCTGTTGTCTTAGCTCAGGAGAGTCATCCACTCGTGGCATAAGCCCCGCCCCTTTTCATTGGCTTGTTGGCAAGTAAAATCGTGAAAGCGATTTTATGTATCGATTTCTATTGCCAATATTCAATGTCACTTTTTTTGTTGCCGCCACTGTATGTAGATCTACAGCAAAATGAGATTAAAATAATTACAAAATGAATGAGAACAACATGTTATAAATGAATTCACTGTATAGGCCGTACATGATTTGCATATCGCTTATCAAATTAAAATAATAATGAATTTCCTTCATCCAAGATATGTGCGATCTCGATCCAAATATCTCAGCATAGCCTATCTAAGTCATCGGATCATGAAGAATAAAAAGAAAAAACGAGATAGAAGGAACGACTGTGATTAACGATTGCCAGGATTATCACTATGTATATCTCAGCGTGTATTTACTGGTTGGCGATTAATTTAATGAAAATGAAAAGTATTTGGTCAGGATGGAATAATTATTTACATGTGATTCACGGGTATGAACATAATTATCATTTGAGAACTTTTCGCTTAAATGAAACTTGAATGGTCAAACGATACACCTTGAAAAAACTTTACGATAGATTTTTAGAATGAAAACTGATTTCCAGATAACTCGTTTTGGTCAAACACTCATATTTGTTAAGTTTCCAGTCGATGCTTGTGAATTGATTGACAAGATAATATTGGAAATAAATGAGAATTGATTTAAGGCGCATTTTCACTTAATATCATCCTTTGAGAGAGTACACACGCATATACAGGCAGGCTATACATCGAGTTAGCATATGGGAGAAATTAGTTAACATAGAATAGCTTTTGTAAAGAAAATAAAATAGAAAACTATACAGAAAACGAATTCTCAGTGGGGCGGCGAGTAGTGCGGGTGTGTTCGTGGTTGTGCGTGTTTGTATGTGTGAGGACTGAAGTGGATAAATTATAATTTAAAGAAATAAAAAATGACTTACAGGTCCGTATGCAAATTGCATTGAGGTTGAGAGCGATCGTGCGAATTGGCTTTCAGAATTGCGTTGTATGGAGAATCGCCTCTGCATAGCTTCTAAGTTATTAAAGAAATGGATCAGCAAATAAGAGAAGGGCAACGTGCAAGACGTAGTTGGAGAATTAAGAGATTGCTTGTCGAGCTTTGTTTGAAAGTTAGTCCTCTTAGTTAGTTCATTGGATGAGTTTCGTGCGTTGGTTGCTACTTGATTCGTTGGTTGCTACTTGATTGCGAGCAAAATGAAGAGAGCTGAATGGCAACACGTTTGTGGCGGCTAGTGTGATATGCTAATATCCTTCTGAAAGCACTCTTCTGTGCCATGTGAGGTTTTTATCTAAAACTTCAGGTGTGCCTCTAGCTAATTAAGTGATATATTTTGCAGTTGAAATGTTCTAAAGATCATTTTAACGTCTTTTGATGACAAACAAAGGATGTTGCTGGATCGCCAGTGTTGCCAGTGCTGAGTGATTAACGGGGCATGGTGCCGTTGCACTGTAGTTGCTAGTATATGAGTTTCGAATGAGTTGATGCGAGGTTTGTCGCTGAAGGGCGCAGATACTTTGCAAGTCAAGCAAGTCGCCTAGAAAACCCCGCAGGGGGAAAGGGACACCCTGTGTAGTCTATTATACTTGGTATCCGGAGGAGTTGCACATCCTCCCAGGCTGAGTGAAATTTTAAGGAGGTCCTTTCACTGGGTTGTCTTGAACTCTATGACGGGGCCTGGCAAAGTGTTGGTGCGCTTTCCCCTCGCCCCCACTCAGTATTACTTTACCCTTTTATTAGTAGGTATTATTATTAGCATTAGCATTGTCATTGTCATTCTTCTTATCATTTATTATTATTTCGCATGATTTTAATATTATTTGTTATTAGTATTTATAATATATTATTGTGTATATGAATTAATATTATTATTATTATTAGTATGTTGATATTATTATTATCATTATTAAGTATGATTTTTATATTAATATTTATTATGACATACTATTATTATTTATTATTATGTACTATAATTATTTATTATGATTAGTATAAGTTATTAATATTATTTATTATTATTATTACGGCTCTCCGCACAATGTTTTCTCCCCGCACTTTGCACCAGGAGGACCGAAAACCCTATGGCTAGGGCAAGTATTAGGTACAGGGTGTGCTGATCCGTCAATTCTGCTCACCTTCCTCCAGTACACATTTGAGGTGGCTACGCCGGCGCCATCCTTTATGGTCGAAGCTTCAGGACAATTTCGCCTGAATGGCGGACAGGGTTGGCAAAGTCCATCAACGCCGGACCGGGACCAATTATGTGTAAATGATCATAGTCTGGAATTTCTGATCCTATGGAGACTTTTCTCTTAACCCCCCCCCCCACACACACACACACTCATAGGGAAGTCATAGTATTTACTTTTCATGAGGCCCCTGTTTTTCTTTGATTAGGGTGACAATAGATAGCAATAGTGGGTGACCGCAGGCGCAGGGAGATCCGCCCCCAAGGGCGGCTTCGTCCTCTCTAGGTGTCGGGGAAGATGAGGAAAATCGAGGCAGCCCTTCGACCGGTGAAAGGGTCCTCCTCTCACCCTAGCCACGCGTCAAAGGGGTTTACCCTTTGTCATCTTTGGAGCCGCTCTCGGGCAGCTCCACCTCTGAAAACGAGCCCCCCCCCCCGCACCTGTGCTTTGTCAGGAGCCCCTCAAACCATCTTCTACCGGAGAGGAGGCTCACTCTCTCCTAGATCTACGTGTGCGGGAGTTTTCCCCCTCACCCACTTCTGTGGAGTCGCCCAAGGATGTCTCCAACTTTCGACAAATTTCACTCCCTCCTTTTCTATCACACGGGACTGCCAAGAGAGTAGACAGGCGGCCTAAAATTGACCGCTTCAAGTGAGAGCGACCCAATAAGGCCAACCCTCTTACGGGGGGGGGGAGTGAAAGTGGGGTGAGTCAGGCCGTGGCCCCTGCATTCCTGCAATCATGCATCTCGCATTTCGGTGGTCAGCGTGACTGTCTACCTCTCTTCCCAGATGGAGGTCGGTTCGCCGGCCAGAGACTTGACTGTGAAGGAAGATACCTCAAATTGGATCTGTGATGCCATAGGGTGGTGGGATGGCCACATAGAGACCCACCTCCACCCTGAGATGGACATGGTCCCAGAGGTGAACCATCTCCAGAAGGTAGGATCTTCTATAGGGTTGAACCCGGATTCGGTGAATAACACCGAACCTGAGTCCGCCCCTGTGCAATCTTTTGCTCAGACAGATCGGGCTCCCGAGGACTCAAAAGGAGAGGAGAACTTTTCAATATCGGAGAAGGATCTTAGTGAGGCCTCTCCATCCTACCTAGGAGCTTCTTTTGTTGGTAGTGGGAAGCGAATTCATTCCCCACCTGCCTCTCAAAAAAGAAAAGAAGCAAGAAGAGGACTACAGGTTCCTCTCACTCTGCGGGGGCTCCGGGTACAAACAGGTCTGCTGCCGTTTCAGCTTGCCACAGGCCAAGATCGGTACGTTCGGCCCCGAGGCGCCCCCAGGTGGGGGTCTCAGGCCAAGAACACATCGCAATTGCGCTGATCGGAGCCTCGATTACGTCGGGCCTCCCTCATTGAGAGACTATCTGGCGCTTTTGAGCCCGCTGGTTCTAAACGTTTTCTGGTTATTCGCTCCACTAATGGTAGAATGTTGGCCAGACGAGAGCATTAGATAGCTTGATTGGTAGAGAGCCGAAGGTGTCCCGTTTCTCGGACGGAAGCCTTCTAGCGAATGCGTCAGTTCCCTCCGAAGCGGCTATGATTAGTGCGCTTCGGACACTTAATAGCACGCCTGTGAGTATGACGCCGCACTCTACCATGAACTTCATGAAAGGAGTGCTCTGCGCGAGGGAACTCGTAGACTACTTCATATATGACATCACCTTAGAGCTGGTCGAGCAGGAAGCGGTCAAAGTCGAAGGTTTGATGATAAAACAAGGAAGGACATCGAGACTCCCTCCTACACTCTTCGTCGAGCTCGACCGTGACAAGCTCCCTGAGTTAGTGAGTGCCGTTTGGTTTTGCTACCGCGTGAAGGCATTCATGCCACTGCCGCAGAGTGTTACTAGGGACACCGCTTGGGACATACAAATCACTTTTGTAGACGTGCAAAGTCGGGTTTACCCGAAGTCTGTGTAATTGCTCCAAGGTCACACACGATAAGTCCCTACCGTGTAAATCCAAGTGTGTCAATTGCGGAGAGCCGCACACTGCTTCTTCGAAGGAATGTGGTGCGTACCTCCTGCTGAAGGAAATCGTGGCCGTTCAGGCTTACGGATTGTCTCTCATTTCGGGAGGCTAAGGACTTGGTGCTGGCGCCTCCGGCGCTTCCTGGGACGTTTTATGCCTCAATTTAAAAAAAGAGCACCTTCTGCTCCTGGTGCCCCCAAGCCTACGAGCAAGGTCGTTTCCACGCTTATTCGGAACCCTTTTGAGAGTTTTCCTCCTCCCGGGCGTTCCGCTTTTCGAGTTGGTTTCACAAAGGGCTCACACCCAGCCTCTGCTAAAACCAGGGCTTCCCCTCCCTCCCACAGTGAGATCGTTTCCCGTAAGGCAAAACGGCCGCGCGCCTCCACCGAGTCGTTCACAGAAAGCAATACCTTTGAAGGTGGTGGTGAGGCGTTTTCCGAGATTCCTAAAGTTCTCCCCCGAAAGGAGGACAGCATCAAAGGAGCTTCCGTTCCTATGCCCACACCCAGAGGTAGGCTGGGTGGCTTGGAAATAGTGGATCCTCCGGAAGTCGCCCTGTCCACCTAAGGTTTCGAGGAGTAGATAGGAAAAGACGCATGGCGAGCCTAACCTTCTCTTCGAAGAGAGCCCCGCATCTCATCCTAGCTAGGCCTAGAGGACATATCTATTCCTTCAATGAAATTGCCGCGGACTCCGGGACAACTGGCAGGAGCTGCGGAGACTCGTCTCTTCCAGTTCCCCGTTAGCAATCTCTTTGCAGGAGACTATGCTGGGCGCGTGCCCCTACCCACCCTCCCGAGGTATAAGGGTTTCTTGATCCCACCATCATGGGATTTGGGCCAGGCAGGAGGATGCGCTATTTACACCCGACATGGTGTCTCCGTTCTTCTCTTTACTTTAAATAACTTTCAGCCAGTATCAGTGTAGCTGTACCTGGATAGGAGGTATACTACGATTTCTGTGTACATTCCACCGTCAGTAACTTCGATGCCTGGCACTTCCGCCGCGTCGTGGCACGGTTGCTGAGGCCCTTTCTCTTGCTCGGGGATTTGAACGATAGACACCCCCTTTGGAGAGACTACTCGATCAATCCCAGGGGTCAGGTCCTTGCCGACTTGATCAATGAGTTGGAGATAGGTGTACTGAATGTGGATGAGTTTACGCATCACTGCCCGAGAACCGCTTCATTTAACTGTCATGATCTATCCCTGTGCTATCCGGATTCATAACCTGATTATGGGTGGGAATTAGTGAATGTAATCCATGGTCATGATCCCTTTTCCATTCAAATATCGTTTTCTGGACCACTGCGGCATGAGATTCTACCCCGCTCGTGCTTGGAGCTGGCGCCGTGACCTGCATTTCAGATAACAACTGATCTCACTGTCCCACTCGAGGAATTAAGTTGGTGGATGAAGCCGTCGAGTTTTCCGACAACTTCATCGCCGTGGGCATAGCTACTACTCCTAGAACGTCAAACCGTTTTGCACGCCGAACGCTTCCGTGGTGGTCAGCTGAGTGTGAGACGGCCCTCAAACAGAAGTGTATGCCTAATTGCGCTATAAGCGCATGTAAGGCTTGGTTCCATTATGTATCAAAACACGTCCGCTGCTCTTTCTGGCGGGCATACGTGTTTTCACTTAACGGGAAGATCCTTCTAGCTGAGGTGTGGAAGCGAGTCAAAAGGATTCGGGGCAAGTTCTCGCAGAACCCCCTTCCCGTTCTCCTGGAGAATGGGAACTCAATCTCGGAACCCGCGTTCGTGGTGGAGCATTTTGCGACCGTTTTCTCCGCATTCTCTAGCCAGGATGCTGCTCCGACAGCATTCAATGCATGCCGTGATATCGCCGAAGGCTGCCTACTGGACATTAACTCCACCGGCGAAGAACCCTTCAACGACATGTTTTTCACTGAGCGAATTGCATTCCGCTCTCGCTTCGACACTGCATCTGGTCCGGGCAATGTCCCGCACGCCATGCTTCGACACAAGTGAACGAGACATGACCATTCTGTTACATTTGTTCAACAGGATCCGGACAAAGGATATCCTTCCAGATTCCTAGCGAATGGCTACCTTGCTCGCTTTTTGCAAACCGGAGAGACTTCATTTTACCCCGGCCGATTTCCGCTCAATCTCTCTAACCTAATGCGTGTGCAAGTTGATGGAAAAATTGGTAGATGTTAGACTAGTTTTTTTCCTGGACAGCGGAGGCCACCTGTCTTCTGCACAGTGCAGCTTCCTCAAGTTCCACTCCACGTCGGATGCTCTACTCCGACTATAAAATTCCTCTGTGAGGCCTTTCTCCCTAGACAGGACTACGCCCTGGTGTTTTGGGGTCTAGAGAAAGCCTATTATACCGCATGGTGATATGGCATCATGTATACTCTCCACAAGAGTGGGGCGAGAGGACGCCTCCCAATCTTGATCTTTTTACGAGATCGTCCATTCCGCGTACAGGTAGGGAGAGCCCTCTTTGGTGGCCCAATTGAGCAGGAAGAGCGTATTTCTCATGGAAGTGTCCTGAGTGTCCCACTCTACCCTTAGCATTATTGGTATCAGCTCGGTGTTGCCGGAAGATGCTCTCGCTACACTCTTTTGGTGTGGCCCAGATGCCAACTTAGGAGCGTCGACTTCAACAGGCATTGAACTGCATCTCTCGCTATGCCGAAGCGCACAAGTTTTGGTCTGCCTTGGCCAAGGACTAAGGTGGTGCACCTCTGCCTCCAACCACGGCTCCACCCTGATCCGGACTTTTTCCTAGACGTGGTTTGCCTAGAAGTGCTTGATTTGCATAATTTCCTCGGTCTCTTGTTTTCAACCGACGCCTCACCTGGGAGGCTTATATTCGTAGCCTTCGGGTTTCCCTCAGTCGCCAATGGCTCTCAATGCATCTAAAGTCGATCCTAATGGTGCCCATGCCACTGAGAGACGCTAGTCATACCCTGAGCCCTCTGGATTTAGGACTAGGAAACTCCTTTGATCTCGGCGCGTGGCGCCTCTGGTTCTGCCCAGGATGGTACCACTTCTGACTATTTTTCGCCACGCCTCTGCTCCCAAAGCTTACACAGCACCGATAGTATTGTGTTCGGCATTTTTGGATCACACTTCGTGTCCCGCTGGATCAGTGCCAATGTATACGGATGCTTCCAAGTCCACCGGTTTCCACGCCGTATCGTCTTTGTTTGAAATCAGCGGGGCTGTACCAGGCGCTGCGTTTGTCTTCACGACCGAGCTGGTTGTAATACACCGCTTGGTACGAGAGATAAGGCGCCATGCCCTATCCGGAGACCATATGTGATATATAGCGACTCACAAAGCGCCTTAAATGCTCTTGAGGCAGTGAAATCTCCACATACCCTTGTTCGCGATATCCGTGACACCACAGTTTCCGCTACCCGGGTGAATATCAAGACTTTCTTCTTCTGGAGTCCTGGGCATGTGGGAACTAGGGGGAATGATCGCACCGATAAGGGCGCCAAAGAGTCTGCGAGGACTAGGCAACTAGACCAGCGTTTCGCTCTTCTTTACACCGATTACATGAATATGGGCAACCATCCGAGATGCTTGGCAAATAAGATGGGAGACGGCCAAGGGGAACTTAAATATGCGTGCCATTGCGCCGCGACTGTTCCCATGGACCTACCCCCCCAATGCCGCCACGGCTTCAGGTCGCTTCTGTCGTCTCCCAATTAGGTACCCTCGCGGGACGCAGTACCATTTGTGGAAACGCTTGCCTGCACCTTATTGCGACGACTGCGTTATCCCCCGGAATGTTCGGCACACTTAGGTTTCCATCACAAAACCTACAGTAGCTTCAAACCAAATAATGGTAGGTGATGCATGATAAATTCCAGATATAAAATAAGCATAGCTGTAACTTGTACATGTACATTTACATGTTAGGATGGATGAAACAGCAAATACGTGCAAAAGAGCATTTTTTTCATTGCTAAAATATGGTAGTCAAAATGATCCGGACCTGGTAAGTCTATTACTTCTATCTTTGAGAGAATCAACTAATTTAGGATAGTAACTTACTTCCATGAATTTTTAGCACTTTTAGTCATTACCTTGTCAAGTTCCGAGAAGCAAACATGCCTAGACGACCCACTGCACTTGCCTATATCCAAGAGCTAATTGTTACGCTACGTCGCGGATCATCTCTCCATCAAAGCAATAGCTGAAAGGGCTAAACGCCTCCAAAGTGTTTTACATAATATTATGTCACGTTTCGATACCACAAGCTCATTTATCAGTCGAATTTCTACTGGTAGGCCTAGCAAAACCTCAAAGAGAGCTGACCAAACCATCGTCCGTATCTAAAAAAAGAACCAATACAAGACAGCAGCCAGGATTTTCCAAGAAGTAAATGGAACTATGGGCATTAATGTCTCCAGGAAGACAGTTGCACTCTGCCTGACGGGAAGATCTTTAAAATCTCGCACACCAGCAGTCATGCTATTGATCAGCCCTAAGATAAAAAAAGATAGATTATGCTTCGCCCTTAAACATGTTTTATTGACAGAAACCCAATGGTTCAAAGTACACTTCAGCGATGAATCGAAGTACAATATGTTTGGTTCAGATAGCAGGAGGTTCGTTCTTCGAAGATCTGACGAAAGATTATCCGTGAACTGCGTAAAAAGCAGTGTCAAATTTGGTAGAATAAGCGTTATGGTGTGGGACATAATTTCGACGGAATTTACTGGCCCACTTGTCCACTTACAGGGCAGAGTGAATGTTCACGTGTATAAAGAACTTCGGCAAGCGCATGATGTGCCCCATATGAGAGCCGTCTCTGACCAATTGCCATTTTATGCAAGAAAATGCACCTTGCCAACCGGACCTCAATCTACTTGAGAATTTTTGGAAGACGCTAGGAGAGAGAAGTTAGTAGATAAATCCAAACATTCTCGAAGAACTTTGGGGAATATTAAAAGAGGAATGAAGAAAAAAAACAGCCGAAGAATGTCTTCCGTTAGTGCGCTCCTGTGGCAAATATGTCAGTAAGTAATTGATAGTAAAGGTCTAGATACCAAGTACTAATATTTTGCAAGAGTCTAAAATTATTTATTGAGTAACTTATATTATTGTACCTCCTCATCTACGACTCTTGTGTTATCTGTCCTTATCATTTTGTCATTTTGACTAGAATATTTTTGGAATAAAAATGCTTTTTTGCACGGAATTTGCAGTTGCATACATCCTAACATGTACAATATACATGTACAGCTAATAGCCATGTTCATTTTATATCTGTAATTTATCATGCATTAATTACCATTATGTACTTTGTTTGAAGCTACTCAGTACCAGCTCAAGGTACCGGCAACTCGGGGAGTTGCCCGGGGCGCGCTATGCGCTTAGAGGCGCCATGATGTTTTTGAGATGGAAAAAAAAGCAGGTTTATCATATAATATATATATATATATATATATATATATATATATATATATATATATCGGAGTGCAAGGTCGATGTCAGAGACGTGACCTTCGCTCGTCTCTGGTCGAACCAGACGAGGGGGAAGCTAACTAGTGGGGGAATGGAGATCCCGGACGCGTGCGTGGTATTAAACAACTACAGGAGCGAGTGCGGTTGGCCGTTAGGATAATGTTGAATGCTTAGCGGTTCTGGATATAGAAAGTTGCATTACAAAAATAAACTTTACTAATTACAAAAACACAATATACAAATAAAATGAGATTGGATACGCAATAAAAATGGATAATCGTTATGTACAGCTCTCAGACTAAGGGTTTCGGGGGAGTGAATAAACTCAGTTGGGAGTCAGCGAGTGGCTGATGATGAGCCAATGTACGAATTAACAATTCACGGGATGAATGGATACAGATCCACGATTTAAGTTGACGCGAGTCTAGCTTTGGTGTTTGAGGCATATGGAAGATGACGGGGGAAGGGGGGGCACGGGTTTATTCGAAATCGATGCTTTTAACCTCGAAAATTGAGATTCGAGGGAATATTCACGCCAGACAAGGACGAAGCCGATTCCAGGAATAGCCAATTGACTAGGGTTGTCTTCCTTCGGAGTGAATTCTTGCTTTCGCGCTCGAGAGAGGAGGGGAAAAGAGCCGAATCACGATTAGTCGTGTCTCGTTCTAAAAGGCGGGACTATACTGAATTTGCACGGCCTGTGACTGAAGTTAAATATGGCCCAACCGGAAGCGATTTGCTTCAGACCCCAGAAGGGCTTCTTCTTAATCAGACACAACACTGGGATAGGGTGAATCCTCGCGAGGTTTCCGATATCACGCGGTAAGGCGGGCGGCGTCTTCTCCGCGCTCTCGACGGTCCATGCTTCTGTTTTATCACTGGAAGTAGCTCGATTCTCTCACGGTCTGGTTCAGCGTTCATGCACCTTGTGGGACTTCTTGTTCGTCGTGGCGGTTTTACTCTCTATTTCTGACATTTCCTCCTTTGCCAAGATGGAACATCTGGGAAGTGACATCAGACAAATGACGAATGGGGTTTACGCATCCGAATTATTTTTTCGACCTCAAAAGGGGGACAAACAATGGGGAATACTTGATATTAGTTCGAAGCGAACTCCATACTTGAGACAAATTCAAATTTGAGTATCCATATATCAATAATTGTACAAAAAAATTGATACAGAACAAAAGAACATTAACTTATAATGACCACAGAGGTTAATAACGACCTGGAGCTATCCAACAAACGATACAAGAATAAATAAAAAAAGGAAAATGAAGCGGAGCCCATGAATGACCTTAACTCTTTCTTAGTGGTGGTCAGTTGCATGTCTACAATGGCACGGATTTTATTTTCCTGGGGAGCCAATTGATTCTTTATGATGTGAAATCTGAGATAATTTATAGTGCCAAAGGCGAAGTGGCACTTGCTGGGGCCGATCATGAGGTTGTGCTCGCGTAGTCGATGCAGCAGTGCTTGGAGGGCAATCAGGTGTTGTTCCCAATCCTGGGTTGCCACATAGATATTATCGAATTAAAAGGTTACGTTCGATAATTCATCCAATATTCGTCGCATCATACGGTTGTAGTTATTACAAACCGTCACCAGGGCAAAGGGGATCCAGCGAAATTGCATCAATCCCTTTTCCGTTGGAAAAGCCGTGTACTTTTTTCACTTCTTCTTTTAGCGGGATTTGATAGTAGGCCTTACATAGGTCTAATTCCGTAATGAATTTAGCTTCTTCAAAGAGGTGGATGTTTTGGTCGAGGAGAATTGGCTCGGCGTCGAACACCCTAACAGAATTCAGTTTTCGGAAATCGACGCACATAGGGTATGATCCGTCCGACTTTTTAACTATGGCATTGGGGGAGCAATAACTGGATTCGGAGGGTTCTATAATATTTAGTTTTAACAGATTATCTACATCGGCGTTAAAAGCTTCTCTTAAATGGATGGGCAGGGTGGTACGGCTTGGATTGTGTGCGTTCCTGAGTGGTAAGAAGGATGTTATGCTCGAACTTTTCAGCACAGCCAAGAATTTCGGAGATCACGTCTCCAAAATGACTCAGTAGCGACTGCAGCTGATTCCTCTGAATGGTCGAAAGCTGGTCGCTAATCTTCAGTTCGGATGAAAGGGAATCGGTGGCGCCGGGCAAGGTGGGCAAGGGATACTCCTTATCCTGTACCACACAGGCAACTTGCACCACGTTTAAGGGATCCAGGGGGTAGCTTGATTCCATGGCTGTCTCTTCATCAATTGCCACAATATTGTTGGCACAGGCACGGCGGTGGTACCTCTTCAGCATATTGACATGAAATAGCTTTCTGCCTGACGATGTTTAGATTAAATAATCAATGGGGTCACGTTTTTCAAACAATTTGAAGGGGAACCTTCCATTGACTTAAGAGTTTATTATTATCTGTAGGCAGTAATAATGACACCTCTTCATCGGGCTTGAATTTCCGCTCCTTGGACTTAAAGTTGAAATACGTCTCATATTTGTTCAGGTTGGTATCAGCGTTCTGAAACGCGATTTCTGCACATTTTTTTAACCTTTGCCGTACCTAAGTCCAGAAGATAGGCATAGGAAGATTGGATTTCATGGTCCAATTCCTGGTTTCGAAAAGAGTTCCTTTAAAATGCTCATAGGGCCTCGAACGTTCCCACCATACAGCAATTTAAACGGGGCCAATCCTAGGGTGCGGTGCGGGATCTCTATGTAGACGAACAGAGCCACGAGCAAGTAGCGGTGCCATTCTCAGTGCTAGGCGCACAATTTCCTCAGAATTGACTTGAAAGTACCGTTGAGCCTCTAGCAAATCCCGTTTCCTGCAGGGTGAAATGGGGGCGGTAAATAAGGGTTTCACCATTAAAAGTTTGCCAACATACTCCATTAGCTCGGAGGTGAATTGTCGGCCATGATCGGATAATACCTCCTTGGGCAATCCGACTCGAGAAAAGATAGATGATGAGTGCCTCAGCTCAGGAGATGCTGTTTATCTTTTTCAGAAGCACTGCCTCAGGGAACCAGGTGACAAAATCAACGAGGGTAAGCACGTAGCTATGGCCATCACTGGACGAAGGGATGGGGGGGAATAGGGCCGATCAGATCGATTGTCACTTAGGAGAAGGGTTCTGAAATAAAAGGTCCCTTCTGCAACGGCGCGGCTTAACGCGTCCTTTGGCGGCCGTCTTCTGGCAGATGTCGCATGATTGGCAGTAGCTCAAGATTCCAGATGTCGCACCGGGCCAATAAAATAATTGTAAATCCTCTGAGCCGTCTTAGTGCGGCCAAAATGACCCGAAAACAAACTGTCATCAGCTGTCTTTAAAATGAGCGGGACATGGGAGCGGGGAACACACAGTGCTCGGGCCTCGGAATTATTGCCTTCGTTCGGAGCACGCACGGTACAAAATGTCATCTTTAACGATGTACGAGATTACCTGATTTCCACGGATGGGTTCTCGCACCTTATTCTGTGCTTTTGTGCTTTTGTCCAGATGGGGCGAAGTGAATCACAATCCTTTTGGTTCCTCGCGAATTCTTCATTCATTACGTTGCTAAATTCTGAAACGCAGGGAGTTTCAAGCGGAGTGGGTGTCTCTGATTCCTTCCTCGTCTGGGAACGCGTAATCGCGGGTTGAGCAGCAGGGAGCGGTAGATACCCGGGGGCACTGACCAATCAAGACAGACCACAATTTAATAGGGGCTGCTACGACCTCAGCCTGCCGGTAAAGTAAGTGCACTCAATAAAACACTTCACAATGGGGAACTTGTTCGCACGCCCCAGGTAGTCGTGTACTACCGCAAATTTGTCGTGGATTTGGGGCTACCAGTGGGAGTAGCATATCCGACACCATGATACACGTGCAAGTGGCGTCTTCTCCGCGCTCTCGACGGTCCATGCTTCTGTTTTATCACTGGAAGTAGCTCGATTCTCTCACGGTCTGGCTCGGCGTTCCTCGACCTCGTGGGGCTTCTTGTTCCTCGTGACGGTTTTACTTTCTCTTTCTCACATATATATATATATATATATATATATATATATATATATATATATATATATATATATATATATATATATATATATATATATATATGCAAATTTTGTTGAAGACCATTATGTATTTTGCCTTAAGTAATTTCCTTTGGCAACTTTCTCTTCTTCTAGAAAACTATCTTTTTTATTCCATCTTGTAGATGGCAGATCACTTGTCGATTATTCATCTCTCTTTAAAATAAATGAGTTTGGTAAAAACTAAACTTAATTGCTGAGCTTTCGATCTTATTCGATCATCTTCGGAGCAGTTGATATGTTCTTGCCTCCTTTACCGATGTAATGAGTGGATTTTTAAGGGGAATTTATTCAGCCTAGGTTGAACGTAACGTTAGATGAAATGGGCCACTCCGGTGAGTGGAATTTTAAAATAATTTTAATGTGCGATTCCAGCTTGTCGCTTGACTGTTGATGGCCAAACAGGCGTGGACGCCTGTTTGGGGACGATGGAAATGTCCAGCTCGCCGTCCAGGAGTGAATTGAACAGCAGTCGGGAGATTTCTGGTGGTCGGGAATTCGAAGCCTCAGGGGCAAGTGGCGCAAGTGCATTGAAGTCGAGGCTAGTTATATTGAAAAATAATAAAACACTTTTCCTTATATCTTGTTTCTTTATATCCGAATTGCAAAACTTATTGACCGCCCCTCGTATATATATATATATATATATATATATATAGATTATATATATAGATTATATATATTATATATATATATATATATATATATATATATATATATATATATATATATATATATATATATATATAAAGGGTCTTTTAACAAGGACGCTCGAGCTTTGTCAGGCGATAGTGGCCATGTTGTTAAAGCGACATCTGGCAACCTCACTGTGAACTGTTCAGTAGTACTTGGTAAGTCACGATATAAGGTTATAGCGTTCAACAGCGTGTGAAAATCATCAAATGTTATTATCAAAATCAGTGCTCCGTTCGACAAACGTTCCGCGCATTACGTGATTTCTATCCTCGCCATAATCGTCTTGCCGAGTCCACTGTTTGACGCTTGGTGGCCAAATTCGAGGTAAAAGGGTCGATCAACAATCAGCCAACACCCATACCTCGCTGAAACGCAAGGTCTGCTGAAAACATCGCTGCTGTAAATGAGAGTGTACGGGAAAATCCGAGGCAGTCAATTTCTCGTCGTTCACAAGAACTTGGCCTTTCTGCGACTTTAGTTTGGCGAATTATGCGTAGGGACTTGGGTCTGCACCCGTACAAAATCCAACTTACCCAGGAACTTAAGGTAAACGACCATAGACAACGCCGTCTATTCGCTGATTGGGCTCTCGAGCAGTTGGAAGTTTGCCCCAAATTTCCCCAAAAAAATCATCTTCAGCGATGATACCCATTTTTGGATGAATAGATTTGTGAACAAGCAAAATTGTCGGATTTGGGATGAAAACAATCCAAATGAGATACACCAGCACCAATTGCATCCCAACAAAGTCACTGTTTGGTGCGCATTTTCGTCTAACGGAATCATCGGTCCGTATATTTTGAGAACGAAGATGGGATTGCCATAACCGTCAACGGCGAGACCTACAGATCGATGATAAGCAACTTCTTGTGGCTTCAACTGGATTATATAATTGATATGGATACTGACGACATGTGGTTCCAACAGGACGGCGCTACGTGCCACACTGCGCACGCCACGATAGACATTTTGCACCAGCGATTTCAGGGCAGGGTCATCTCGCGCGGCGGCGACGTCAACTGGCCACCAAGATCACGCAATTTAACGCCATTAGACTACTTTCTTTGGGGCTACCTTAAATTGCAGGTCTATGTGAATAATCCGCAAACAGTTTATGTCCTCAAAGTCAACATAACGAACACCATCCAGCAAATTCAGCCAGATTTATCCGACAAAGTCATCGAAAATTAGGCCTCCCGAATACGTTCCACCAAGCGAAGCCGCGGCGGACATTTGAACGACGTCATATTCCACACTTAATGCCATAAAATGTACTTTCAAATTTAAAATAAATTGAGTGCATATATTACACACAACTTGTTTTATTTTCATTTAAAAATTGAGTGACATTATTGAAAGACCCTTTATATATGTATATATATATATATATATATATATATATATATATATATATATATATATATATATATATATATATATATAAATTTTCAATAACACATGATAATTTTTTAATGACCTAAAAGATCTGCCAGATAAAAATAAACTCAAAGTAGCATGTCAATGTTTTGAGAATAAATTAAGATACAAAGAAAATAGTAATATTAATGGATGTGATCTCTTGACTGAACTAGACATAGTCAAAGAATTTATTTCCTGATGATGTAAAGCTCCAATAAAATCCGCAAAATTCATAAACCATAATAATTAACGGGACGACATGCCAAATATGTGGGTTGCATCAAGAATAATGCTTACAATACCTATTTCTATGGCCGCTGGCAAGAGAATGAATTCCTTGGCAACTTTGTCTATAGAAAATGATATTGCAAATAATATAAATATAGAAGGTGCCATGAAAAGATTTGCTGATCTAAAGGCTAGGAAAGAATGTTTCAGATAGGCAAATTGTTGATACTGTCCAAAATCAAGGTTCAGAAAAACAATATTATTGTTCATTGTTTGTTAAAAAAACAACCCAGGTAATAAGCTCATTTTTGTTATTCTATATTTTTATTTTTTTCTTGTGAAAATTTTTATAATTATACTTAAAAAGGACACAGAACATCTGCTTTCCCAGGGCGCCAGCAACTATAGGGCCGGCCCTGAAGCTCTTGTAATTTAGGAATGTTTAGGAATGGTAACTTAAGTGTCCAGATCATTATTATAGCCGCTAATATATATATATATATATATATATATATATATATATATATATATATATATATATATATATATATATATATATATAATATACATAATATACATAATATATGTACATAATATAAATGACATAACTTATGAATGTTAAAAAATCAATGCAATTAAAATCATTTGTACGCTAATTCGTTGGTTAAAATAAGACATGAGTATAAAATGACATTAATTCTTGTGAACTAAATGTTAAATTCGATACATCAAATATCATTAAAGTAAAATAATCTTTAGAAATAGTTAAACAAAATCATTAAATCAAAATTGTACAGAGTGCGTAATAATTAAGACGATATTTACATGATGAAATTTAAATATGCAAATGTTGCATTTTTTAATCTTAAACGATACATTTTGAAACACGGTGGTCAAAGGTCATTTTTGTCTAACTGTAGGTCACCTGAATGCGTGTGTTAATTTAGTCTAAACGTAGAGGGAAAAAAATGAGTCGATTGAGTGCACATTTTCTCTTAATGATACATTGAGAGTAAATGTGAATATAGTGAATTTGATGAAAAAAATAATTAGTTAACCTAAATTCGTGAGTCGATAAAATTTGATGAACGAAATAGTAGAGCAAACCTGCAAAATTTTAGTGAATGAGTTGAAAAGTTGAAAACCGTACGCGCTGTATGGCTTTGTGTTTGGAAGTTAACTCTTCTAGTCGGTTCGTTGGATGAGAGGCATGTCGCCGTGGGTAGCATCATGTGAATGTTATGAGTTGAGAGGCATTTCGCTGTAGGTAGCATTATGTGAATGCTAAAAGATTATAATTTGCTAAAAAATCCCCACCTATCTATTATAAAACAGAAAGGTTATTGAGTGCCTTTATTATTTTGTCGTGGTACCTCCATTAAGGTCAAATATTCAAACGTTGCAAGTAACTCTTGTTGCTCAAGTAACATTCTCAAATCCTTCAAACTCCAATGGCTATCCTTGTCCAACTTCTTATGTTTAAATTTTTTATATACAGGATGTCCCTCAAAAAGACTATAGTCTTTATAGATTTTATAATTAAAAAAAACAAAACATTGTTATAGCAGTTGTCAATAATTAGTGGTTAGCGCGCTTGCCCGGCAATCGTTGGGTCGGCAGTTCGTATCTCCGTCCGGATTCTTTTTAAGCTGATACTATTTACTAGGGAGGTTACCGCCGTGAGTGGGCATAACGGTGGGGTTTGAGGCTCGTTCTGGCTGACGTCTGCCTGAGAAGCAACAGATGTAGCTTGATAAGAGGACTGAAACCAACAAACTTTAACTCACTTCAAATTTTTCTCCGGTAGTGTAAGTACACTTCTGACTGTGGTGGCGCACTGATTTGCAGAATCGACTAACTTGAATTCTGCGATACTTCCGCATTTTTTCCTAATTGCATTGTTAAGGTTTTCGAGTGTTGTGGTTTATTATGGTTCTTGTAACACCTGTTACCTTGAGTAGCGACATACCCTACCGCCCCAGCACTCCAGGTTAATCTCAAAACTACTTGAGCATTATTCCTACTAGACATCCCCTTTTTACCAGTTGTTTCGTCATTTTCTTTAGGAGCCTGTGAGTAACTCTTTGCAGGCTAGTCGCTAACCAGGTTCGGAGAGGGAAGGAGGAGTCACCTACACCCTCTTGTCTCCGGTTGGAGGAGGGGGTTGTAACATACCTGTATCTTTCTTTTTTACTTTTCATTTTTCTTTCATTTTTAAACGCCGCGACTCGGTGCCAGGTGAGCCATGGGAAACCATTCTGCACATGGCAAATAGATAGTTGCGTGCCCTTCCTGACCCACCACGGGCAATTGTTTTGTCCTCCTTGACCAACACCCGTAGTTGCTTTGCCCTCTTCGCCCCAGCACCCTCAATTGATTTGCCCTCCTGGCCCCAATGCCTGCGTGAGGATCTGTGGCTATATATCTTAGTTACATAGCTACAGGGAGCCAGCAAGGACTACTGAGTCCACTCAAAGGCTAGTCCCATTCTATGCTCGTAGTCCTCCTTTGGACATTGTCGCCACGATGCTCACTCACGTGACATTCAACCCATAACAGGGCTCCGTGTTTAAACAATATAATTATTCGTAAAATAACTGTCAACTTTGTTTTTAAAACTATTCACACTACTACCATTTACTACCTCCGCGGGGAGTAGTTTGTTCCATTTATCAATGATTTTAAAGGTGAATTTTTTTTTAGCCATGTTCGTTTGAAACCTCAGTTCTTTTAGTTTAAAACCGTTGTTACGTGTGATACCATCCATGGTCTTTGTGATAGAACGGGTTGAGGCCGCTTAATTTCAACCACTATCACATGTTATTTAAAACCACGATGCTACCCACGTGCATCTTCGCTTTGAAGCCGGTCGACTTATCGCAGCCACCTGAGTCAATGTTTAAACAAGGAAGTTTATCTTCCCCCGTTCGCCCCATGCACCGATCTTGCCAGATTGAGTTAGGCTTATGGGCAGATAAGGTATTGTTCTCAGGCTCGGCTGTGCATTCCCTCGAAGTCCCCACTCCATTGTCCCCCACGCCAAGGGGATGTCCCGACTATTTATTTGGAAACTTTACCACTAAGAGCAGATTAGAGATCCAGATTTTCTTCGCGAGACATCACTACGGTCCAGTCTCACCTTGTGCACCAAAGGGCCCTCGACCTCGAGATCCACCATCACTTGTCCAGTAGAAGGTCAATATCCCTTGAGTGCCAAGGTTCGAGCCTTCGTGACGCCAAGTCCACTAGGCTTCCCCTGTTGTTCAGAAAGAGAACAACGTTAGAACAGCCATTGTTCTTTTGAGCCCGTTGACAAGAAATGGTTCTCACCCCCCCCCCCTGTTGTTCAGAAGATAACAACGTAGAACAACCATTGTTCTTCCAGCCCGTTCGCCAAGAAACGGTTCTCACCCTTCCCCCTTGTTGTTCAGAAGAGAACAACATTAGAACAGCCATTGTTCTCGAGCCCGTAGACAAGAGACGGTTCCCCCTTCCCCCCCTGTTGTTCAGAAGAGAACAACGTAGAACAGCCATTGTTCTTCAAGCCCGTTCGTCAAGAAACGGTTGTCATTCCCAAGACGCCACGTCAGGATCATTTAATTCCCCCGCTTCGGCTGGAACTCGCCAGCGGACCGAAAATTCCTTCACGCCGCCTTCCTCTGCACAACAAGTGTATTTACGTAAGCTGATCGTTACCTTTGAGTATTTAACCCTTTTGTCAACCCTATCCTGTGTTTTAAATGGTTTAGCGAACCATCCCATCCCTTTAACTTTATATTTGTTTTACCTTTTTAAAATCTCTCTTAATCCTCGGATTAGCTAGATTCCCCACGACCCTTTCCATTCTCTGTTTATGTCAATATTTTCCGTTTTGTGTATCGTTGATAGTTTTTATTAATAAAACTCTATTTTATTAATGATAGCAATATTATTATCCTTGAGCTCAGTTCCACTTCTTAAGCATATCGAAGATACATAAGATCGGTCAACCCAGACATCCACGCACTCTAAAGATAATTAAATAAGTTCCCTCAACGAATAGTTATATATGGTATATCGTCGAGAGTCCATTCTACGACAGTCTTACTTAAAAAAAAAAAAAATCCTAATTTACGTTTTCAATTTTTTTTAGAATTTTGACTACTTCGATAAGTTCGCCTCGCAATCGCCTAATTCCTAGAATTTGTAGTTTTGATATATTTAATATTTCGATATCTGAATGATTTATAGATTGTATCGCGTATTCTAGGTGTGGTGTTACTGAACTTTTGTATAAAGGTATAATTATATATTGACGTTTGTGCTGAAAACTTCTCGCAATAAAGCCAAGCATTCGGTTTGCTTTCTTACACGCTTCATCACACTGTTTATTAAGCATGAAATCCTTTGAAACCCGCAACCCTAAATCTTTTTCTTCGTCCACGGAGATAAGATTTTTACCACCCATTTCATAGTTAAAACTTGGGTTATTTCGACCTACCTGTAAAACTCTACACTGGTCTAAATTGAATTTCAAGTTCCATTTTTTAGACCATTAGAATATTTTATCTAGATCCCGCTGAATTAATTTGCTATCGTTTTCAGTTAAAATTTTACCCCCAATTTTGGGGTAATTTACCAAGTAGACCGAAAATTTACCGTTTCAAACCACTCTCTGCTTACGATTATTAAGCCAAGGCCTTTCAGCGTAGGAGGTTTTCCTAATTCCATGAGCAAAGAGTTTAGTTAGTAATCGCCTATGAGGAACGGTGTCGAATGCTCCAGCCAATTCTAAGTAAACTATGTCCAAAGATCTACTTTCGTCATAGCTTTTAATCATCCTGTCATAAAATTCCAAAAGATTAGTTTCACATGAACGTTTTTATCTAAAGACGTGTTGACTATCATTGATGAGATTATGCGCTTCCAAATGATCGATCATCCTATCGCGAATGACGGATTCTATTAATTTACCTACGATGGATGTTAAACTTATGGGTCGATAATTAAATTGGTTGGAATTTATCTTTTTTCCTTCTTAAAAATATGAGTTATATTTGCTAGCTTAAAATCTAATGGCACGACACCTTCTACAGATTTGTTAAAAAAATTTGTTAGCGGTCCCACTAACACGTTTCGAATTTCTTTTAAATGCACTGGGAAGATAAAATCAGGACCCGGAGATTTACTGGATTTCAGCTTACTGATATAAAAATCTATTTCTGCTTCGAAGAATTCGATATCGATTAAAAGGCTATGCTCGTTCAAGTTTATCTTGTCGTTCGTTCGTGGCATATTACGTTCTATGTTCTTCGTTTATAAAACCGATGCCAAAAAAATTATTTAATATATTGGCCACTTTTTCTCTATCCGAAACTAATTTGTTATTGTCATTTTTGATAGGTCGTATTGTTTCCTTTATCGGGTTTCTATTAGATAAATAATCGAAAAACTTATTAATTAAGGTTATGTTTACTCTTTTGGCAAATTGAATTTCATATTTTGTTTTAGCGCTCCGTATTTTCTTTTGACATTTCCTTCTAGTGTGGCAAGTTAGCTACATAAGTCGTGACAAATGTGCATTTTTTGAGGAAAGCACCAAACTTGGCCCATTAGTAGACGATCATATCAACAAATTTGGAAATTGGGCCATGTTAAATTCAGCCCTTGATGACTGTGGCAGGCATTTTTCGAAATAGCTGCTAGCGGCCACTATAATTTTACAAACCCTTAGAATGTTCACTGAAATCCATCTAAATAGGCACTATGCGAGGGTTGAGACACATATAATGTTTTCAGAACATTTGTGTTATCGCGTGTTTTCCTCTAAAACTTTGTAAAAATTCCCATTATATAATATTTTTTTAATTTATATTTTGTTAATTATAGACCAATTTTTGGCAAGGCTGATGGTGGTGGTTTCTGGTGAACGGAAGATATAGTTGCTGGTGAACAAACGGTTGCTAGTGAACAGAAGATATTGTACAACTTCAGTATATTTAAGAGATTCCAATTCGCTGGCCTTGACTTGCCTCTCCCTTCAACATCAACGCACCCAAGTAAGGTTAACTGGAAGCTTTGTTGCATTTATCAAGAGGACAAAGCAGATTCACTGCCACATGCCACATGCCTGGTTCTTGATGGGGCAGTCATTGTCCAGATGTTGAAGCCTGTGGTAGCCAAGAACTTTGATGACTATGCCCAGAATGTCTTCATACCGTATTTGTCAAGAAACCTTCAGACTGTGTCACGCCTTGACTTAGTCTGAGACCGCTACATTGCTGATTCGCTGAAAGGCAGTGCAAGATCAAAGCGTAGAAAAGGAGTGTATACACGCGTTGTCGGAGCAGCAGTTATGCCTGAAAAGTGGCATAACTTCCTCTGAGTGGAGACCAACAAGACCGAGCTGTTCAAGTTCCTATCAGAAGCTGTCTTCAAGTTGTTTGACCAGGATGATAAACAGCTCGTTATCACTGATGGGGATGCAGTCCTGAGTAAGCCACCGTTGCAAGACATAGCCTTGATGGCCCCATGCAAACACAAAGAAGCTGACACTCAAATGTTGTTGCATGCATCCCATGCAGCCAACCATGGTCACCACAAGATGCTGATAAAAACAGTAAACACCGATGTAGTGGTGTTGGCTGTATCAATGGCGCAGGGACTGCAAACAGAAGATGAACTGTGGCTAGCATTTGGCAATGGACACAGTTTTAGGTACCTGGCAGCCCACGAAATAGCAGCTGGTCTAGGACCAGAGAAGGCACAGGATACTCCTATCTTTCACGCTCTGACTGGGTGTGACAATGTATCTAGCTTTGCTGTACATCGTAAGAAGACTGCCTGGATAATCTGAACCGTTCTACTATAACTTACAGATGCAATGCTGAAGCTATCCTCTGCACCAAGTGTCATAGTACTAGACGATGTCATACTCACCATCGAGCAGTTCGTCATATTGCTCGATGACAGAACCAGCACGTGCAGGGACATTTACAAGGCCCGGATGAAACTCTTCGCGAAAAAGAACAACGTACAGCTAATTCCGCCAACCAAGGCAGCTCTGTATGAGCATGTAAAGAGGGCGGCCTACCAAGGAGGTCATGCGTGGGGTCAAACATTGTTACCAACGCCAGAACTGCCTCCTCCATCCAGCTGGGGCTCGGTCAAGAATGACGATGTAGTATACGAGCCACACTGGACGAAGTTACCCAAAGCAGCCCACGTTTGCAATGAGTTAGTAGCGTGCAAGTGCAAGAAGAGCTGCCTGAAGCGTTGCAAGTGCAAAAAGGCCTTACTTGAATGCACAGCTTTGTGTGAGTGTGAGGGAGAGTGCTCTCAAAATTGATTGGCTGCCATTTTGATTGAGTCGCCGTCATTTTGAGTATGAGTTGCGTCCATTTTGATTATGTTATGGTAAATTCAGCTTATAATAAATGTTCAGAACAATGTTCGTGTTATATTATCCTATTAGCGACTTGTAATAAGGAAGATTGTAAAATTATAGTAACTACTAGCGGCCATTTTGAAAAATGGCCGCCACAGCCATCAGAGAGTGAATTTGAGATGGCCCAATATCCAAATCTGTTCATAATAGGATAGTCTACTAGTGTACCAAATTTGGTGCTTTCCTCACAAAATGCACAATTGGCATGCTAACTTGCCCCACTATTCGTCGGGATAGGTAAATTTGATTATTTCCTTCGAATGGGTTACGCTTGTGACGGTTGTATGCACAGTTCCTATCCTTCATTTTGATTTTAATATCACGATTCCACCATTTTGGTTTACCTGAGGCGTTTCGTTTGTTTTTTCATGGAATAAATTTCTCATCTAATTGCCTAAAATGCTGGGTGAAAAAGGACCAGCACTGATTAACATTTCCTAGCGTTGGATCCCACTTGATCTCTCTAAACTTGCGGTTGAAGCCATTAAAGTCCACACTTTTAAAATTTGGCACTTTAATATCAATATTTACCTTGTTACGATTTATATTAATATCAAACTTTATTGATTCGTGATCGCTGCAATCTATACCTTCCCCAATACTGATACCCAAGATAAGATTAACGTTGTTAGTTAGAATTACGTCTAGGATATTTTTCCCTTGGGTTGATTCGTTGATTAATTGTGTTAAGTAGTTTTCTTCCATAAACTCCAATAGTCTCTGCCCCTCCCCGTCCCCTTTTAACGTGTTATAGTTAATATTTCTAAAATTTAAATCCCCAATTGATAAAGTGCAATTACTTTTAATGTTATTTCCAATAATGTTATATAATTCCGAGTCAATCTCAATCTGTTTTGGTGAGGATCTGTGCACTACAAAGATATTTATTTGAAAACTATTCGATTTTATTTTTGGCGCATATTACTTCAACTTCTTTGGAACAATCCATTTTAATTTCGGTTAAACTCATGATTTTTGGTATATGGTAGAACTCCTCCACCCCATTTATGCGTACGGTTTTTTTTTATTAATTTATACCTTGGTAGTTGCAAATCGCCGATATAGTCTCTCCTAGATGTCTCCGCCCATGATTCCGTTATTGCTATAATATTGAAGCTGCGTAAGTGCACTAAACATTTAAATTAGTCAAGCTTATTTCAAATACTACTCGCGTTGCAGTAGTAGGCATGTAAATTTGCTTTTATGACGGGTACATTATTATTACGGCATGGTGAGCAACTCTCCCTTATGTGTTCTCTACTCTTCGATGCTGTTCTGTCAAAATTTTACAAAAGAAGTATTACTTAGGCTTCCCAGTCTTGCCGCTCCCACCTCATTTAGATGAAGTCCTTCTCGCCAGAATAGCTTCATTTGTTCGTAGAAATCATCCCACAAATCGATGAAGTTGTTAATATAGGATGCTCTAACAATGAAAACACTCGCCGCACCTATTCTGGGAGGGATACCTGTAAACGCCACGTTCCCACTCCTTTCTTACAGCTTCCACATCAATTGGCGGTACCTTGCTAGAAGTTCCCCAGACCTTATAGATAATACATTATTAGTACCGATATGTATTATATAAGCTGCGTCTTGGTTATCTCCGCTCGTAAAAGTTTTCATTGTTTCAACAAGATCCTCAACTCTTCCTCCAGGATAACAGTACATCCTCCGTTTGGTTGGTTTTCTGCCATAGAATTCCTCAAGCCTCTCCCTAATAATAGAATCCCCTACAAGTCGAACTTCAGATTCATCGTCTTGCTCAGTAGTCTCCTTTTAGGCCGATTTGAGGGGCTTCCCTCGAACCTTAACAAACTAATAACCCCTGGTTCCAGAAAGCCGGCCAGGCAAGCTATCTCGAGGGTCTGGATCAGCCGAGGTCAAAGGTCATCGGTCATCTCGCAGTACACCTTCCCTTACCTGAGTATAGGAATCAAGGCTGAAGGTCGCTGGTCATCCGCCCGGTCATCTCCAGACGGACCCTCCGCTACTTGAGTGTCGAGCGGCCTCCTCATAGCCTGCACATCAAACCACAACACCTTCGTGTACATAACTATCGTTACAAACTTTCTGCGGGAGATACCCTTGTTGGTTTTACCTTTAAATTAATAGAAAACAAATATTGGTCCTTTGGGTAGTAATTTATAACATGTATATATTTTTATTCCTTTGGGTTGGCCTCAGTCAATGAGTCCGTCTTGTATTCGCTTCAGACGTTTCGCTCTCAGAAGTGGTCGCGTTGGCGGACATTGGGCAAGTGCTCGGGGTCCAAGCAGGCCGCCTCTAGAGGCCGCGAGGCTAAGCTTTGCCAGCGGTATCCAGCCCGATTTTGCCACTCCACACATTGCATCGCGCGGAGGACTAGTGCAATCTATGGGGACACACATATCCACATACAACGGCGAGGAGTACTAGCGTCATGTATGGGGGCACTCATAGGCATATACCTCGAAGAACGTTAATTAGACCTATGATTTATAAATACTCGATTGCCGTTGATTCCGCATCTGATTAACGAACGTTGATTCCACCTCTGATATATGAATGCTTGATCGAATGTGATTTTACCTCAGATTTATGAACGCTTGATGGACGGTAATTCTATCTCAGATTTATGAACGCTCACTGGACTCTGATTCCAATTCTGATTTATTCACGCTCGTTAGAGGTTGACTCCACTTCTGATTTATGAACGATCGATGGACGTTGATTTCACCTCTGATTTATGAACGCCTGATGGACGCTTATTCCACCTCTGAATTATGAACGCTTGATAGACGTTGATTCTTCCACTGATTTATGAACGTTCGATGGACGTTGATTCCACATCTGATTTATGAACGCTCGGTGGACGTTGATTTCACCTATGATTTATGATTGCTCGATGGATGTTGATTCCACCTTTTGATTTATGAACGCTCGATGAACTTTGATTCCACCTCTGGTTTATGAACGCTCGATGGAGGTTGATTTCACCTCTAATTTATGAACGCTCGATGGACATTGATTTCTCCTCTGATTTATGAACGCTCGATGGGTGTGGATTTCACCTCCAGTTTATGAACGCTCGATGGACATTGATTTCACCTCTGATTTATGAACGCTCGATGGATGTTGATTTCACCTCTAATTTATGAACACTCGATGCACCACGGAAAAAAAGGTGTTGGTGGTGCTGTAGCACTACATAGAAATCGTGTAGTTGGTACCGTGGCACCACGGAAAACTCATGTTAGCGGTCTGTTTTAATCACCTAAAAATCCTGTAAGTGGTACTGTGGCACCACGAAAAACTCGTGTATGTGGTACTATGGCACAATGACATCACGAAAGAACCCCATAGATGACAATGTCACTATCACAAATCTTTCCTATGGCAATGCAGCACAATTAAAATCGTATATTGCCATGTACCGCAGTGACAAGTCATGTATGTGACACCGTGTATCCATGACAAATCTCTAAATTCCTGTATATTTTTCGAGTGGATAGCGGGGAGGGGTTCGAACCGAACCCATTATTTCCCTTTCTTTAACGGATAAAATATTTTATTCCGTTTATTGCTCGTATCTAGCTTTTTCTGATTTCCTAATCTACGAGTATGTATGATCCTTGATTGGTCTTATAAAAAGACGCAATCCCTTGAGTATCATCGTTCCTTATTTCCTATGGAGAAGAACGGTAAAGATTCAAGTATTTTGCCAAATGTGCTGCTGTGGGTTGATACTGGGAGGGTGGGGGGGAGAGATGCTTCTCCTCAGCCACATCAAGAAAATTAAAATAGCCGAAAATAACCAATTGAAGCTGTCATTTTAAAGAGAGATTAGTCGACTGAATAGTCACTTGTTTGCTTCGGTGGATAAAGGCCGTCCCTTAGGCATTCTCCATATAATTTACGTTCATTTATAACAAATATAAGTGCCCTCATGTGAGTTATTTAGATAAGGGAAATGAAATCGAGGCGATAAGAAAAAGAAGTTTAGGGACGTTTCGGTAGGTTTCTCTCATTCACTTTTTATTTTAGTGAAATGGTGGGCTTATAGAAGGGTAATTTGTATGCCTGGAAGCTATACACTAATATAAATATAATGTTAAAATTAAAGTGTGGTAAACTTTGAATACACAGCCACTGATCAAGAAAATTTTATAACTCCATTTTTAGCTCCACCCATTCGGGGCGGAGCACTGTATAAAAACAATGAACATTGGAGTTCGTAGCAACGTCTGGCAATCTATGAATTCGAACACTATGGTGTTTTTATTTAAAACAGCCTAAACCTGATTTCTCTTACATACATAAAAGAACCTAAATTTGATTTCACATAGCCTTAAAACTGTTTATATCTGATTTATCTTAGAGAATTAAAGTAGCAAAAATCTTATTTATTCCTTAGACTTAAAACAACCTAAATCTGATTGCTCATATAGACTCAAACTCAAAACAGCGTAAATATGATTTCTCTTAAAAACAAAAAAACCTAAATATGATTTCTCTTAGCGACTTTAAATCGTAATTTTGATTTCTTCTAGAGACTTAAAGCAGCCTAAATCAGATTTTTCTTAGAAACTCAAAACAGCCTATATCTGATTAATCTAGAGTGTTAAAGCAGCTTAAATCTGATTACTTCTTCAGACTTAAAACAACCTAAATCTGATTTCACTTATAGACTTAAAAGTCCTAAATATGATTTCTCTTTGAGTTTTAAAACAACCTAAATCTGATTTCTCTTAGAGACGAATACAGCCTAAATATGATTTCTCTTAGAGACTTAGAAACAGCCTAAATCTGATTTCTCTTAGACTTAGAACAGCATAAATCTGATTTATTTTAGAGTTTTAAAATAGTTTAACTTTTATTCCTCTTTTTGGGAACCGGAATAAACAAAAAGAGCGATCTTTGTCTCTTCATTCCTTGATGCCAGATATGTTAAATATGGTCTAAACATTAGTTATCTTTTAATTAAATCTTTCGATATGTAAAAATGTCGCATGTGTCACAGACCGTAGGAAGACTGGGTTTGGAGCTTTTTGACCTCGGCAGCAAACAAACAAGCGTCCGATATCTAAAAAGTGTGTGCCTGTGTAGACTCTAATTCCTTCGAAAAAAGGTCGGAAAAATACATGAAAACACTCTAGACATTAGTAATCTTTTGATTAATACTCCGACATCTAGCTTTCGCATCACTAAACATCCTAATTATTTTCAAGTATTTACTAAATATGGAATAAACGAGAAAACACCTGTGCCCACCTGCGCCCTACCGATTTACCCTCATGTGTTGTGTGTGTGTGTGTGTATGTGTGTGTGATTGCAGACTGAGATTCCTATGAAAAAGTCACTGACCAAGGCATGGGGATGGAGGGGGAGACTCGGACGTCACCTAGCAATACTAGTGACAAATACTTGTCAATTACCTTAATTGCTTATTATTATTATTATTATCTTATCCTATGTCATACATTTTATTAAATTAAAATTGCCCCCAAAATGCAACATCTTATCAGTGAAGCAGTGATTAAGTCAAAACTCTTATGGTAAATTAATTCTACAACCAGTTTCAAACAGAAAAAGCTAAGTATGGGATAATTTAGACTTAGTTATTGATAAACAGTAAAAAGTGCAAAAAAAAATCTGACATATAGTGGTTCTAAAGGAGGCACTTGCCACCTCTCGTCACAGATGTGGCACAAGTACTTAACAATTACAAAGCATAACTTCATATTTCCAAAAGAAAGTACAAGTGACAATGAAGACCAAACAAGAAATGCTAGATGCATGTGTCAACTTTTCTTCTAAAGACATAAGATCATTTGAAACTTTAAAAAGCGCAGACTTCCTAAATCTTGCACAAAAGCTTATTGCAGCTGGCGCGTCATATGGTAATATTGAGGTAAATAAGATAATTTCCCATCTTACCACTATTTCTAATCATGCAGCTGAAAAGATTTATCCAAAGATCAAATAAGTTATGAGTAATTCATGCTGTGCAGCTACAACAGACTTGTGAACAGATGATTATAAAAATATTTCGTATATTTCAATAACTGTTCATTATATTGATGATGATTGGACACTAGTAAATACAGTTATGTTTACGGCCAGGTTTCATGAGGAGCGTAAAACTGGTGAAAACATAAAAAAGGAAATAACAAGAAGATTTTGCCGAAACTAACTTTCGTAACAGACAAAGGCAGAAACATAGTCAAAGCGTCACAGAATTATAACAGACTTGGTTGCTTATCTCACATTATAAATACAATTCTTTGTCATACATTCACTGAAGATTATTTGGAAAAATATTGCTAAGAAATTCAAAACGTTATACTGCAGTCGAAAGCTCTTGTCACTTTATTGAAACAAAGTTGATTGGTAAGCAAATTGAGATATACTGTCCGTCAAGAAGTAGAAACAAGATGGAATTCGAAGCTGCTATGCTAGAGTCGATTCTAGATCACTATAGTAACATCGAGGATTTGAGGGAAGAAAGAAACTTAAACTACTTAGAGGGCATTTCAAAGGGCAGTCTTGAAGAATTAATAAGTATTTGAAGCCATTTAAAGAAGCTAGTGATGCGCTAGAAAGTGAACAATCTCCAACTCTACAGCTAGTATTGATTTATCACTTAAAACTTCTTAAACATTTGAACGTTTCTGGAAATGACGCAATAAGTATAAAAACCTTGAATAACGTGCAAAAGAATTTCTTCATGCTAAATATAAAGTGTTGCCTATTCATAAAATTTCTATATTTCTATGGCCTAAATTTCGTCAGCTTAGAATGTTAACTGACATTGAACGTGCAAACAAGTATTCGTGAGAAAATTCATGCTGACTTTAGGGACAAGGAAAAAGGAACTGATGAACCTGAAAGAGCCTGTTCATCTCTGAAAAGAGTTAAGACTTCAGAATTTGATGAATAGGAAGACAGGCAATGCCATAATGAGGAATCCGAAAGTTCAGTTTCTTGTAAAGAACTTGATCAGTACACGAGATACAAAATTGAGGAGGCAGAGGAAAATGATGTTCTCCAGTTTTGGAAAAATCACGCATACATGTTCCCACTGCTTGCTACAGTGGCTAGAAAATACTTAAATATTCCTGCATCCAGCGAAAGGAACTTTAGTACTGCAGGAATTACACTTGCACAAAGGAGAACTAATTTAAAGGAAGAAAATGTGGATGATCTTTTGTTTCTGTATTGCAATTTGGAATTTTAAAACATCCGTCAATTCAGTTAGTACAAAATTAAATAATTTTACTATCTATTTATTTTGTATAGGTATATTTTTGAAATAAGTAGATCAACAAAAAATATTACTGGTTATGCACAGGTATGTTTAGGATCCAAAACAAAATAAATCACGAGCCATGGGTACGAGGAATTCCAATTCCCAAAGTATGAATAAAATTACGGGCCGGGTACGGGCGGGTTCTCAACGATAAATAAATTACGAGCCGAGTACGGTCGGGTTATATAAAAGCTTACGGGTATGGGCAGGTGCGGGCCGCAAAATATCGACCCGTGCAGGTCTCTAAATTAGGGTATATCTAAATTGGCTCAACTGAAAAGACGGACTTAATTTGAATTCATTCTTACATAATCCGAACGACGAGCTGTGAGCCCGCTTAAGGAGGAAAAAGCAACAAGTTAACTACCTAATAACGTCAACTTTGCACACAAATTAGAAGAAAGAAGAAATATATGCGCCCTCTGGACTGATTGGAGATTCCTCCTGTTTCCAGTGGGCGTGGTGTCTACCCTAAAGGGGTAATACAGCCTTAATTTCCTTCTTATACCACGCTTTAACTTCCACTTATTTCACCGACTAAAATCGACATGACACGACAACCGCAACGCCGAGACACACTAAAAAGTATGGTATAGTGCACCCCAGAATGAAGCTCCACTAAGGGGCGCGAAGAATGAAGAGGTTCCTTAGGACCACGAGCCCGAAATTCTGTGTAGGCGCCTAATAGCTTAGGTCTATATAGGTAGGGTGGTCGTGAAGCGCTAAAGTAAGTACATAAACAGGGAACCATAGGCTGTTAGGCAATAGGGGCATTTTTTATTCTTTTATTACAGGTTTAGAGACGAGGAAAAGAAAACCAACATAAGCTCCGGAGGAAAAACTAAGGAAAGAGGGCCTAGGCGCTTGGCTAACAAGAAGATAGGGGACCACACCCCAATAGGGAAAGGAGGCAGCCTGGAATGCCTAGGAGTACCTCTGAGAACAATCGACCGGGAAAACAAACTGGACAAAGGAAGAATCTGCGAAACAATCTCTGGACATCTAAAAGTTGCTCTCGTCAAAATCATCGACGTCCAAAATGGATACATTATAATCTGTAGCACGAAAAAAGACGTGGAAAGATTAGTATCCCAGGGAGGAATAGAAACATTAAAAATATGAAATAGTGAAACTAAAGAAATCGGATGGCGCCCATAAGGGGCATCGACAGAACTGCTCATGTGCATACTGTATGCCCATGTCATGAACATAGGAAAGCCGGGAACATTCACACCCATATTGAATACTATGTTAGAAAAAAACGGAATTGTCGTTCCCAGAGAGCCCTCCATCCTCCGAAAGTCTGAAGATTAACGTCACTCTAAATTCGGCACCAATGAATCCCGAGGAACCCAATACTGAAGAAGACTCAAACAGAGCAATGAAAACCAACGAGTGAGACAAAAACACAGAAATACGTATGGATTCAGCATAAATAAAATTAATAGTTTACATTGATGAATCCTTCCCTCTGCTGAGAGGTAAGATGCAAGAGGACATCCTAAGGGTTATTAAAGAAGGTAAATCTAAATGGACATTTAAGGCAAAAACAGGAGAAGAAGACGAGAAAGAAGTGAAGAAACTCATACTCGAGGACAAAATACAGATCTATCCTAGAGATTGCGTTACCCTCTGCCATGCTATATTTCGTATGAAAAATGGCAAATTTAAAGGTAACGAAGTAGAATCCAACAAGAGATCAACCCATCAGAAATAAAAAAAAATCTAAACAACAAAACTTAATAAAACAATGGAACAGGAAAGGAAGATAAAGCTCAGCATTCTGCAAATTAACACTCAAGGCTGGATCGGTAAAACATTAGGAAATATTTTCAAAGAGACCGATCCAGATATTATATTGATATCTGAACAAGGAGTGAATCCAGGAATAAGAACAATGAAACTGTTTAATTACACCGTCGTAAATTCGAATCCTTCAAGCGAGCAACACGACCGTGCTGCCATAGCAATAAGAAGAGAGCTGAAATTCAAGTAAGTCAACAACTTGGACGAGGCATTCTTGGCCGTAAAAGTTGAAACAGAATTGATACCAATAAGTGTAGCCACAGGATACCAAGCACCTAGAAAAAAAATATCTTTCCCTGCACAACCTACTAACAATCTTTGGCACAGGTTTCTCTACAATATTTATAGGAGACCTCGATGACAGGTGCAGAGCAAATGGATACCGCTCTATGAACAACAGAGGAGCTAACTTAAAAGTAATGTTGGAAAGGAACATTTTTAAGAGATTAGGACCAGACTTTCCAACATATGTCACAGGCAATGCAGCTACAAAGCCAGACGTCACGCTAAGTAGCCGCAATATACCATTTAACATCCACATGCAATCAGTTACCTTTGCATGTAGTGACCATGTTGGAACATTATTGCACATGAATCATTACTCGATACAGATACCAGTTCCTACGAGGAAGGACTACAGGAGAGCAAACTGGGAAGGTTACAAACAAGAAATCAGTATCTTCATCCCAAATGATCTCACTGACACCAACCTGGAAGAAATTGATGAAGAGAACTCAAGACTAACAAGAACAATCAATGAGGCGGACGAAAGTAGCATCCCAAAGACGAGATTTCGTTCTCTTCTCCACCCTCAGTGGACTGAGGAAATGAAGAGGAAAAATCCGACAACTAAGCGCAATACTAAATCAAGTAAAGCACCATGGATCAACTAGAGAAAGGTACGACACAACCAGAAGACGGAAAGAAGAACTAAGGCATCTCATATAAGAAGAGCAAGGACATATATGGGATAGCCTAGTAGAAAAAAATCAACGAAGAAAGACGACCAATAAAAAAATGGAGACTGGAGACAAATAAACAAACTTAAGGCTGACTCTCAAGAGAAAGAAATAACAATCATAAATAAACGGGGACTAAAGATCCAATAAGACATGACCACATAAGAACTTTTTTCGCAATCACTGGAAGTCAGTGTTCTTCATAACACAAGAGGAGGACGAAGTCTTCATTCAATCCAGAGATAGAGGAAATTGGTTACACCTACTTGCATGTAAACATAGATAAGATCACCCCAGTAGCAAGAGTCGAGCAAGAGAGGGAAAAAATTCTTGGTACATGGGCCTATATAACAACAGAGGAAATTAAAAGTGTCAGACTCCTCAGGAATAACCCGAATTAATCTTACCAAGGCCCCTTGATGTATTCATCAGATCATTAAAGAATATTCATAACGCGTGCCTAAATACCAGTTACTTCCCGGATGGCTATAAACTAGCCAAAATGATTTTCGTCCGGAAGACAGGAAAGCCATCAAGTCACCTCAACAGTTGCAGACCAATATCGCTATTGAATTTCATAGGCAAAGTCATTGAAAAAATCCTCAACAGAAGACTGAAAGAATATCTTGAAGAAAATTACCTTAATAATGATTACCAATTCTGATAAGAAGAGGCAGAGACACCGCAATGGCACATGCTATAATTACTGAGAAAATAGCCAAGGCAAAAGCAGAGAAAAACTACATCGATCTGGTCTTGAAAGATGTAGAAAAAGCATTTGACAAGGTCTGGGTCAGAGGAATGCAATATAAGATCTTAAATCTCCAGATCAACAGCAATCTGAAGAGAATTTTCTGCGATTACATCCTAGATAGGAAAGCATATGTGGTGATCATTGGTTATTCAGGACCAGAATTCGAAATGGAGGCTGGACTCACGCTGTATCCAATATACACAGCAGACTTGCCACCACCAATAATGCCTGGTTGTTTAAACATCCAGTTCGCGGACGACATAAGCCAACTAGTCGTTACTCAGTACAGGAACGAACATTTACAGGCAAGGAAAACAGTAATAGAGATCAAAAACATCAACAATTACGAAAGAGACTGAAAAATAAGAATTAATAGGAGAAATTTAAAAACTCCCAATCTTCAGGAACAAAACAACAGATACTCGTATTGTAGTCGACGATCAGAATTACAGATATCACAGTGAGAGCAAAGTGTTATGACTAAAAATAACGTCAAGAGGCTACACACAACATATAACGGAGAGGAAGAACAATGCAACGCCGATACTACTATACAATCTAAGAAGTTTAAGCATGAAGAATGAAAGAAAAAAAAATATTTGGCACTAGGAAGGGAAGTTATCCTTTACCCTCCCATCCTTATCAACAGTGAAACAAGAACTAAAATGCTGGAACTCCAGAGGATACAGAATATAGCTCTCTACCTAATTACCAATACCCGAAGGAGAGAGCTGAGGAGACTAGGGATATGAACCAAGAGGTAGGATTAGAAACGCTGAACATCAACATCACGAAAAGAGCAGAGAAAATATAGAAGAAGATAGACGAACTACATGGGGCGGTCAATAAGTTTTGCAATTCGGATATAAGGAAACGAAATATGAGAAAAAGTGTTTTATTATTTTTCATTATAACTACCATCGACTTCAATGCACTTGCGCCACTTGTCCCTGAGGCTTCGAATTCCGACAACCAGAAATCTCCCGACTGCTGTTCAATCCACTCCTGGACGGCGGGAGGAACATCTTCATCGTCCCCAAACCGGCGTCCACGCAGTGCAACCTTGAGCTGGCGGAATCAAAAGTAGTCGCTAGGGGCCAGATCTGGACTGTAGGGGGGGTGGTTGAACTCCTCAAATCCGCACTCGCGCAGGGCAGCTTGTGCAATTCTGGCCTTGTAGACTTTGACGACGTTGAAGTCGATCATGGGGCGTGAGGTTTCTAGGGACTCAACGGGCAGAGACCTTGGTCAGGGCCAAATTGTCGTGGATGATGTTGATAACACTTCCATGTGATATTCCAAGTTCTCACTCGATTTCTTCGACCTTCACCCGTCGATTTTCGAGGATCCTCCTCTCCACACGGGCCACATTGTCCTCGTTGGACACGTCTGACGGGCGTCCTGAACAAGGGTCATCTTCAAGGCACTCAAGATCATGGCGGAACTCCCTATTCCACCAAGCAATGGTTGCATAGGAAGGGGCGGTGTCGGTGTACACTGCAACCATGCGTTCATGGATCTCTTTTGCATTCTTGCCTTCCTTCGTCAAAAATTTGATCACTGCGCGGTGCTCAACCTTCTCCATTGTTGAAAAATTTGTGACTGACGATCCGCGATCAGCTACTGCTTCTTAAATTGATGAGGCAAGAGCGTGCGGCTGCAGGTCCTGACTTGTCATAACTTGTCCTAACACCCCCACAAACAGCCATCCCCCTTCCTCTGTTTTGCCCTACTGATTCGCAAAACTTATTGATTGCCCCTCGTACCTCCAACATTTGCAGAACACAATAACATCAGAGCAGGAAACCTCTTTAACACTCGATTTCCCAGCGGAAGACATCAGCTGAGAATTGAGGAGGTACCCATGTTTACTTAAGTAGAAAAAATACTAAAAATAAGGAAAGAAGAAACAAAACAAAACCGACAATGACATTTACCCGACCATAAGAAAACAGCCAACTAAGTCAACCAAACAAGACACCTGAAAGATCCCCAAAAAAAGACAACCGAATCTAATATAACAAACATAAAACAAAAAACCGACTAAGGAAACAATAACAGAAAACCCAAAGTGAATAGTGGAAATAAAACGAACCAAAGTGAACTGAAGTGTAATAAGTGAACTATAGTGTAAGTAAGTTTAATAAAGAATTAATAGTGAAGTGAAATGTTAAAAGCAAAACAAGTGAACTGAAATGAAATAGCGAACAATAGTGAAAATAAGTTTTATCAACAAATCAAAAGTGTAGTGGAAAGTTAAAAGCAAATGAAATGAAATACACCAAAGAAAATTCAAAGCAAGAGGAAAAAATAATTAAAAGGAAACAATACATAAAGTGAAAATAACTAAACATAAAATAACAATAGACAAAGAACATAACAGCATAATGCATAAACAAAAAGCTCAGGGTTTAAATAACACAAAACAGCATGAATGCTACATTAAACACACGAATAAAAGAGAAACAGCAAAAGGCAACAGAGATTAGGCGGTTCCCCCGCTACTTGTATGAGAAATTTAAGGACTAAGAGTGAGAGAAAAGAAGAAAAAAAAATGAAGAGTAAATGCAGTACGGTGGTTCGGAATCCACGTTAATCAGCAGGTAGCTCAATCTGCCTCCTCACAAACTTTCTTTAAATTTTTAATTTTTGATCTTCCACTGTAAACCCCCTTCTAAAGCTAGCACCGGACTTCCCACTAAGCACTTTCCCATCGGTTCACTTGAACTGAAGGTCAAAAATGTGGAGAGTTTCTCCAGGAGCAAGTCGGCCGCGAGCCTCCTCCTATTCTGTCCTTCCCCGATCGTAGGTGGGGACAGAGAATGTGAGGACCTGTGAGCTTTACCCCCACCCCTCCCACCCCGCCTAAGAAAAAAAGCTCAACTGAATAATGAAAGTCGAAATTAGAGTATAACTCTTAGCTACACTCATGAGGCAACTTTGAAAATGAAGAACATAAAACAGGGCACCCCAGACGTGACAAATATATTTCTGTAATCATTGTTGATGCCTTCAGTAATAATATTAATATGATAAAGTTAATAAACTAAAGCGTTACAGGATTTATGAGAATATAATGGAGAGCAAACCGCACAATTTAATGAAACGAGCAAACTTGTCGACAATTAGAAATATGTTGGAAAAAGCCCGCGAACCGGAAAGCGAAATATTGACAGAAGAATGATTTTAAGACTGTGCGCGCCCTCTAACGGTATACCGCTTTGTAGTAAAAATTCTCATTTTTCACAGGGAAAATACGATTTTTTATGCTCAGATAAGTTTCGATTTATAACAATTTGATGCTGATTTATTTCTTGGTTCTGTTATATAAACAGACCTATATATGGTTTCACTGTTTTTTTTGGAAGGTTTAACAATCCCTTAATCAATAGTTGGGTATATCCAGAAGTGGGGAAAAATGGATGGTGAGTTAGGGTTTTGAGCCTGTTCAGGTCAAATGGGAGTCCATTATATCATAGTAACCCATTTTTTTCATCGGTTTGATATCCGATTAATTGATGACTTTCCCATTTCGTGCCAATAATTAAAATTTCCACCGTTTTATCATCAACCATTTTACCACAAGGGCCAATCAAAGTCACTAAAACTACTTGCCTCAAAAGCGCCCTCTCACTAAACCGTTTCATGCGCATCTATCACATACTTTATCATCCACTTTTTCCTCGGTCATCCCTTTCTCTCTCAAACACTTCGAGACTTCTACCCAAAACACTTCCCCAAAAGGTAGGGTCCGTGCGCCGGACGCCACAACAAATACCCGTCTCCTCCCACCACGTTATACACCAACAAGCACAAAGGCAACTATTATTTTTGTCGACGCTGGATGGCCTTTATCCAAAGAAGCATAGACCAAATGTACCTTTGAGACCTATACTAGCTTCTTATTTGCGGTTGCTATAGCAATGAGAGGCCACCTTCATACTGCATCTGCTACGCCTGTGGGACACTCTTCACCCACGTAGCGGGACTGTATCAAATAGACCCATCTAACAGCTCTAAAAAGAACTGTATCAATTGGGTCGCAGTACACGGGATCGTTTTCATCCACCCGTAGAGGCACGCTATAGCTTACAAAAGCACCCAATTGATACAGTTCTTTTTAGAACTGTTCGATTGGTCAATTAGGTACGGTCACTCGCTTGGCGTGGATGAAGGGCATCTTCCAGGCTTGCGATATGCAGTATGTAAGTGGCCTCTCATTGCTATATAAACCCCATACCTTTACTGTGTACAGTGCACTTTACTTTACCTTCTTCTTTAATCCCATCTTACAAATTGGCTTAATTTAATGTTAAAATTCTTTCTCCATTCCTCGATAATGAATTTTGTGTAAAAAAAAGTTACGAATTTGTTAAACAAACGAGCGAGATTCATCTCCCGACAACGTTATAACGTCTGTTTCTTGTTTACATCATCATTTTTTTTTCTTTTTCTTCACATCATTCATTGAATCCAATTAGGGTTAATGAATTCTTGGACAGAAGGCCCCAAACCATTCCCATATGCACACCTTTCATACACAATATCACCTGCTTGTCTCTTTGATATCCCCTTTGTATCTCAAAAAAATCATTCACACAATCATCTTTTATGTGCTGTGTTCCAGCTCTTCACACAGTAAGATTCACACTTTACTATATTTTCATCACATGCCTATTAAAGAATAAAACTGTTAATGTCTCGTTTTTAATTTTTTGCAGGTATTTGATAAATTACTTTTCTATAAATTTTATTATCCCTGTGATATCAAAATAGTACCAATCTGTATTGTGCAAAGTGGTTCAGCATTGACAATATAGTTGACACGATGTCTCGAACAAGACGTTACTTAGTTTTCGGTGGTGTAGCGTTTGTCATCTTGTGTATTCTCCTCGGTTGCTTGTTTCTGGCAGCTCTCATACGTACTCTCACTTTACAGGTAAGTTTATTGGTAGTTTGGTATTTTTAAGCTACAGTAAATTGATCCGACAAGATTTATTTAAAATGGGGGATATAAAAGGATCTTTAAAAGAGATAACATAAGAAAAGATGGAGTCTGCAAAAGGCTAATCAATAGCCAATATGAGGCAGCTCCTATTCCTATCACCAAGTTCAGTCCCACCTCACAGCATCCTCATCCATAAATCTATCTAATCTATTCTTAAAACTCCGCACATGGAGGATGCTTCTATCCCATGACTAATGAGCCTCTTCGATTCATCTACCACTCGATTTGTAAACCAATTCCTACCAATCTTTCCTAAACCTAAACATGTCCAGCTTAAATCTATTGCTACCTGCCCTATCCTGTTCACTAAAAATAAGAACCTTGCCCATGTCTCCCCTATTATAACCTTTTACCCACGCGAAGACTTCAATCAAGTCCCCCTCGGAGTCTTCTCCTTTCTTATGTATGAAGACCTATTCTCTTAAGCCTTTCACCATAACGTAAATTCCTCAGCCCATGAATCATCTTAGTCACCCATCCTTCTTTGCACAGACTCAAGCAGACCAATATCCATCCTATATTATGGTACCAAAAAATTGCACCACATTGTCAAGATGAGACCTAACTAATACCAGGTACAGTTTCAGAATGACATCCACATTCCTATTACTTACACTCCTCTGAATAAACCCCAATGCCCTGTTAGCTTTATTCGTAGAACGTACGAGTATGCACTGCTTTTTAGGCCAGAAGTTTGAACTTACCAGTTCATTTAATTCTCTTTCACATTCTGATCTTCCTAAAACTTCCCCATTCAGTTTAAAATTATCTAGTGGATTACACCCACCTATATATACTAAGTCCACTACACTTGCTAATGTAAAGTTCCATTTGCCATTTCTCTGTCCATTGGGATAGTATGGTCAATTCATCTTGTAACACTTCAGCATCAGAGTTAGACCTTATAATCCTACCTAACTTAGTATCATCGACAAACTTGTTCAGGTTGCTACTTATGTATACCTAAGTCAAGATCATTAATATAAATTAAGAACCACCACGGTCTCAACACTGACCCCTGAGTAACCCCGAAAGCGCGGCCCCACTTAGTTGTAACTTGGCGGGGCCGACAGCAGAGGCTGTAGGATCTAAGGATTCCTCCCTTAATCTCTCAAACGGTGGAAGGGAGCAGAAATTCTATCTGCCGCCGGGGAGCTATAAATAACAACTATCTTCCAAAGGCGCTCTCATACGATTGAGGTTCTTTTTTTTTATCTTGTTATCAGCGAGATCCTTTCTTCCAATTAAAGAACGATTTATCCATTCATAAATTGTCGTTTTCATGGGAAAGTGTCTACACAAACTTTCGTTATACTATCAATGATAAGCCAGATATTTATCTTAAGACGTAAAATCATAAACACTAAATTCACTAACTCCCAAAAATGGCCAACAAACTTCATCTTCCCAAGACAAGGACAATTTATGTAAAGAGCACACAAATCAAGCGTACTACCACACCACAACGAACTCCCCCTATCCCCAATTATTTAGACAAACCACTACACAGGTGCCATCTCGATAACAGTAAAACACCTTAAAATTACTACAGCAGTGTAAGGAAGAGCGAAACGTTGGTATGGTCACCTAGTCTTCGCGGACTCTTTGTCACCCTCATCGTCGTGCGCATTCCCCTAAATTCCCACATGTCTAAGAACCCAGCAGAAGATAATCTCGACATCTGCCCGACTCGTCGTAGCCGTGGCGTCACGGATACCACGAACCCAGTGGGTGTATAGTTCTCACTGCTCAGAGAACACTCAGTGTGCTTTGTGAGTCGCTAAATATCACAATCCGGTCTTCAAACCGTATTGTGATCTTTAGCGAGCGTTGTATTGCAACCAGCTCGACCGTGAGGATTAACGCAGTGCCTGGTAGAGCCCCGCTGCTTCAAACAGAAGGGATACAGCGTGAAAGCCGCCCAAATGCAACCCAGGTAGAGATTGTTTCACTCCGGCTGGTTTTCACTCAATATCTCTAATCTCTTGCCTGTTTTCTGGACAGTTGATGGTCATCTATCCTCAGCACAGTGTGGCTTCTGTAAGTTTCACTCCACATCGGATGTTCTGTTTCAATTGGAGAGTGCTATCTTTGACCGTTTCTTTCGTAGGCAACATTTGCAAGGTTTATATCGATTTGGGGAAGGCCTTTGATACCGCCTGGCGAAACGGATTCGTGGAGAACATCCATTCTAAGGGGGTAAGAGGACCCCTCCCAAGCTTTATGTCTGAGCTTTTGCGAGATCTCTGTTTCTATCTACGGATGGGGTGAGCTCGCTCCGTGACGATGGAACAAGAGAAGATTATCCCGTAGACCTGGGGTCTCCAACCCGCATAATACCACGGGCCGCATCAACCAGTCCGAGAGAGCCCAAGGGCCGCAGCAATAAAAACCCTCTGAAAAACATATTTTATACAGCAGAAATTTTCAAAGAACTTATTAATGAGACACCTGGTAATATTTCTCTAAACAATTAACCTAACCTAACCTTACCCTAAATTAACCTATCCTAAAACATGCTCTTGAGAAAAAAAAAATGTTTCAACAAATGTTTGGAATGATGGAGAGCCCCACCAATAACTCAGGAAATTATCTGGCGGGCCACACGCAATGTTAATTTTGACAAGTGGTCGCGGGCCGCATGGAATGGCTCGTGAGCCGCATGCGGCCCGAGGGCCGCGGGTTGGGGACCCCTGCCGTAGACTACTGTCCTCTCTGTCATTCCCTTTGCTGTGAGATCAATGGTATCGACTCGGTTCTACCAAAAGAGTTCTAGCTTAGCTCTGTGGACGACGTTTCGACCTCTTTATCACGAAACGTAAGGATTTCGGTTTTATTTGAGCAAGACAAAGGTGGTCTACTTCGACCGCCATTGTAGGCATCCCGACCCTGACTTTTTCCTAAACGAATGTCACCTGGACGTGGTGCAGTCGCAAATCTTCCTTGTTCTTATTTTTTACCGATGCCTTACGGACTCTTGCACACGCGTCATTGAAATTCTTTACTCTGTTGCGTTCTGAACTTTGGGTGATAATATAGCTACAGTCTTGATGTACTATCGCTCTTTTAGTCTTTACGGATGTGACTCTTACTCTTCTGCCTCTAAGCATCTGCTACAGATATTGGATTCGGTTCACCACATTGATCCTATAGAAAGCCTTCTTATTTTATCGTTGGTTACTTTTGGGTAATCCTTGATCAATTCGGTTGGTTTTCATTTCCGTAGTCCTAAATCCTGGGTAGGTTAAGTTAGATTAGTGTCCTCTTCTAGGGTTCTCCTTGCTTGTGGAACTCTTTTTTTGGTATAAATTTCTTCTTCTTTCTGATTGATCTTTGTTGTCTAGGTTGGAAAGAAGTGTTTTGATTTCGAGATAATGTACATTAGAATTACTGGGTACACCATTGGATAGTGTACATTGGAATTACTCGGTACACCATTGGATAGTGTACATTGAAATTACTGTGTACACCATTGGATAGTGTACATTGGAATTACTGGGTACACCATTGGATTGTGTACATTGGAATTACTGGGTACACCGATGGATAGTGTACATTGGAATTATTGGGTACACCATTGGATAGTGTACATTGGAATTACTGGGTACACCATTGGATTGTGTACATTGGAATTACTGGGTACACCATTGGATAGTGTACATTGGAATTACTGGGTACACCATTGGATAGTGTACATTGGAATTACTGGGTACACCGATGGATAGTGTACATTTGAATTACTGGGTAGACCATTTGATAGTGTACATTGGAATTACTGGTTACACCATTGGATAGTGTACATTGGAATTACTGGGTACACCAATGATTACTGTGAGAGCCATCTCTGTGCTTCATCTTTTTTTTTTCTTTTTACCTAAATTGGCACTTGCTTAGTTCATTTGCCTGAATGTTCTCATTTAGTCGTTGGTTTATAATTTTCTCAAATACTTTCCCGACGGAATTCAATGCAGATATTGGTCTGTAGATCTCCATTTTGGGTTGGTGACTTTCCTGTTTTGTGAATAAAGATAATTTTGACGTCCTCAAGTATGTTGCCAGGCGCTTACTCATAATTCCTGTTGGTGAGTCGAGATTTCAATGATTCCTTCTGCTGAAAAAGCGATATTGTTGTCTACTTCTCGTTTGGTAATCATTGCGCCGATACCGCCTTGGGCATCTTTCATCACATCGTCGAAGTGCTGAGGATGCGTTTTATTAAATCTCGATTCTTTCAATGTTCCATAAATATCTACTTAATCCGCTCCTCGCCTTCTATAGTTTTCATGTGGTTCGTTTAATTTTCTTTTTCTAGTCCCTGCTCTACCTTTTATTTGATTGACTTTTCTCCAAAATTCCTTCGTTGTGTGTCATTGATCCTTTAGATTGTTGTATTCCAATTCTCATCTTGCTTTTCCGTTATTTCAGTAGTCAATTCTCAATTTTCCCCTCTTCATTATGGCGTGTAGGTCCCTCGTTGTGTCGTTTCTTCTTATCCGTTCGGATATTTCTCTAAATTGTTTGTTCTTTTAAACCATTTCGGGCGTCCAGATAAAGGTCTTTACTGTCTTGTAGCAGGTTTGGGGACTGCTTCTTCATCTGCCCCTTGCATCAAACTTCTTATTTTTTTTTCTAATTATGCATCTATTTTTTTTTCTAATATTGTTTCTTGTTGTGGTTGTGGTACATGTGTGCCTAGTCTTCTTCTGACCTATTTCTCCCATTCAGCTCTGTGGTATGCTTTATCGTCAGTAGTATCATTGTGTGGTCAGTGCACGGTATGTCTACCGGCTGCATGTAATAATTGAATGGGAGATCATTATTTTTTAGGCAAACGTCTGGTTTTGAATATATGGTACCTGTTAAGTAAGTTGAGTAATCAGGTCCAAGTCGATGGAAGATTCCTCTAGCGAGTAGTTTCCAGATGTCTATCCGCTCTGTTTCTTGTTCTGAACCTGTTTGCTGCGCAATGGGGATTAACCTCACTCATGAATATAACCTGGTTTCTGTTGTTGAAGATGTGAGTGAAGTTGTTAACTGGCAAATGATTCCTTCTTTGTGGTTTGTATCCTGAAGCTATTATGACATTGGTTAATTCCATTTTTTATTTACACAGTTATATATCCTTCGTCTAATTCCTCACGAGTTCTGAATTCTATATCCTTCTTAATTGCGATAGCGGCCCTGTTGCGGTGTTGCCCTGTTGGGTTTACAGCTATGATATCTTTACCTCACCGTGGTTCAGGTTGACTCCGTGGTTGGAAAATGTTTCCATAAATTTGCTTCAAATGTAAAATTTTAAGTTTCGTCGTATCTTATGCCGGTCCTTTTACTTTTTTTTGTCCTAATCAATGTGTTTTAGTGGTGTTTTCGTCTTCTGGTCTGCTTCTACTTTAGGTCTGTCTTGGTTTCTTGACCGCCTCTGCTCGTGAATAGGGGCGCGGAGCTGCAGGGCGGGATTTCGCGCTCGGGGTGGAGCGCGATTTTTTGCTTTTCTATATTTTTCATGTTACTCTTTTCTGTTCTTCTTCCAAAGAATCCGAGGTCTTTTCGATGTCACTTTCTTCTGATTCTGTTCATTGTGGATTTTCTCTTAGTCATCTTAAGTGTTGCTTTCCTGCATTTGTAAATTTAAAATTGTCGATGAGTCGAATTGATGGGCAATGTTGATCGTTTTTAAGCTTTAAGCAATGCGTTTAGTGTGTTCGCTCATGTCTCTGGTTGAAGTATGATGCTCACAGTCACCAACGCTGCAGTTAAATTGGTAAATGACATTAAATTTCTGAAAGGTGTCAGACCGGGGAAGGCAACTAGTTTTCATAAGAAAGCTGGAAGTTTTTGTAGTAGACACCGGTCTGACACCCTTCAGGAAATTAATGTTATTTACCAATATAACACCAGCGTCATATTACGCTGTCATAACAGTTACCTGAAAACTTACAAAGTGGCGCCATCAAACGCCATACCCTGTCATTCCATGGCATTTAGCTCCCAAGAATTTTTTTCAATGACACCACCACCATCCTACACCATGAAAATGATCCAAGTCGACTGTGGATGACTGAAGGAGTCACGATATTTCAAAACAAACCAGATATCACAATTCAAATAATTCCCAAAACAGTCCTCCCGATAATTCGCTGGAATATTCTTACCAATGCTTGCCTCCTTTTACCTCACTCTTCCCTCCTTTGTCTTTTGTTCTGTAATGCGTTAATTATTTCCTATCTTCAAATTGTTCTAGATGTAAATATTTCTGCAATGTATAGCTAATCTTGCTCTTAATGTACTATTTTTGTTTTCCAGTGTCTCATGTTTATTTTTTCTATGAATTGTCCAGTTTCTTTAACAATACCCCAAGGTTCTGTATACTACTCTCTAATGCGTTAATTATTTTCAATTTAAAAATTTGTTTTCAATGCAAATCATTCTGCATTGTATAGCATATCTTGCAATCTTTTTCTTTTCCATAATACCTCATGTTTAATTTTCTATGAAGTCTAGTTTTTATACCCATTTCATTTATTTTATTAGTGCTCCCATTTGTAAATTTTTAACACCATTTTGAATATTACTACAAGGTTCTGTATACTTCTCCCTGATTGGTCAACCGGTTTGTTTTGCGTTTACTTTTTTGTCCAAAAGTCACCCCATATCTGTCCATAAACATCATGAAGGGACTTCTCGGTGTACCGGCAGAAAGTTAACCCCTTCCCGCTATTTGATAGCATTGTGCCTATTTTCTCGGAATTATTAAAGTGAATTTAGTGAGAGTGAATTTGTTCTGACTCGCTTAGAGTAGTGCATAGAAATTGGTGAACGTGATAAAGCGCAATATTTCGTTTGGAAAGTGGACCTCTGCTTCTCGATTGGAGGAAAGTGGAGGGTAAATCTTCACACCTTTGCTGGATTAGAAGGACCCGAGCCCCACCTGGGCTATTCGCAAGCCCTAAGGAAAGTCTAAAGGTATAGTGAAAGGCAAAATATTTGAACTTTGGTCCCTCCCTCTCTTTCTCTCATTTCACTCCTTTTCTTTTTCTTTTCTAATTAATTCCCCGATGCATTCATTCATTCAATTACATTTCCTCACCACACCACCACCAGGAGACGCCTCCCATTTTTACTTGCAGCTATCTTACGATAGGATGCAGGAGAAATGAGAGAAACCCTACATGTTACCCTCTGGGCCCTCTCCGAGGGGCCAAAACCGGACCGAGGTGAGGTATTTGAAAAAGTTTTTGGTTCCCTGAATATTGCACTAGTTCGACTCATTGACATTCATAATGGTTACGCGGCCATTTGCGCGAGGGAGTCTGACTGTGAAGCCCCTGACCTCAAGCAAGACCGTTGAATGCCTAAAAACAATGAATTTAAAACCGACCACCCCACCACAAATACGATCCCATCGAAGTTTAATCTGCAGGCGCCTCGACTCGGCGGATGAAATACAGACGGAAATTGAATGGAACCACCCATCAGTAAAGGTAGCTGAGGTCATTAAATTAAAAAAATACACGCAGGTATAAAAGTTGTTTTTGAGGATACGGCGATGGCTCAAAGAGCAAAGGAAAACGGCCTGCTTCTTTTCAACGTAAGACTCACCTCAGATCAGATGGAACGTGAAAAGTTTATCAACTTGCAAATGTGCTTCCCGTGCTACAAGTACGGCAAGCACAACACGTCCAACTGCCCTGAAAAAAGACCTTACTTTGTATTCTATCTGCGCTGGTCGCGACCATTTTTGGCGTGACTGCAAAAGTAACCCCCCCAAAATGCCTAAATTGTGAAGCAGCCGCTGGACTATGTCAATGGCATGTCCGGTTAAAAAACAAGAAATCCAGAAACAAACCAAAGAGAAAAAGGCCAATACAACCTATGCGAAAGTAACCAAAGCCGCCATCGCCGAGACAAATAACCAAATGACATATGACATACCTACACATAGAAAACGAGAATTCCACCAAAATTATGTGTTGCATTTACTATGCACACATAACAAACATTACTTGTCCAGGTACCTTTGCAACGGAGATCAACCGCATGCTGGTATAAAAATGGCATGCAGGAGATGTGGTTCCCGGAGAACCGCCCCTTCGGAGGAAGTTCTACGAATCAGCGTACCCCCTCAGTGCGAGGATTCGTGCAAAAAAGTTCCATCTCCCGCCAAAAACACAGCTAGTGAACGCGACCCGAGATTAAACAAACAAACACCAAAACAAGCGCCGCAACACCCAGAAAAACTACCGCCGATATAAATGACATACAAACGCACACACCCAACACGGAAGAAGTGCGACCCAAGGAGACCAGGTCTCCTCGTTTTAAGAAAACCTCAAAAACCCGCCGCCCAAGGTCAACCTCCTCCTCATCGCAAGATAGAGAGCACCAGCTTAAATACCACGCGAGAGGATTCAACCTCAAAATCTTTGCTCCAGAGTCAGTCCCCTTCCCAGGTGAGCTGGATTCCCGCGAGGTAGCTGAAGGTTTAGGACCGGAAGGTATAAGTGGGAATGCTCGGACGAGGTTCACGGGCGACATGTCGAAGAGACCCTCGTGCAAAACATGGTTAAATTTACCCCAGACTGCTTCCACACGATCACGGACACTGAATACAGGAAAAAAAAGAAACGGCAGGGGGCTCATCCCGCCCAGTACACCACACGTGGCTAAAGTAGAACGCGAATAAGAGTCTATTTTAATCCCACACACTAAAGAACCAAAACTACACAAAATGGCAGACATTCTTACGATACTACACATGAACGTCAATGGGTGGGACGGAAAAGGTTCCACCTATGGCAATATAATACCCGCTTACCTAATACTCATATCGGAACACGTACTGACCTCACAAAAGCACTTTTTTTTTAATACGACGTCATTAGCAAAAACCACAGTCATGAACGGTATGACGGATGTGCAATAGCCGTCAAAAAAGGATTAAAATACAAACCCTTACGAGACTTAGATGAATCTTACCTCGCCATTGAAGTGGGTACTACCCTCGGGGTACTAACCTCCAAGACGCGGCTATATGCCCATGCACAATATCTTGCAGATATTTGGCCACCGGAGAAACATTCTCTTCGCCTCAATCACAATGCCTACAGAAGACTAAGAGAAATAAGAGACGAACTACGCACGATAATCACGGAGCAACATACACTACTGTGGGACAGACTAATAGACAGGCTTGACATAGAAAAGGACACTCACACTTTCTGGCAGGCGGTAAAACGTTTAAAAGGAAAACCTCTACGTACAAAATTCACTATTAAACACACAACGACACAACAATTACGGAGACGGACGCGATTGAAGAAAACTTTAGAATTTTCTAGTCTTCAATCTTTAAAATCACCCAGGAAGAAAATGACAATTACGACCTCGAATTCGAAGCTGACGTAATACAACGATTAAACACACAAATACATAAAACCTCTCCTCATCATTGTGCATTGCAGGAAAGATTAATGGATGGCTATGTCAGTAAAATAACTGCCCTAGAACTCTCCACTACTCTAAAATCCTTTCGTCAAAGAGTGCTGGGTTACACGGGGCTGACCCACGAAAATTATATCAAGGCCCCGCCTAACGTTTGGACTAAATATCATGAACGCCTCTCTGAACACGGGCTATTTCCCAGACCAGTGGAAACTGGCCAATATCTCTCTTAGAGTTCACAGGCAAGGTCTTCGAGAAGATATTGGCTAACAGGGTTAACTCTTTTCTTGATGAAGCCAACTTGAATAACGAGCAGCAACACGGCTTCAGACGGAAAAAAGGGACCGACATGGCACTTGCCGTTGTCACAGAAAAGCCCACAAAGATTAAGGCAGAAAAAAGGCATGCAGACTTCGTGCTCCACGATGTCAAAAAAGCTTTTGACAAGGTTTGGAAAAAAGGCCTACAAAATAAGATCCTGCAAGTAGGCTTCAACCCCATTCTAGAGAGGATTTTGTGCGACTGCATAATGGAGAGGAGAGCATACATACAACTCATGGAACATAAAGACCTAGAATTCGAACTCGAAGCAGAGGTCCCTCAAGGGGGCTATCTCAGTCCTCTACTATACAACATTTATACATGTGACCTACCACAACCGCTCTCCGATATTTCGATATACTTTCAGTTCGCTGACGATATATCTCAAATTTTTACTGTCGATTATGGCTAGGGAGATATCTAACATCAACTCTTTCGAGAGAAGATAGAAGATATCAACTAATGCCCCAAACTCAAAATAATTCCCATGTTTCGCAAGACCTTCAACGATATACGTGTGGACAGGGAGAGAATCCCTTACTGCACGGAAGGGACGGTTCTGGGGCTCAAGATCATCACCGGGGGTTTCACGAGTCATATCCAGCGTACAGTCGCGAATAGCAAGAGAGATTTGAAAGAATTTCATAGGTTCTGTGCCTTAAATTCCTCGAGGCTCCTGTACCTACCCGTGCCGCTGAAAGCGAGCGCCGAGGCCCACATTGCGAAACTACAAAAAATCCCAAACAAAGCGGTGCTTATCATCACAAACACCCGAAGGAGAGAACACAAAGGACAGAAGGAGCTCCACGCCTCGGTTGGATTACCTCCGATCAACGTGGCACTCCACCAGAGAGCAAAGAGGATCTGACAAGCCATTGGCACCCGCCTGTCTCCCTAGTTCTCTCGTACACACTTAGACATCGAGGTCGCTCGGCAAATAAGACCTTTTAAAAGCAGCAGGGAACTGACAGACGGCGACGTGACTCCGAAGTACACATGACAAAGTACAACAAATGACTAGTGCAATGTTCAGGTTTCTTTAGTAATTAATCAGAACACTAATGTTACCAATTTTTCGAAATAGTAAATCTCAAAAAGTAAAAATTCACTCACAAAAACTTTCTCAAAAACACGGCGGGAACAAAAACGCCGCCCCAAATAAAGGCCTGAATGCCTCTAAATCAAATATAACCTAATTAAATTAAAGTTTAATTTTATTATTATAAACTATAAACTTTATAGTTTATAAAACAAAAAAAGAACATAAAAACTTAATCAAAAACTTCCTAAAAACAGAGCTACCCTTTCACCAGGGACCTATTTATTCTGTCTCCCACACCACTTTTATTTTTTAACCTCACTCAATTTTCCCACTTTATATCTCTCTCATTTTCACCAACTTTTTAAGTCCAAGTCCAATTTGCATCATGAAGGAACGTTATTCGTTGATTTAACTTGACGTATATACGTAAAGTTTTCGAAACGATTAATATTCTTATTTTCCTTATTCTTACAAGCCCCATTTTTTAGAGGCCCTACGGAAGCCTTTTAAGAAAGAGAATAGTACAACATTTTTTTCACCGTTCACGTGAAGCAGACATGAGTGCCTAAGCTTCCAACACCGTTCACCGCCGGCGGGCACCGTGCAATCGTGGACCTGAACTGCTCATAACCCTCGTTCCAACTCTGCCAGTCATCTGTGATATGGCATAATTGGGGGAATTGACGGAAGCTGGTTTGAGGATTAGCCCACAGCAGAAATCAATTTCCGAGGCTTCCCGGGAAACGGGACGGACTGCGAACCCCGTTGATTTAGTTGTTAGCTTTATCGATGGGGGTTTACCGCCCAAGATCATAGAGGGACATGAAACCGTCTCTATGCTATAGAGGATGCAGTCGCGAATTAAGAAAAAAAACAAAACAGGGAGGCGGCACCCCCAAATGAAGGAAGTTGATTCGGCCTTCACCCATCATCAAGTCCGCCATAAGTCATCCCTTAGGAGGATCCCGTCTCAGGTCTATCCTTTCATCATCATTATCCATCCCTTCATCTGCAGTCTAGTTCAGGGGGAACGGGGCTGCACTACGGTGGGGGACAACCCTTTTCTGAATTTTCAGCTCGTTTACCTAAGCACATAACACATCACTCACATAAAACTTTTAACTCACGAAACATAATTCAAGAAAGAAGACCAGAAGAAAGAGGACCAACTTGGATCAAGCCCCCCCTCCCTTCAGGGGAGATGGATACCACAAATAGAGTACCCCTTAGGGGTCTTCCCGGCCAAGCGGTTCCCATCAAAAGTGCAATAGGCCAAGTGCTTTTTGCCGAATTGAGAGTCGCTTTAATTCGGCTAATCGAAGTGGGCAACGGTTAGATTGCATTATGTGCAAATTTGAAGGATGTTGAGTAGCTCCTGTCATCTAAGGGATCAACTTCTCCAGAAGATTGGATTGGAAGCACGCCCCCCCTCCCAAGTAGCAGTAAACAGAAGTATAGTTTGCAGGAAAATCGAAAGCTGGATTGAGGAAAGACCAACGGAGGAGATTAAAAAACGAAATTGAGAAGAATCACACACGGGATAAAATTAAGGAACTATTGAAGTTCAATAACCACACCCATGTATTTAAAATCCAATTTGAGACAAAGGAAATGGCTGCCGAGGCAAAAACCGAGGGATTACTCGCCTTCAACTTGAGGATCCCCCCGGAAAACATGGAACAGAAGTTTCATAATATCCAAATGTGCTTGTCCTGCTACAAACTCGAAAACCACAGCAGCCATAACTGCCCCAATAAAGATAAAAAAGTACGTTCTGAATGCGGTCAAGAAGGCCACCGCTTTAAAGAATGTACCAATACCACGAAAAAATGAATCAACTACGGAGGAGAACACAGAACGATGGCTCTCAACTGCCCCACAAGGAAAGACATAACCAAGAGAGAAGAAGAGGAAACAAAAACCCGTAGCAACCAGAGCTACGCGGCTGCAGTATCCAAATCCACACCTCAAAGCATGGACACAACAGCAACCTTAAACAGCGACATGAGCGCAAAAATACTGACATGTATTATTCACGCACATATAGCAAACACGGGAACATCAGGCAGTTACGAAAAGAAGCTGAATTCGATTCTCCAAACTAATAGTTTGCCAACTGTTAAAGTCCCCGTAACCACAGACTCGACAAAAAATTTATACGTGGCAGTCTCCCAACAAAGACCTACAACCACCGAAAATCAAGAGGTAGAAAGAGGCTATCGAGGATCTGGATAGCAAAGCAATTCCAAAAGATTTCTGGGCAAAAATCAGACGACTCAAAGGAATGCCTCAGAAAGAATAAATGGACCTCGAAGACTCCGACGGAAAACTGAAATCTGAGGAAAATAGAATAGAGGAGATTCTCAGAGAACACTCAGAACAGATATTCAAAATCAGTGAAGATGAGAATGAAGACTTTGACGTTGATTTTGAAAATCAAATAATAGATAAGCTCAACGAGGACATAGGTAGGACGCTCTTGAACCACCAAGTGAGCAGGGGAGAAAACAAAGAAGAGGATAAAGTGACGCTAGAATTGCTAGAAAGCGCGCTTTACTCCTTTAAACAAAGAGCACCAAGTCACTCGAGGCTGACGAAACTCAACTTCGTTAAAGCACCGAAATGCGCACGGGAAGGTTTACTCAACATCTCCAACGCCTGCCTTAATGTAGGCTACTTTCCAGACGCATACAAAAAGGCAAAAATGATCTTTATTGCCAAGCCTGGAAAACCCCTGACGAGAAAGGAGAGCTATCGCCCAATATCCCTTCTGGAAATTAGGGAAAAGCTCTTCGAGAAGATTCTGAACAGAAGACTCGTCGATCACTTGGAGGAGAATTCGCTTTACAACAACCAGCAATACGGCTTCAGAAAGAAAAGAAGCACCGAGATGGCAATAAATGTCATCACGGAGAAAATTTCTCAAGCGAAAAAGGATCGGAGCTATATCGACGTCGTATGTAGAGACGTATCCAAGGCATGCGATAAAGTCTGTATACGGGGCATGCAATATAAAATCCTACACCTGGGTTTAAACCCAAGGCTCGAGAAGATCCTCTGTGACTACGTTATGGAGAGATCAACATATATCAGTATAGGCAACACGGATGGGCCTCCTTTCCGTTGCGAGCAGGATTGCTCCAAGGCGGGTCCCTATCACCAACCCTATACTCGATATTACATGTGACATGCCCAAGCCCAGCAACCCGTGGAGTCTAAACATTCAATTCGCCGATGATATAAGTCAAATCATAGTCAGTGGATATAGCAATGCGCCTATGCAAGCTCGCATGACTGCCGAGGAGATAAGAAACATCAATGAATACGAGAAGAAATGGAAGATCCGAACCAACGGTGATAAATATAAAATTGTCCCGCTGGGAAGAACCTAACTTGCTGATGTGAGAGTCGGAGATACACGATATCACTACATGAATGATTGCAATGTACTAAGGATGAAAATTACTTCTACCGGGTGCAGGAAGCACGTCTCGGATCGGATCTGGAAAGCAAAATCGGCAGTCAGAACCCTCTATACATTCAAAACCTTAAGTACAAAAAATCAAAGAAAGATATACCTGTCTCTAGTCAGACCAACTCTAATATACCCTTCAGTAACTCTCTTCAGTGTCTCAAATACGGAACAAAAAGAGTTGCAAAGAATACAGAATAAATGCGTGTATATCACCACAAATACACGCAGAAGGGAAAGGAAGAGAGTAGAAGACCTACATAGAGTGGTAAAGATCACTCCGCTTAACTCTCTACTAAAAGCAAGAGCAGAAGCGATGAAAGAAAAAATAACATCCAATACCACCGAAGAGATCAGAGACCTCCTAGAAGAAAATCAATGAAATCCATGCCATGCACGATTCCCAAGCAGCGCCAGAAAGCTTAGAAATGAAATTGTTCCACTCTATGCATAAAACGATGAATTATTCTCGACCAAATTGACAACTGCCAAAGATAACTCCCAACCAAAATAGACAAAAAATAACGATCATGATAACCTAACCGAATAGCACGAATTTAACCAAAGAAGACTAACAGAAACAAACATAGGAAACAGAATGAAGAAAACAAAAAGACATTAAGTATGAAAAACATAACAATAAACAACCGATACGAAAGCAAGAACAATTTACACTAACGCTAAACAAAAACGATTAAAATAAACAAGCACCCAATGATATAAACATAAGAAATGCACATCAAGAACAAGAAAATTAATTAACCAAATATACTTCAAGGACACAATAAGAAAAAAAACACAACGAAATCAAAGGCTCGAATGCCAAAATCCTACCCATATATATATGCATGTGTATGTGTACATGTAGGTATATGAATTCACACAAAACAACATAGAAAACAACAAAAGATACTAACAAGAAAGAAATTAACCTGATCTTCAGGCAACTATGCAATTCTTGCAACTCTTATACTTCCTTCCTCTCACCATTATTCCCACCCCCACTATTCTTGTACACCATTATCTCTCACACTCATATACTCACCACTTCCCCACAATCAATCAATCATTTACATTATCATCAGAAAGTCGATTGTATCGAGGAGTCAACCCTGCCAAAGCCGCTCATCTTGCTCATCCTTTTGCCTCGTATCAGGAGGCAAGTGAATCGGTAAGCCGGAGAGAGCACCTACAGCCGTAAATCCGTGCGAGGGATCGCCCTGACCTTGAGGCAGACTCGGCAACAGGTCCCCTAGTCGACGCCCCCCCCCCCAATAAAAATCCCTTTATTTCCCGGCAAGTTATTACAGTAATGACTTGCTGCTAACCCCCCTCCCCGCTCCCACCTTGCCGGACTTCGCCCGTGATGTGACACCGAACTCATAGATTGCTGCAACTATGCTGTTCACTTATGAAGACAATTGCAGGATTCGGGGAAAGGAGGTTTGAGGATCAGCCCACTGCGAAACCCGAAGTCAGAGCCATACTGGATTTGGGCCAGAGTTACAACCCGCAGGGGGTGTATCCCATGCCCTGCGGGAACCGGCCAGGACCACAGAGTGGATCTTCACACCCGTCTCTGTGCACGTTGGGCGTAGCTCTAAATAACCAAAACCCGTCCGAAGGGGCGGCACCCTCAAGCAGTGGTCCTTGATTCGGCCCCGCCATTCATTAAGTCCGTCATGCTTTTTCACCCTCTGAGGAGCCCTTCCAGGTCCATCCCATCTCTCTTTTTTTTAATATTATCTCTCATAGGTTTCCTGTGCGGTTGCCGGCGGGGTGGAGGACTCTCCCACCCTAAGTTTTCGCAACTCTAGCAAGGGGCTCCAGGATAAAGTTGCTTCACAACACCAACAACACGTGCACACTTACACCCCCAAACATACTTCATTTAGCGAACACTCATGACACACCTATCACAAACATTTTACAGGCACACATCGGGAAGATACTTGTCTTCAAATCAACTGAAGACGCACTAAAACTCTGCCGAACAGACAAAAGACTCACCTGACTAGACCACCACACAAAAATACCAGACGAGGTAACAAAAAGGTACCAAGTCCGTATACTAAAAACGAACCCTCTATGGCTGGCTTTCACTACCCCAGGCCTACTGGCCAACCTCAGGCTTGAGTAAGGAGAAAAAGTCATTCAAGACTTCTATTTCGACCGTATCAAGAGGTGGGCGGTAATCACACTAGCCAACGCACACACAAAGAACACACTCCTAGACCAAGTTATCAAGATTTGCGGCCCTCACACACCCAAACAATATAGAAACACAATTGAATATAAGACTGCAGCAGAGCCATTGCTGCTACAGGACCGGTCACGAGACAAACACCTGCCAAGCGGACCAGATCTGCTCCAAATGTAGTGTAATAGATCATCATTACTCCAGCTGCACTCGCACAGACACAAAATGCCTCAATTGCTGTCAACCTTAAGTGCCCCTACCTCTCGAAGGTACGGGCAGACGCCGTGTCAGCTATATGGCGTCCATACAGGAACACGACCACCACCACACACACTCACTCTGGCTCCACCCCTGTCCCCTCTCCCCTCACAAAATCATATGCCGCCGCAACTGGTGCAGCGGAGGCATCCTCAGCACCTAGATCTACCCTGGTACACACCTTAACCCCCATTACAACGCACCCGCACGATCCTACAATGACACGCTCACACACGACAATGACACCCCATAACACCAGCCACATGACACACCTGGCCGCTGTGCTTTCCCCAGTGGCAACAGACCTATTAAGGGGAGACCCCCGACTATACGCGAAATAACTTAACGAGCTGTATGCTTCCAACGGGCTAGAGCAGATCGTCTTCTCCGAAAGACTATTTGTCCGGCTCCACGAAGACAACAATAGAAGATCAGCACTCCTCCCCACACCTCCATTCACATACATACCTTACCAAACGCACAACACTTTCACAACTATTGTTCCTACACGCTCCTCTTCCACTGCCGCTGGCTTCCTCTGCTCGCCACCATTCCTCCTCCTGCTACTATCTCCACACCACCTGCGATTCTCACTACCTCCGCTCAACCCCCTCTCGCCCCAGCCCCTCTTCTCACTACTTCTGTCCTTTCTGCCTCCACCTGCGCTTTTGTCCCCCAAACCTCTGTCCTATCCCCTCCCGCCCACTCTCCTTTCCCCACTACTTCTGCTTCCTCCACCATTGATCCCTCTCCTCCTTCCATTACTCTCATCCCTACCACTCCTAAGCTTTCTTCCCCCGCTAAGGTCCCTTCTTCCCACTTTACTTCTTCTACCACTTCTGCTACAGCACCTTCTACCTCTACTCCCACCTCTCCCAGATCTCCCGCCACAAAAAAAACTACTCCGATTCTGTTCCTTGTACCTCTCCGGTTAAACCCTCTCCCCCCCTACCCATTCTGTCAAAAAAACTACCTCTTTTACTAGGTCCTCCCCTATCCTCTCCGGTACGCCCTCAACTGTTCTCTTCTCCTCTAACACATAGACCACCACAACATCTACTCACATTTACTCCTCCACCCTCTCCACTTCCCCCATTGGCACCACCACAAAACCTCCACCATCACAGACACGTGTGAGGGTGCTCGCCCCCAACTCTCGTCACTCATCCTATGAGCCGGCGGAGAAGAGGGCGGCCGCATCTCGCTCAATGCGCTCTAGACCAAAGGTCGAAGTGTGGTACAGATAAACGTGCGCAGCTGGCACGGTATCCGTAATATTGTCGCCAACTGGGTACTGAACACACAAAGACCTGACATTGTACTGATGAACTCTACCAGTCTACACCCTCCAAACACCAGACTTCGCCATAACGGAGTCGTGGATAAAAACCTCAAGCCGAGATTTTGCAGGTGAATTCACGATTCCCGGTTACCAGCTCTTCCTGAAAGATGGGCCAGACAGAGAGGGTGGCGGTGTGATGTTGTATGTCAAGGATACTCTCAACTCGACGGATTGCAACATCGTATCCGACCATGACTACTAGGTGTTGACCTAGAGATAGATCCTGCCAGATACAGGACCCTAGTGCTTTACAGACCCCTTGCCCAACTCGTAGAACAGGACAGGAGTCTGTACCACCTGTTGAGCGAACTTGTACAAGACAGAGTGTGTATCGTAATGGGGGATTTCAACACACAAATTGACTGGCAAACCAGAGAACCCTGTGGCGAGGACGCACTACTAGAGTTCGCAAACAACGAATTCCTGACTTAATGGGTGAGAGAGCCAACGAGATGAGACAATATCCTCGATTTGGTTTTCATCTCTGAGGATGACATCGTTGAGTACTTCTCTGTTGGCGAAGAGCTCGGTGGCAGTGACCACCGACTAATTAGATTTGTAGTCTAAGTCCCCAAGGCAGAGCCTGCAACTAGTAAATCGAGGAAACTTGATTTGAGAAGAGCAGACTTTGCAGGTCTACGTGCTGGACTGACTGACGCGAGGCTTTTGAAGACTCGTGGAACAGTTTCAAAACCACATTCATGACTCTTCAATCGCGTTTCATCCCTCTGAAATGCCCCCGTCGGTCTTGTGTTCAACCAAAGGGGTTTAATGGAGAAATCGGCCAAGTGCCTAGGGAGAAGAGAAAAGTGTACCGGCAATCGAAGATCTCGGGTGACTTTGACGAATACCGGAGTCTATCCAGGAGAGTAAAGTCCAGCATAAGGGCGGCTAAGCGGTCTGAGGAACTCTGAGTGGCGAGACTCTGTAAAAAGAATCCCAAGTAGTTCCTTGGATATGTAAACAGCCGTAAACCAATCCGTCGAACGATTGGCCCTTTGAGGAATGAGGAGGGGACATTAGAGCAGTCAGCTGCGGAAAATGCTAACCTCCTCAACGACTACTTCTCTTCAGTGTTTACTGAAGAGTGTGATCCCATCCCCCAGCCAGCGGATTCCTGCTCGGGGAAAAACCAGGAGGATATGGACTTCACCGAAGGAGAAATAAAAAGAAGATCACTGACCTAATGACGAATAAGTCACCTGGCCCGGATGGGTTTCTACCTAAAGTATTGAAACAAGTGCGCGATTAAGTGCTACGACACCTGAGCGCAATTTTCAACATGTCAATCCGGACCCAATGCGTTCCTAGAGACTGGCATGAAGCGGAGGTAACTCCTATCTTCAAGAAAGGAGACCGTAGCCAACCGTCGAACTACCGACCTATCAGTCGGACTTCGATAGTCGGTAAACTCATGGAAAGCAAAAGGGTGGACAAAATGACGTCGCATTTAGAGCCAAAGCTGAGACTGAGGAGTTCCCAGCACGGCTTCCGAAGGCAACGGTCATGCCTGACGAACTTGAGTGAGCACGATCGGGACCAGGTGGTGGATGTGGTCTACTTAGACTTCCAGAAAACCTTTGATAAGGTACCACAGCACCGCCTTCTCCGAAAAGTGTGAGCGCTGGACATAGACGGAAAAGTAGCAGGCTGGATAGAGAACTTGCTAAATGGCAGACGGCAACGGGTGGCGGTGAATGGACAGGCTTCTGAGTGGGTGCCCGTTACTAGCGGAGTGCCTGAAGGTTCTGTCCTGGGACCACTAATATTCTCCATTTACGCCAACGACATGGACGGTGACATGGTTACCAAGATTTCTAAATTTGCCGATGATACCAAGCTTGGTATGAACGTTGCAAGAGATGGAAATACTGCCCGCCGGCAAATGCCTTTCAACGTAAACAAATGCAAAGTGATGCATATCGGCCACCGAAATCCCCAATCACCCTATATCCTTAAGGGTACCTCTCTTGAATACACCGACACTGAAAAGGACTTGGGTGTAACTATCACCAGTGACCTCAAGTTCTCAACACAGTGTATTGAGGTAGAGAAGAAAGCCCAAAGGATGTTAGGGTATATAAAGCGACAGTTTGGATATCGTAACAAGGAGATAGTACTGTGTCTGTACAACTCCCTCGTCCGACCGCACTTGGAGTATGTCGTATAATTTTAGAGTCCATTTAAAAAGGACATCGCGAGATTGGAACGCGTGCTAGCCAGGGCAACCAAACTGATTCCCTCTGTCAGACATATCAGACATTGCTACAAACTTGAACTGAAGCGATACCACCGTGATCTGTGTAGGAAATTCTTCACATACAGTATTTGTGGTAATTGGAACGCACTTCCGACGGAAGTTGTCAACAGTGATCTGTTGACCAGTTCAAGTCAAGACTAGATAAAGTCTTGCGAAATCACCGTTAAGATACTCGCGAGTGATCTTCGAGGTTGCCAACGGACACCTTCGAGGATTGCGCCCAAAGTACCCTCCTTGTATGGGCCGTATGGTCTTTTAGAGTACTTATTTTCCTTGTAGCTCCTTTTAGCGCTCTCTTTCTCTGTGTGTGTGTGTGTGTGTGTGAGGTGAAGCCTCTTTGTCGCGGGAAGAGAGCTTGTGTGTACCTGTGACTTTTCGAGCTATGTCGGCGGGGGTACCTCTCTTCTGAGTACCCCTGGTAGAGCTTCCCTTGTCGATTTGGTTGGAAACGAGGTTCCAGACAAAGTGCGTCCTTCCTTCCTTCTTTTTCTATTCTATCCTTCTCCTTTTTCACTTTTATCCTATCTCTTCGACTTATTATACAAAAAGAAAAAAACAGCTAAAAAAAAACCCTACTACTATCATGTCACTCTTACCCTTTTTTCCCCTTCTATCTACTTATAAGGACCTGGCAGCTACCTCATGCGTCAGAAGAGAGGCTTTGGAACCTCTATAAACAACGCCAATCGACGCTCACTGGATGTGAGAGACTAGGACTAGAGGTGTCCTAGGCGTTGGGGCACGATGAATAAGATGAGGGTAGTGCCCCGTTAACCCCTTCCCTGGGGCGTAATTATTGACCATTCCCAGTGACCGTTGACAGGTGTCTCTGGTAGCATCGGTCCGAGGTGACGGCCCTTTGTTCCCAGGTTGGTTGCCAGGCCAATAAAAAGCCTTGGGTCGAGTCTCTTGGTGTGGCGGGATATCCATTGAACGCTACTCCGAGATCCTGGCCATCGTGAAGGGAACTAGTAGGAGTTTAGTACGGGACGTGCTCCGTTGTTCACCTGGTGAGAAATCGAGGGCCCCTTCGGGGACCGTTAGTCCTGCTTGGTTGGGAGCCACGGCACGCCGAGGTTTGACGACTCGGTCGGACGAACAGCAGCACATGAAGCGTGCCTTCTGAAAGATCCGAAACGTCTCCGATGGATAGGCGGGAGCGACTCACGCGGGGCGAACTCACCACCCCTCTTCTTTTTTATTGAGTGGTCACAAATTATTCCGAGATATAAAGTGTTCAGCATGACTGGAAAGAAAGGACCTGGTGCGCTAAAATATACGTGCTCCACATGCCAAAAAGACAAGCGGTGCGTAGATTTCCCGGAGGGGTGTTTCTCAAAATGCCACCCTGGAAGTACTTGCACGGACTGCGTCCTAAGGGCAGAATTGCAGGATCTTAAAGAAATGTTTAAATCTTCTGAGGAAAAATCACGACGACTGTAAGAAAAAGTGAAGATCCTCGAATCTGAGCATGCGAGTCAAACCCGTCGTCTAGAAGCCAACATTGCAAAGATGACAGCCGCCAAGATAGAGCATCAGGAAACTCCCAACGATGCGGGCGACTCCTCTATTGAGCCCTCAAGCATCGCGTCGACAGAGACAGGCCACCCATACGATGTCCCAGAGCCAGCTGCTGCTGGGCTTACTCAAGTCGTCAAAAAGAAGAAAAGGAAGAATAAGAAAGGAGAGACAGCAGAAACAGTAGATAAAACAGAAGAGAAAGAAAAAACGAAGAAGAAAACAAACAAAAAAGTGGAGAAGAAAGACGAATCGAAAGAGCCTCTACTGAAAGGGAAGCCTCTGTCCTCTGAATCCAAATGCGTGAGGGTCATCGTGATCGGTGACTCCCAAGCGCGGGATCTACAACCCTTGCTAGCGGCCCGCCTTCGCACCAGTGTGAAGGTAAGCTGCCTTCCAGGAAGGGGGAACCGAGAAATAAGGGTAGAGGCTGAGAAAACTCAGATCTGTGAGAATTCAGTAGTTGCCCTGATGGCAAGCGGCAACGATCTCTACCTACGAGGAGGTAAAGTCGGCGCCAGCGGGAAGATTCTGACTACGGTTATGGTAGCAGTTGACGACTGTGGGCTGAAAACCCGCAGACGTGTCGTGTTCGGGATACTCCCAAGACGAGGTCCATTCCGCAATGCTCACGCAAGGAACGTCTCCATAAACCAACGCCTAAGAGATCTTTGTACGGCGGAAGGAGTCTTTTTTGTAGACCCCTACCTCACCTTTTACGGGAGAAACGACCTGTACAAAAAGGACGGAGTGCATCTTTCCTTTAAAGGGAAATCTGTACTCGCAAACATGATCCAGGATGCTGTGGAGCGGACCCAAAGAAGTGTCAGGCCCCAAGTAAAAAAGGACGTACACCAGTACACTCATGTTACTCCAGGAACGACCTTTTCTGAGGTCACAAAAAGGGGAGTGACCCCGCCACAGAGAAAAAGGCGGGAAACGAAAGAGCGAAGGGAGTCCTACAGTTGGGGACTCCCTCAAGGTTCTTCTGTTTAATGCGAGGTCTATCAGAAACCAGTTTCTTGAACTTCGTGGCCTCGTAGCAAAAGAAGAACCTGAAATGGTGGCCATAACGGAGTCGTGGATAAAAACCTCAAGCCGAGATTTTGCAGGTGAATTCACGATTCCCGGTTACCAGCTCTTCCTGAAAGATGGGCCAGACAGAGAGGGTGGCGGTGTGATGTTGAATGTCAAGGATACTCTCAACTCGACGGATTGCAACATTGTATCCGACCATGACTACTAGGTGTTGACCTAGAGATAGGTCCTGCCAGATACAGGACCCTAGTGCTTTACAGACCCCTTGCCCAACTCTTAGAACAGGACAGGAGTCTGTACCACCTGTTGAGCGAACTTGTACAAGACAGAGTGTGTATCGTAATGGGGAATTTCAACACACAAATTGACTGGCAAACCAGAGAACCCTGTGGCGAGAACGCACTACTCCTGGAGTTCGCGAACAACGAGTTCCTGACTCAATGGGTGAGAGAACCAACGAGAGGAGAAAATATTCTCGACTTGGTTTTCACTTCTGAAGATGACATCGTTGAGGACTTCTCTGTTGGCGAAGAGCTCGGTGGCAGTGACCACCGACTAATTAGATTTGTAGTCAAAGTCCTCAAGGCAGAGCCTGCAACTAGTAAATCGAGGAAACTTAATTTGAGAAGAGCAGACTTTGCAGGTCTACGTGCTGGACTGACTGACGTGAGGCTAGAAGTGTGCGAGGCTGTTTAAGACTAGTGGAACAGTTTCAAAACCATTCATGAGTCTTGAATCGGGTTTCACCCCTCTAAAATGCCCCCGTCAGTCTTCTGTTCAAACAAAGGGGTTTAATGGAGAAATCGGCCAACTGCTTAGGGAGAAGAGAAATGTGTACCGGCAATCGAAGATCTCGGGTGACTTTGACGAATACCAGAGGCTATCCAGGAGAGTGAAGTCCAGCATAAGGACGGCTGAGCGGTCTGAGGAACTCCGAGTGGCGAGACTCTGTAAAGAGAATCCCAAGGAGTTCCTTGGATATGTAAACAGCCGTAAACCAATCCGTCGAACGATTGGCCCTTTGAGGAATGAGGAGGGGACATTAAAGCAGTCAGCTGCGGAAAATGCTAACCTCCTCAACGACTACTTCGCTTCAGTGTTTACTGAAGAGTGTGATCCCATCCCACAGCCAACGAATTCCTACTCGGGGAAAAACCAGGAGGATATGGACTTCACCGAAGGAGAAATAAAAAAGAAGATGACTGACCTAATGACTAATAATTCACCTGGCCCGGATGGGTTTCTACCAAAAGTGTTGAAAAAAGTGCGCGATTAAGTGTCACGACACCTGAGCACAATCTTCAACATGTCAATCCGCACCCAATGCGTTCCTAGAGACTGGCATGAAGCGGAGGTGACTCCTATCTTCAAGAAAGGAGACCGTAGCCAACCGTCGAACTACCGACCTATCAGTCGGACTTCGATAGTCGGTAAACTCATGGAAAGCAAAAGGGTGGACAAAAGGGTTCGACCGTAGCCAACCGTCGAACTACCGACCTATCAGTCGGACTTCGATAGTCGGTAAACTCATGGAAAGCATGATGGTGGACAAAATGACGTCGCATTCAGAGTCAAAGCTGCTACTGAGGAGTTCCCAGCACGGCTTCCGAAGGCAACGGTCATGCCTGACGAACATTGGGAATTCTTCCACTTCGTCCTCAGTGAGCACGATTGGGACAAGGCGGTGGATGTGGTCTCCTTAGACTTTAAAAAGCCTTGGATAAGGTACCACACAGCCGCCTTCTCCGAAAAGTGCGAGCGCTGGGCATAGACGGAAAAGTAGCAGGCTGGATAGAGAACTGGCTAAATGGCAGACGGCAACGGGTGATGGTGAATGGACAGGCTTTTGAGTGGGTGCCCGTTACTAGCGGAGTGCCTCAAGGTTCTGTCCTGGGACCACTACTATTCATCATCTAGGTCAACGACATAGACGGTGACATGGTTGCCAAGATTTCTAAATTTACCAACGATACCAAGCTTGGTATGAACGTTGCAAAGGATGGAAATACTGCCCGCCTGCAAGATGATCTTCGGACGATTGGAGAGTGGTCTGATACGTGGCAAATGCCTTTCAACGTAAACCATTGCAAATTGATGCATATCGGCCACCGAAATCCCCAATCACCCTATATCCTTAAGGGCACTGCTGTAGAATCCACCGACACTGAGAAGCACTCGGGTGTAACTATCACCAGTGACCTCAAGTTCTCGAAACAGTGTATTGAGGTAGAGAAGAAAGCCCAAAGGATGTTAGGGTATATAAAGCGACAGTTTGGATATCGGAACAAGGAGATAGTACTGTGTCTGTACAACTCCCTCGTCCGACCGCACCTGGAGTATGCCGTACAATTTTGGAGTCCTTCACTTAGAAAGGACATTGCGAGATTGGAACGCGTGCAAGCCAGGGCAACCAAACTGATTGCCTCTATCAGACATAAAAGTTATGAAGATAGATTAAGGAAATTAGATATTTTCTCGCTGGAGACCCGGAGACTACGTGGTCAGCTTATCGAAGTGTTTAAAATACTTCGAGGCTTCGACAGACTGAACTACGGGGATATTTTCCAGCTCAGCGAGCGGAGAACAAGAAATCACGGCTACAAACTTGAACTGAAGCGATACCACCGCGATCTGTGTGGGAAATTCTTCACATACAGTATCTGTGGTAGTTGGAATTCCCTTCCGACTGAAGTTGTCAACATTGAATCTGTTAACCAGTTCAAGTCAAGACTAGATAAAGTCTTGCGAAATCACCGTTATGATACTCGCGAGTGATCTTCGAGGTTGCCAACGGACACCTTCGAAGATTGCGCTAAAAGTACCCTCCTTGTATGGACCGTAAGGTCTTCTAGGTTTCGTTTTTTCCTTGTAGCTCTCTCTCTCTCTCTCTCTCTCTCTCTCTCTCTCTCTCTATCTCTATCTCTATCTCTCTATCTCTCTTTCTCTCTCTCTCTCTCTCTCTCTCTCTCTCTATATATATATATATATATATATATATATATATATATATATATATATATATATATATATATATATATATATATGGCAGAATTTTATCCAGAGAGAGGAATATTTCAAACTAGACGGAACGCATTTTAGCAGAAAAGGAAAAGAGCAATACGGAGAATGCTCCATTTATACCTGACCGAAGTGCTAAAGCAACCTGCTATCTCTCCTGAACCCCAAGCTAATTCGGGAAACGACCTCGGTGCAAGACCAATAGTAAACGAATAAGTTCTCTCAAAGCAATTTTATTTAATGCTAGATCAATCCGGAATAAGTTTTTAGAATTTAAAGCGTTAGTAGCATTGAATAAATATGATATAATAGGCATCACCGAAACTTGAATCCATAGTCATACGAGGGATTATAGCAGTGAATTTCAACTCGAAGGTTTCAAATTATTTCACAAAGATAGAATCTACAAGGAAGGAGGTGGGGTGCTATTATATATAAGAGAAGACCTTCAGCCTATTAATTGTAATATAGAGACAGAATTTGAATTAATAGGAATAAAATTAAACATAAACAAATGTCTGTATATATACTTGGCCTATAGAAAGCCACACGATTCATATGAAGCAGATAATAGATTTTACGAAATTCGGACGAATGTTAGTAGATACAAATTATCGCTTATTTATGGCGATTTTAACTGCCCCCAAATTAATTGGCTGACACGGAACTCAGATTCTGAAGGACAACGATTACTCAATTTCATAGAGGAAAATCTGCTAACTCAATGGGTCACCGAGCCTACTAAAGGAGAGAATATATTGGACTTAATCTTAACTTCAGATGATGAAATTATCTCAAACGTAACTGTATGCGATCAACTTGGTGGCAGCAATCATAACCTAATAGAATTCAAATTAAATTTACCAAACAAAAAAATTGTAAGAAGTAATGCAAAATTAGATTTCAGAAAGGCAAACTTCGCGGCGTTAAAACAAAGTCTCATAAACTATCAACTAAATGGCAGAGACATAAATGAAGTATGGAACGAGTTTAAATACAATCTTTTAAGGAAACAATCCCAATTCATTCCTCAAGCAGTCAGAAAAAGTGGAAAAAATCAAAATCCCAAATGGATGACTAATGAAATTAGGAGGGACATTAACAAAAGAAAAGAGGCTTATAAGACGTTTAAATTAAACAGCTCAGAAGAAAATAAAAAGAAATATTTTGATCTCAAAAGAAAGATAAAAACTGGAATTATGAGAGCAAAGCGTAACGAGAAAATGAGGGTAGCATTAAATTGTAAAGAAAACCCCCAAGAATTTTATGCCCTAGTTAACAGTAAAAAACCAATAAAAAACATCATTGGCCCAATCAACGACGGTCACAATAATTTACAAGTTGAGGATAAAGATATAGCTAGTGCGCTAAACGAGTACTTTGCTTCGGTTTTCACCGACGACACCACGAATCAAAATATCGCTCCGTATAATGAGTATTTAGGAAATAACGCACTAGAAATGTTCAAATGCACGATCAAGGATGTACAAATACGAATAGATAAAATGAATAAATTTAAATCCCCAGAACCTGATAAAATAGTGCCAAGAGTAATCAAAGAAGTAAAGGATACAGTGGTGGACCAGATAACCTACATTTTTAACTTATCACTTGAAAATAATACTGTTCCTCAAGACTGGAAATTAGCTAATGTCACTCCAATATTTAAAAAAAGGACGCAAAGATCTGCCATGCAATTATCGACCAATAAGTCTGACATCAATAATTGGCAAAATGCTGGAAAGTATTATAGCAGAAAAAATAGTAAGCCACTTAGAAACCAATGAACTGCTAAGAAACACACAACACGGATTTAGGAAACACAGATCTTGTCTTACAAACTTGCTAGAGTTCTTTCATTACATTAACACCATTCATGATAGTGAGAGATCTGTCGACATCCTGTATTTAGATTTTCAAAAGGCTTTTGACAAGGTGCCACACAGGAAATTAATATCCAAAGTTAGAGCCCTAGGAATACGAGGCAAAATAGCGAATTGGATTGAAGACTGGCTTAGTAATCGTATGCAGAGGGTGGTGATCAATGGAGAAGAGTCCGAGTGGATAGCTGTAAATAGCGGCGTTCCTCGGGGATCAGTCTTGGGCCCCTTGCTTTTTATTATATATGTAAATGATATAGACGTGGGATTAATCTCTAAGATCTTCAAATTCGCTGACGACTGCAAACTGGGTAAAAGCATAGTTACCGAGCAAGATATAATAGATTTTCAAAAGGACATTGACCACATATCTGAATGGTCTGAAAGATGGAATCTCCCACTAAATCTTGACAAATGCAAAGTAATGCACGTTGGCCACAAAAATCCGAAGGCAGAATTCAAACTCAATAAAAAAATAATAGCAGAAACAGAAATCCAAAAGGACCTCGGTGTTTGTATATCTAATGACCTAAAATTCACACAGCACTGTGTTGATGTAGAAAAGAAAGCGCGAGAGATACTTGGATACATTAAGAGACAGATCAGCTATAAAAGCGAGACGATATTAATTAACTTATACAATGCTCTAGTAAGACCACAATTAGAATACGGTGCACAGGTATGGTCATCCTCCCTGAGAAAGGACATAGAAAGATTGGAGAGAGTTCAAGCCACGGCTACGAAGATGATTCCATCATTAAGAAAATACAATTACGAAATAAGCCTGGAAAAGTTAAATCTATACAAACTAAAAACTAGACGTGTGCGAGGTCAGCTCATTGAAGTATTTGAAATGCTAAAAGGAATTGAAAATGTAGATTACACCACCTGGTTCGAATTCAATAAAAATATCACACGAAATAACAGCATGAAGCTAGTCGCGAAAAAGTACAGTCATAATTTATGTGGAAATTTTTTCTCGTACAAAATTGTAAATGCATAAACCAGTTATCGGAAGAGATGTCTCGAGTCCAACCGTTAATACTTTCAAAAAGAGATTAGATAAAATTATAAGGACGATTACTTTTCACTATAAAGATTCCTGACTGTACACTTTCTTTCGGACAGCAGGTGTCTTTTCATAGTTTCTATGCCCGATTCACTCGGGTGGGAGAGGTGGAAGGAAAGAGCGTTGAACTGTACTATACTTTTTCTAAAACTATTAGTTAGGAAAAATAAAAATAAAAAGTAACTCCCCAGTATGGAAAAACTAGTCTTTTGAGGTACTAATATGCCTTGTAACTCCTTGTAACACACACACACACACTCTCTCTCTCTCTCTCGCTTCTTTTTTTTGTAAAAGACAGAGTGTGTATCACCATGGGTGACTTCAATACCCAAGTTGACTAGGAAACGAGAGAACCCTGTGGCGAGAACGCACTACTCCTGGAGTTCGCGAACAACGAGTTCCTGACTCAATGAGTGAGAGAGCCAACGAGAGGAGACAATATCCTAGACTTGGTTTTCACCTCTGAAGATGACATCGTCGATGACCTCTCTGTTGGCTAAGAGCTCGGTGGCAGTGACCACCGACTAATTAGATTTGTAGTCAAAGTCCCCAAGGCAGAGCCTGCAACTAGTAAATCGAGGAAACTTGATTTGAGAAGAGCAGACTTTGCAGGTCTTCGTGTTGGACTGACTGACGCGAGGCTGTTGAAGACTCGTGGAACAGTTTTAAAACCACATTCATGAGTCTTCAATCACGTTTAATCCCTCTGAAATGCCCCCGTCGGTCTTCTGTTCAAACACAGTGGTTTAATGGAGAAATCGGCCAACTGCTTAGGGAGAAGAGAAATGTGTACCGGCAATCGAAGATCTCGGGTGACTTTGACGAATACCGGAGGCTATCCAGGAGAGTGAAGTCCAGCATAAGGGCGGCTAAGTGGTCTGAGGAACTCCGAGTGGCGAGACTTTGTAAAGAGAATCCCAAGGAGTTTTTTGGATATGTAAACGGCCGTAAACCAATCCGTCGAACGATTAGCCCGTTGAGGAATGAGGAGGGGACATTAAAGCAGTCAGCTGCGGAAAATGCTAACCTCCTCAACGACTACTTCGCGTCAGTGTTTACTGAAGAGTGTGGTCCCATCCCCCCGCCAACGGATTCCTACTCGGATGAAAAGCTGGAAGATATGGACTTCACCGAAGGAGAAATAAAAAAGAAGATCACTGACCTAATGACGAATAAGTCACCTGGCCCGGATGGGTTTCTACCTAAAGTGTTGAAACAAGTGCGCGATCAAGTGTAACGACACCTTAGCGCAATCTTCAACATGTCAATCCGGACCGAATGCGTTCCTAGAGACTGGCATGAAGCGGAGGTGACTCCTATCTTCAAGAAAGGAGACCGTAGCCAACCGTCGAACTACCGACCTATCAGTCTGACTTCGATATTCGGTAAACCCATGGAAAGCATAATGGGGGACAAAATGACGTCGCATTCAGACTCAAAGCTGCTACTGAGGAGTTCCCAGCACGGCTTCCGAAGGCAACGGTCATGCCTGACGAACATTGGGAATTCTTCCACTTCGTCCTCAGTGAGCACGATCGGGACAAGGCGGTGGATGTGGTCAACTTAGACTTTGAGAAAGCCTTTGATAAGGTACCACACCACCGCCTTCTCCGAAAAGTGCGAGCGCTGGGCATAGACGGAAAAGTAGCAGGCTGGATAGAGAACTGGCTAAATGGCAGACGGCAACGGGTGGTGGTGAATGGACAGGCTTCTGAGTGAGTGCCCGTTACTAGCGGAGTGTCTAAAGGTTCTGTCTTGGGACCACTACTATTCATCATCTACGTCACCGAGATGGACGGTGACATGGTTGCCAAGATTTCCAAATTTGCCGACGATACTAAGCTTGGTATGAACGTTGCAAGAGATGGAAATACTGCCTGCCTGCAAGATGATCTTCGGACGATTGGAGAGTGGTCTGATACGTGGCAAATGCCTTTCAACATAAACCAATGCAAATTGATGCATATCGGCCACCGAAATCCCCAATCACCCTATATCCTTAAGGGCACTGCTGTAGAATCCACCGACACTGAGAAGCACTCGGGTGTAACTATCACCAGTGACCTCAAGTTCTCGAAACAGTGTATTGAGGTGGAGAAGAAAGCCCAAAGGATGTTAGGGTATATAAAGTGACAGTTTGGATATCGGAACAAGGAGATAGTACTGTGTCTGTACAACTCACTCGTCCGATTGCACCTGGAGTATGCTGTACAATTTGGAGGCCTTCACTTAGAAAGGACATCGCGAGATTGGAACGCGTGCAAGCCAGGGCAACCAAACTGATTGCCTCTATCAGACATAAAAGTTATGAAGATAGATTAAGGGAATTAGATATTTTCTCGCTAGAGACCCGGAGACTACGTGGTCAGCTTATCGAAGTGTTTAAAATACTTCGAGGCTTCGACAGACTGGACTACGGGGATATTTAACCGGCTCAGCAAGGGGAGAACAAGAAATCACGGCTACAAACTTGAACTGAAGCGATACCACCGTGATCTGTGTGGGAAATTCTTCACATACAGTATCTGTGGTAGTTGGAATTCCCTTCCGACTGAAGTTGTCAACAGTGAATCTGTTAACCAGTTCAAGTCAAGACTAGATAAAGTCTTGCGAAATCACTGTTAAGATCCTCGCCATTGATCTTCGAGGTTGCCAACGGACACCTTCGAAGATTGCGCCAAAAGTACCCTCCTTGTATGGACCGTAAGGTCTTCTAGGGTACTTATTTTCCTTGTAGCTCTTTGTAGCTCTCTCTCTCTCTCTCTCTCTCTCTTTCTATCTCTGCCCGAGGAGACTTCTCTCCCACTACCTCACTGACCGGACATGCCTTATCAGATACAATAACACAACATCACGCACATTCACATTACGCGCAGGAGTGTCCACCATTATGTACACCAACGACACCCCAAACCACTGCTAATATACGCACCCATTACACTTCTAGCTGCGAGTCACACAAGACAGAGGGAAGCACAGCGCATGTCGCTCCCCGATGTACACCACAATGTCAACACTGCATCAAAATATGAGACTCGTACCGCTAAACACCTACAACCACACACGATTGATCAGACAGTTGGGCAAACTTGAAAGAGCCCCCGTATACACGCACATTCACAGGCATAATGCTCCGCGGGCACCTAGATACCCCGTGGCTAGACTATCACGAACTCATACCCATCTACACATAACATGACAGCATTGCAAGTATACGTGGTTCCATGAATACAGGCCCCCTCCCCGACCGGCCTCCTCTACAGCCGCTTCAGTCATAAAAAACACACTCAGTAACACAATTACTTCTATTTAACACCCCACATCGGTGTATAGCCACCGTCCTTTAATCTCCTCATCTCCCCTCATAAGTTATTTCCGAATCACTCCTCTCCCCGACTAACCGATCTCCCGTGCATCTCACATGAGACTCTTTCTTTTCTTTCTATACAAAGATTCGATTTGTCCATTTACCAAGATTTGTCAGTTAGACTGCGGTAAAATCAAGCTGACTCACAAGAAATTCTTCGCCATAAAAAGAGGCCAAGAAAGGGTAGGGTGCCTAAAAACGTGAATTTTTATTCACTTATTTCCTACGGTGATTTTAAGAAAGAGATTTATAATAGAGCCTTGAATATTCGACTTATGTCAAACTAAATAACAACACCCCGCACCCCCCCCCCTCCCTCACCGGGGTAAGGGAGTTGAAGTGAGCTGAACTGCCATTCATCTAGCCTCGTTCAAACTATCTCGTTCTCTCTGATAGACATAATTGGGGGCGCCAAGGAAAGCAGGTTTGAGGATTAGTCCATTGTGGAACTCTGCGTCAGAGGCACCCGGACAAGAGGCAGGTCTACAACTTCAAAAAATAAAAAAATCCGTAGGAATTAAAAAAAGAGAAGTTACCGACTTAGAATTTCGATAAACGTATCCTCTTCATAGTCTGAAACAATACTAAATATACGCCCAAGAATGTGACTATAGTAAAGTAATGAGGTTAACCAAGAAGAAATATTCATCCGCCGGATTGGAACTACTTGAATATTTGGGGCTTGTTAATAATATTAAAAGTTAAAAGATCTAGATTATAAGGGGTCTTATTTTTTCAAAGGTAATCTCTTTCAAAAGGTAAAATGAGAAATTTTAAAATCAAGGTGATGCTATGATTCCTACAACCTAATTAACCTTGATTTTTCGATGAAAATATTTGAGTTTTGACTAACGAGCAACTCATTCCTGTTTTCTTTCTCAGGAAGAAATCGCTCATATAGAATTCCGAGATGCTCCAACCATCGATGACGTTCAACTTCAGAAATTCGTGAAGATAATGGGAGACAGCCTCAAGTTTAAGACTGTCTCGAAATCGGCTGATGACTATGACAACAACGAATTGCTCTTAATCCAAAAATTCCTTCGTGACAGTAAGGATTTTTTATTTAGTCAACATAATTGTCTTGTGTTGGTTTCTATGCTGGATATGCGTTTAAATGTCCTATATTGGAGAGTATCTCAATGCCCCATATTGGAAATCTTTCTAAATATCCTATGTTGAGGGTATATTTCTTCATTTCAATGTCTCCCATTTTGAAGGTTATTCAACGTGTGCCATTTGTCCAATTTTGAAGATGTTTCAGTGTATACCAATGTTCGAGATCTGTCTGGATGTCTCACGTTAGAGGTCTGTCTCAATGTGCCCTGCGTTAGATATGTCTCGATGTGTCTTACGTCCTCCCTCAATGTTTGACGTTGTAGATCTGTTTCAATGTGCCATAACTTGGAGATCTGTCTCATTGGGTCAAATCTGAAGGGGGGGGGGGAGTTGATTCATACGCAGCATCCTACTCGTTTTAAGACGGCGGTGCTCTTCTGGGTGCTGCTTCTCTCTTCACGGACGAGCTGGTACGGGAAATAACACTTTCTGTCCGGTTCGAAGACCGGATTGGGAGCTCTAGCGACTCACAAAGCGCCCTGAGTGCTCTCATGGCATTGGAATATTCATGACCCCTGGTTTGCGGTATCCGAGACACCACAATTGCCGCGAACCAGGTGGAGTCGAAATTATCTGCTGCTGGATTCCTGGACATGTGGGAATTGCAGGAAATAAGGGCGCCAAAGAGTCAGCAAGGACTGGGCGACCAGACCAGCGTTTCGCTCTTGCTCACACCGATTACATGGTAGGAATCAGGGCTGCCCTGCAAAGAAAATGGAAGACTAAAGAAGGTAACTTACAGTTGCGTGCCATTGTGCCACGACTTTCCCTTGGACCCCCCACCCCCTGCCAATGCCACGAGGGCTTCAAGTTGCTCTTTGTCATCTTCGCATTGGGTACACTTGTAGCACGCAGCGCCATTTGATTATGCGCTCCTCTGCAATTTTCTGCGGTAACTGCGTCGTGTCCCAGACTAATCGACACATTCTTGTTGAATGTCCCAGTCTGGGTAATCTTCGTGCGCGTTACCTGTCCCAGTATCGTGGCGAGCGAGGTCGCTATCGTTTGTCCCTTGTACTCTGAACGGGTTCGTATACAAAGACTTGTGGATTGTCTTGACTTTTGAGCGTCGACTGATCCCCTCCATTTATGACTCTCTTTATTCCTGTGCCGTGGGGAGGCGGGCCTCGCCCCAACGGCGAGCCATGTTTCTTTATTTTTGCTTTTATGCTTCTAGTTTTGTTTTGTTTGCTGTTGTTTTTTGCCTCTGTTTTTCTTTGTTTTTGTACTTTTGTTATTTAGTTTTGGCAGGGTTTTTTTTTAATCTAGCCTAACATTAGGCTGTAAGGTGATTACGGTGATTTTTGCCCTAGTAGGTAGTCGCTAGATGAGCTCTTAAAAAAAATCACACGCTCCTTCCCGCCTATTTGTGTGAGAAATGGTAAATGTTAGGTTAGCAAATTTCTTGGATAGCGAATGCGAATCATGTTCAGATTAATATCAGCGTCCATTTTCGAGATTTTTCCCAAAGTGTGCCCTTTCTGGGATCTCTCAATGTCCCCCATATTCCATATGTATCAATACCCCATGTTAAAGTTCTGTCTCAGGTCTTCCATGTTGAAGACTTGTTTCAATGCTCCATGGTGAAGATCTTTGGCAATGTTCCATGATGTAGATCTCTTAGTGTCCCATGTGGAATCCTCAGTGTCGCATTTTGAAAATCTGTCTCAATGTCCAATATTGGAAAATGTCTTAATGCCCCATCATGGGAATCTGTCTCAATGTGCCATGTTAGAGATTAATGTCTCCCATGTTTGAGATTCTCTTCTATATACTCTATGCTCTAATTCGGTGTTAATTTGTCCCATTCCGGAGATTAGTCTTAATGTGCCCCATGGTGGTGATCTGCCAATCCTCCAAGGATCCTATTCGGGCCATCCCATGGGGCGGTTATCGTCCAGCCCTCTCTCTGATCCATCCAAATATGGATCCTGTTTTGGACTTCATGTTAGAGATCAGTCAAATAAAGGCGAATCTGAAATGAAGATTGAAGGACGTAACGCAGCATAATGAAAATATAACATTAGTTTCGTCATGTTGTGCAGAGCAGCTGGGAAAGGATTCATCAAAATTGATTCAAGGAGAACCGAGAAATCCTAACTTTCCCTGCCAAGCTTTTAGCGTGGTTCAGGCTGTTATTCCGAATGCGCGAACGAGGGGGGCGTTCGGCGCGCCAGCGCAGTCGGTAGGTAGAGTAAAAGTGGCGTGAAATTCTGCAGAACACGAATACCCTATCTCCCTCGACTGAATTTGCATCTCTTGACTGAATCTTGTAACCCTATGTTGAATGTTATGTCCATCAAGTGAATGGTGTAACCCTCAACTAAATTATGTATCTATCGACTGAATACTGTATCCCTTGACTGAATGTTGTATCCATCAACTTAATGTTGCATCCCTCAACTGAATGTTGTATTCCCTGACTGATTGTTGTCTCTCGACTGAATGTGGTATCTCTCGACTTATATTTGTAGCACTCTTCTGAATGCTGTATCCCTCGACAGAATACTGTATTCCTCGACTGAACGTGGTATCATTCAAATGAATGTTATATCTATCTAATGAATTTGGTATCCGTCATCTAAATGTTGTATCACTTGACTGAATACTGTAACACTCGATTCGCTGTTTTATCTCTCGGCTGAAACCTTTATCACTCGACTGAATGCAGTATACTTCGCTGTATGTTGTTCATACACTGAATGATGTATCCCTCAAATGAATGTTGTATTTCTAGACTGTATATTGCATGAATCAACTGAATGTTGTATCCTTCGACTAAATGTTGTATCCCGCAACTGAATGCTGTATCCTTCAACTAAATTCAGCATCCCTTGAGTAATTGTTGTATGCCTCGACTGAATGTTATATGCTTCCACTGAATGTTGTATTCCTCGAATGAATACTATATATGTCGACTTTAATCTGTATCTCTCAGAAAAAATGGTGTGCTCCACAAGTGAATCTTGTAACCGTCAACTGAATGTTGTATCCCTCGACTGAATTTTAATCTCTTGACTGAATGTTGTAAACCTAAATTGAATGTTGTGTCCATCAAGTGAATGATGTAACTCACAACTGAATTATCTATCCCTCGACTAAATTCGCATGTCTCGACTGAATGATGCATCCCTGGACTGAACGTTGTATCTCTCGGCTGGAGCTTGTATCCCTTCACCGAATGTTGTATCACTCGACCGACTGTTTTATATCTCGACTAAATACTGTATCCCTCAACCAAAGGCTGTATCCCTCGACTCAATTTTGTATCATTCGAATGAAAATTGTACCCCTCGTCTGTATGTTGTATCCCTCAACTGAATTCTGTATATTTCAACTAAATTATCATCCCTCGATTGAATTTTATATGCCTCCATTGAATGTTTTATTCCTCGAATGACTACTATATTTGTCAAGTGAATGCTGTATTGCTCGACTGAATGCTGTGTTCCTCGACTGAATGCTGTATCCCTCGAATGAATGTAGTATAGCTCGACTGAATGTTGTATTCAGCTCGTGAATGATGTATCCCTTTACTAAATTCTGTCTTCTTTAACTAAATGTTATATCTCTAGACGGAATGTTATATCCCTCCCTTGAATGTTGTATCCCTCGAATAAATCTATCCTTCGACTGAATGTTGTATCACTCGACTGATTTTTTTATCCCCGCACTGAATGCTGCTTCTCTCGACTGAATGTTTTGTTCTTCGACTAAATTTGTATGCCTCAGCTGAATGTTGCATCCATCGACTGAATATTGTGTCCCTCGACTAAATTTGTATGCCTCGACTGAATGTTGCATCCGTCGACTGAAAGTTGTATCTCTCGACTGGAGCTTATATCACTCGACCGACTGTTGTTTATCTCGACTGAATCCTGTATCCTTATATGATTATTGTATCCTTCGACTGAATGTTGTATCCATTAATGAATGTTGAATACCTAAACTGAATGTTGTATCCCTCAATGAATGCTGCATACCTCGACTGAATGTTGTATCCATCGACTGGACATTTCCTTCGTCTAAATCCTGTATACTTCGACTGAATTTTGTTTCCTTGATTGAATGTTGTATCCCTTTGATTGTATACTATATCCGTCAACTGTGCCTTTTATCCATCAACTAAATGCTTTATGTCACAACTGAATATTGTATCTCTCGATTGGATGCTGTATCCTTCGCATGAATGTTGTATCCTTCGCATGAATGTTGTATCCCTCAAATGAATGCTGTATCACTCGCATGAATGTTATATCTTTCGAATTAATGATGTATCCCTCGACTGAATCCTGAATCACTCGATATTTTTTTTATTGCCCGAATGAATGTTGTGTCGCTCAATTCACTGTTTCATCTCTCGACTGAATGCTGTATTCCTCGAGTGAATGTTGCATCTGTCGACTGAATGGTGTATCCGTTGAGTGAATGTTGAATCCCTCGACTAAATGTTCTATTCCTAAATTGAATATTGTATCTATTGACTAAACGTTGTATCTCTCGATTGAATGTTTTATTCTTCGAATGAATGTTGTATCACTACGCCGAGTATTGTATACCTCGAATTAATTATGTATCCTTCTACTGAATGATGTATCACTTGAACAATTTATTCCTCGAGTGAATGTGGTATTGCTTGATGGAATGTTGTTTCTCTCAACTGAATTTATTATTTATCGACTAAATGTTGTATAGTTCGATTGAATGTTATATGCTTGACTAAATATTGTATTCATCGACTGAATACAATGCTGTATCTTTCGACTGAATGTTGTATCACTCGATTGAATGTTCTATCGCTCGGCTGAATGTTATACCAATAGACTTAATGTTGTATAGCTAGACTGAATGTTATATTGCTCTACTGAATGTTGAATCTCTTTTATGAATGTTTTATCTCTCTCTGAATAATGTATCTCTAGCGTAAATGTATCCCTAAACTGAATGTTTATCTGTCGAGGGACTGAATGCTGTATCCCTTGCTTGAATGATGTTTCTCTCTTCTGAAAGATATATCTCAACATTAACTTCTGCATCCATCGAGGGAATCCTGTGTCTATCAACTGCATGTTGCATTCCTTAATTGAATGTTATATCCCTCGACTGAATTAGAAATCCCCAGATTTAATCTTGACGGTATGGCTATCTTTTTCCTGTAAGGTAATCTTCAACTTTGACTATCTTTTGCCTGTAAGGTAATCTTCAACCTTGACTGGTGAATTTAATGGAATTACTTGGATTTATAGATGTATAATATAAATAAATTAATAGAGAGAGAAAGGTTCTCTCATATATGCCATTCTTTTTATGCGCAGAATATAAATATTATACCTCAATTTAACGCGAACCATTGTGCAATTTTTTGTACAATTTAGCTATTACTCGTGCGTGACTAGTGCAAGTGATCCTTGCACGCCTCGCGCTGCTTCAATCGATTCGAATCCCATCCCCCCCGAGGTTTAGAGGGGAGTCCAGACAGCCACCCCCCACCCCAAAAAAAACCCAGATCATTATTATGTGAATATCTTCAAGTTGCAAACCATCAACCTGGGGTGAAAGTCTACATGAACGACCTATTAAGGGGGTGGGGGATGATAGTCGGTTGGGGACTGTGTAGTCATAGATTCAGTTAGGAGGCAGGAGGGCTGTTCGATCAGTCTCTATCAAAATGAAATAGAGAGAGCTATAGATATGATGAGACTCTTCTAGGGTTGGATAATCCTTTCATTTAGCTGTTAATTAGATATTTACGAATATACTAACCATTTTATACGTTGATTATGAGAGGCTAAGCTCGTATGTTAGATGCCGATACACCATAATACCTGCCGGGTCTGAATTTTTTTGTTCAGACGAATTGACATAGTCAATTAATCATCTTCTTTAAATGATTCCCCGGCTTCTCCCGCCAATACCCTCAAAGGGGCAAAGCGGGTAAAGCCTGTTTTTTTGTTGTTTTTTGTCATCTGCTCTTGACATGCCTGCTTGAATATTTAATTTATTCTACGTATGATATGTAAACTCCAATCCTATTTATTTTTTTATCTTTTAGTGCCAATTTGAATGGCAATGTTCGTGATGAAGGCAAGCGGTGGGTTGGAAGGGGAGAGGTGATGCAAGAAAGGCGAAAGGAGGAAACGGAGAGAAAAGCAAATTATTATGGGTTCTTCTAACCTTACTTAAGGGGGTCAAGATAGGTTAGGGGGATTGATAATGGAAGTTTGTATTACTTAAACGTACCAAACAATTGGTTCGCATAAACGCTCCGGCGCGCTCTTTCCCTTGTTATTCGTTTTTCGCCATGGTCAACAAAATGGACGTTTAACGAAGGGAAACTCTGAAACTCCCTGGCGTGTTGGGGCTTCTCTAGCCTCTGACCTTTCCCTTGCCCAGCCCCTCCTATAAAGAATGTGACGAGATTGGGGCAAGTGGAGATATCATCTGGGAAACGCCCTCCCCTCCTTGCCTCCGCCCCCAACCCACAATTGGGGTTTGGTCTTGAGCTGAGTAAACTTGCTATAGCAACTCCTTTCTTCTTCTTCTTTTTACTCTTAGCCTTTTTACCCTCCCCCCAACTCCCTGCGGGCAATGAAGTGTCAGGTGTATCATCGACAACCATGGTCGATCGCGTGCCCTGCCTGCTCCGCCCTCTCCTATGGTCGCGGGGTGTTCTGCGGCTCTGTATCTTTCACACATTGACACTTTTTTCGTCTTCAATGGATTAGTCCTCAGCCGGGTGAGTGCCAACACCGCTTCAGATTACAGCGAAGTTGAGCCACATGTGGTGTGGTTAGTCGCTAGATGGAGTCCCGATTCGGGTTAATTTCCCTTACGGCTGCCATACCCTGTAGGTACTCGTGTTAGGATCTCGCGTTAATCAGTAGTTCCACATGCAGAAATAACAAGGTCAACAAACCTTGGTCGCATGCTCTCAATTATTTTTACCTATGACCCTATGACCTTACGACCTTCAAAACTTTCAAAAACTCATTAAACCGTAAAATGGTAACCACCCGCCCGACGACATACGTACGGGCCGACATAGTAACTTATAGACTCGCGTGCACGCAACTAAAAAACATCTTAAATGAGTCCAGATTGGTGCCTAAACCAATGCCTAATTAAGTTTCCCTTCGTCGTTTTGAAGAAATGGAGCACCATCCTTTCAGTTGGTTGGTTGGTTGGTTGGTCAGTCGGATGTCTTCGACTATCACCAGACCAGGAACGAATACAAAAATTCTACCATCGTTCTTTTGGTCGGTAACCATTATCGAAGTCTAACAAAGTTTGCTCCAATCTTAAACCTCCTTTATACTATTCCTATTTATCTATTAATCTACTTTTATCTACCTTATTCTTTCTCCAATAGAGGAAATATCAACGTTAGGTCAGTTTTCTTTCCTTTTTCAATTTAAAAATGGTCAGTTTCGCCTCGCGGAGTTCTGCGCTCCTTGGACCTAAGGGGTTTTGAAATGACTCCTCCCAGTCCCGGAGTTCCGGGTTATCAATGTGTTATTTTTCACTATTCCTCTCGCAATGGTCACCCTTCACTAGCTATGACTGCAGACTAAGGCCCATCATGAACATTATAGAGTTTCATTTTATAGAATTTATATTTAGAAGTTTGTTTTTTAGTTTTAATTAATACCAGCAAATTGCCCCAAGGCCTCTGTAATTATGATCCAGGGAGTGTATAGAATGAATTAATTCCTGCTTGATCCATTGTGTAATACTCTATATTATGTAAAGTCTTCTGCTTTTTCAGGCTACCCAGTTGTTTTCAATAGTTCGTTCGTTGAAGTTGAAACTGTAAATTCGTATAGTCTTCTGCTTACTGTAAAGGTAATAATGGCAACTGTTCACTTAAATGTCGAAATAAAAATAATATCAATCGAAAATTTCAACCAACTAAATGTATACAAGTGAATCAGTGGTTATGACCACTAAGAAAATGCTTGCATGTAATTGAATAGACAAAAACAAATCCAGCCCAAATAGTGTTGACTCTAAAGCGGACGGGCGCCTTACTGTAAAGATGCGATGCGATGTCTCCTTGAATCTTATGCTGGGTTAATATAAGGCTAATTTTTGTAGGGGACGGATCCCTCCATTCTGCCCTTCATGTTGACTTCCCACCTGGACGTTGTCCCCGTTGACCCGAACGAATGGAGTCACCCTCCCTTCCTTGGGGAAGTGATCGCAGACCCCGACACGGGAGAAGATTGTGTGTGGGGAAGGGGAGCTATTGACATAAAGTCTGGAGTTGTGGTAGGCATAATTTATTATTTTAAAACTTCTTGTTAAATAGATTTTATGGCTTATTAGTCACAATTCTTTTGGATTTATAAATGCTGCTGGAATTTATATTTTTTTGTTTTTTAATCAGGCAAAAAATATGATAATTGGGAGTTTGATAATTATTAATATTTTCTTCCCTAAAGATGTTTGATAAAATCAAAGCCTTTAAAAAATAATCAAAATAAATGGCGTTTTATGAATTAAATTAAAAACTTATTCAGTAAATAAAAAATACATTTTTCATATTAAAGTCTTTCTTTATTGTATCATAGTAATGTTAATGGCATTCTTGTACATAAAAAATAGATGTATGTGCTAGTAGGCTTTGATATTCTTTGTAAAAAACAAACAAATCCTCTCAGCCAAAAAGCAAAATTATATTTTTAATATCATTCTGATTATTTTAATCTTGAATAAATTCACTAAATTGTTTAGAAAAAGCTTTGCATTATTAAATTGCAATTTTTTATTACCTCCTATGTGCATACAATAAATAAGAATTATAAAAGTGTTACCCACTAATATATTATATAAGAGAAAATCAATATTCATGGAGAGACATTTTTATTTTACTTGAACTCAGGGAATTCTTTCGGCCATGGATTTTCTTTTCTTGAGTGGATGGATCCCTAAAAGAAGTTTCTACGTGGCCTTTGGACACGACGAAGAAGTAAGAACAATGAATCTAAAGGCGCTCGTTCCTTCTGGTTATGGTTCTAGGACGAATATATCACAGAAAATAATTCATCATGAATTCTAGGCCATTCAGGATTAGGGACTTTTTACATTTAAAAAAATAAATATAATTCCATCATAATTTTCTTGATACTTGATTTTTTTAGACAAGCCATTACTATAGAATTTGACTTATTTTCTCCAATTCCATTTTTTTTTATCCCTTTCAATGCATCCTTTGGTTTATTTTCCAGGTTGGAGGCTCAGATGGCGCGAAACAGATTGGACAGCTTTTGTTAAAGAGGAACGTGTCTCTTGACTTCCTAATTGATGAGGGAACTCCATTAGTTCAAGGAATTTTCCCGGGCATAGAAGCTCCCATTGCCATGTATGATACCCAAATATTATACATATCTTGCTTTGGCTGCTGTATTAGTAGATATCCGTACAATTTTCTGCTACCTTTTAAAATAGCTACCTAACTAATCCAACATTCATGAGCAACTTGAGTAGGACACTTTGCCATGACACATTGATGCCCGAAATTGGATTATATATATATATATATATATATATATATATATATATATATATATATATATACATATATAACCCTTAATTAAATATAATATTAAGAGTCAAAGTGGCTTGAAATTGTGGTTCCGCATGCCAACATAGTCCCTTTTTAAAATAGCTTCGTAAATAATCCAACATTCATGAGCAACTTGAGTAGGACACTTTACCATAAATGATCCATTAGAAATTCCATTGAAATGTCCACGTTACTCCTTCATTTGGACTACGGTAAGCAACATCGGGTGGTGTTATTCGTTCGGTGGAAACGAGATTTAGGTCGACTTTACGGCGGTTGCCATATGCCATAGAAGCACATGGTTAGGATTCCAGGTTAAACTATTATAAACCAGTCAGGAATGTTGGAAAAAACTAGTTAAAATCATTGTTAAAACTTATATCTCCCGAATTCCTCCCTTATTACTGTCTTACGCACAAAAGATTATAATCTAAATGTTCTTTTGACGTTATTTTCAGCGGATTACAAAGCTCTGTTGCTTCTTTCTAGGATCGGGGTAACAGAAAAGGGACGCATGGATATCAGGATTTCAACAGAGGGAGAAGGCGGGCATTCTTCAATTCCTCCTAAACGCCAAGCCGTTCAACAACTGGCATTCGCCATAGCAAACCTTTACCGCTACCCTCAACCATCGATGTTTGGTTTAGGTCCGGAAAAAAATATGTTTCAGTATTTAGCTCCCAAGGTAAGAAACAAAATGACTTTGCAGACATTTACTCACGTGTATTTAGTAGATTACATTAGTTAATTGCGCTACGCGTCCCTTTTCAATCGTGGAAGAGATCCTCCTTCCGGATAACGGAATTCACATAAAGATCAGAATGACTACAGGTGGGCAAGCTCGTAGGAACCAAGGTGCCGGTGCCCGTGGGAAGGAATGGTGCAGACTTAACGATAGTACTGTTTTGTGGCCCAATGATGAGGGCCGTTCTACGTGAGTAACATCCGCCCCACCTCCTCAAAATTTAAAGCGAAAACCAACGAGGGCATCTCCCGCAGAAGATTTTCAAGAAGAAATCTGTATGAAGGGGCGAAGATGAAGAAGGAAATGAAAATGTGCCGAAGATATGAACTTCAGATCCTCCTACAGACATAAGGGCAGGGATTGATCACAATCATAGAGATGTCAGTTGCAGCACGGTTACCATGCTATCCCCCCTCTTTTCGAGGGGAGTAATGGAAAGGGGGGGAGGTAGGAGGAAAGCAAGCAGGTTATATGGCATCCCCAACCTCATCAGAGACGAAAGGGAAGAGATGTATTATCCCGTCAGTCCCGACCAGAGATGAGCGGACGAACCCTGATCGGCGACCAGCCTGGAGAATTCGCCGCAGGCCAATAAAACTAGGCGATGAGTGGCTTGTAAAGAAAGGGGTGAAATTGAAATAGAGAAAACCCAAGTAGTTTCAATCTGAGGCCTGGAGGGCCCCCGTGCGTCGTTCCTTCTGGTGTAAATGAGTGGAAGAATCTAGCAGCAGATCCTCTGCCAAACTTTGGGACTGGGAAGGCACACTATCCTCCAGATGTCAGCTACAGCGTGGTTTCCATACTATTCGTGACATTTAAGGGATTTAAAAATGAAACCCTCTTTGGTGGGGTTTCAGGAAGGAAGAGTGATGAGTTGTGTGCCCTAGGAGAAGAAGAGGCAGCGGTGTTGTATAGCTATGTATGTGTGCGATGACGTACGTGAGCGGAGCTGGGTGTGCGTATATCTATGTGCCGGAAGCGTTTGTGTCTGCTCTCGCCGAGAATCGAACCTGGTACTGAGGCGGTGAAATCCACCGCTTTTCCACTAAACCAGATTCCATTTGCATTAGTTCTTATGGTTCCGAAATAAGGGACAAACGAAGGTAGTAGACAAAGGGGGAGAAGAGGGAAGACTGTTCGATAAAACATTCTTACATCAAACAATAGTGTTTTTGCCATGTGTGTGAGAAAATAGAATGCGTAAAACACTCCAAAAAAACATTTTTGGCTTAAGCTATTCATTAAGGCTTATCGGTCATGGAATTTAGAGTAAACATTCAATTTTTAGTCGCGAGCGACTCTACATCTCACTATGTCGGTCGGTCGGTCCCCGTTTTGTTTTTCTTTTGTTTTTGTAATGCCATTGTAACTATTCGGGCGTTTCTAACGAAATTTGAAATCCTTATGTTGTTTTACATTCTCTTTCGAATGATAGCATTGCCAAGGTCCTCCCAAGGTTACTCCGGGAATTATTGAATGTTTTCAAAGTCGTAAGGACATAAATCAGAATAAGTGAGGGCACACGACTTTTTGGTTAGCAGACCTTGTTTAACTCGACCTCCCTACCTTAAGGGAATTTTTAAAAAATACTCCAGCTATCGTTGGTTTAGGGCAGTGTTTCCCAACCTGTTTTCCCCCAGGATGCACTATAACTTTTCAGAAAAACATGTCCGCCGGTGGTTGAAAAAAAGTAAAAAAAACAAACCTATTTTCAATATTGTAATATTAATTGAATACAAAAGAATCTAACATATTTATTGACCACAGAAGAATAAGTGAATCACTTTAGTTTAGTGAGAACCTTGTCCTTGCAACCAAAACAAAATACGGTTTCACTAAATAATTTACCACAAATGTCAACCACAAGCAATTTAAAGCAACTGAGTTAAATCAGCTAATGATATAATTTTTATTTCAGTTAATATACTTGTTGATTGTCAAGTTGCCATTTAGCAAAAAAAAACAAAAACCCCAGATGTATGATCGTTGTCAAAAAATATTCATGGATCCCCACCCATAGGCTCGATCAAAATTTTACCAGACCCCACCTTTGAAAGCACTGGCCTATTGGATTTTCCTTTATTAAAATATTTAAAAAAATCTGAGTAGGTAAAGGAAATTTCCATGATATATAATGGCATGCATATAATATATTTTATTAAGATTACCTGTGATACAATCATATATTTAAGAAATTATACTAAATAAACTAACAAAATGAAATATTGACACCTGCTAAATAAGAGAACCATCATTCGTACAAATGCTTAGCGAGCAAATACACTAGAAACAAAGAAAGATTTGAAAAAAATGAAACTTAAAACACTTAATATGAGATGTTGAAGACTTTGTTTTCTATTACTTCGCCGCAAAGGCGACCACAGAACTTCACGTTTTTTGCAAAATGTTGGTATTAATTTGTTCCATTCTTGCTCAATTTTTGTCCATAAATTCGTTACATTTGAAGGCTACTGGTCTCGAACTTTGTCTCCAATGATCTTCCTGAGATTCTCAATTGGTTTCAGGTCCAATCTCTGAGCAGGCCACTTCATTACTTCACTATCATCTTCGAAATAGTATTTTATTCGCTTTGCAGTATGGCATGTCGCATTGTCCTGCATAAATACTGCTGACTGGTTCTGAGATGCTCGGAGTGAAGGTATAACGTTATATGTTATACAGGATCTAGGTACAATTCATATTTACCATTCTGATTATTAGCACTAGCGGACCAAACCCTTCAGACGAAAACATCCTCATAACATGACGCTGCCTCCTCCATGCTTGTCAGACTTTTTAACACATTTAAGGTTTAATATGTCACCTGCAGCGCGTCTAACAAAGCGTCTGCCATAAGATTCAACTAAATTAAATTTACTTTCGTCGCTGAAACAAATTCTCTCCCAATCTGCATCCCTCTAAACAACATGAGCTATCGCATATTCGAGTCTCGCCTTCTGTTTCATCTTACTGATGATTGGTTTGGTTGCTGAGGAACGAGCTTTAAACCAGATGCATTGAGGCGATGGGACACTGTGAAACGACTCGCTTCTTTTTTCAATACGGTTCTTAATTTTTCGAGAAATTCTTGCTGTAGTCTCGAAGGGATCCTTCATAGAGAAGCTCCTAATATCTATGTCCTCTCTGACAGTAGTTATGTGGAGTCGACACATTTTTGCAGGAGATTTATAGGTTTTGTTTTCATTGTATAAATTTCAGAATGTGCGAAATCATACTCTTGGGCCTTTCTACCTCTCTTGAGCTCGCAGAAGGAGTCTTCCCCGAAGTCTTCAAGCGAACAGTTCTCTGACGGAGCTCAGGAGTCACTTTCACCTGTCTTATCATCTCTGCAGTGTGTACGACAACATTGGCGATTGTATAGTTCTGACCTATTGAGCAAAATGTTGCCAGATGATTTCAAGAATCTTCTAGAATGTTCCTGAAAAAATCTTTCTCTTAATTTTGTTTAGTATATTTTCTTGAATAAAAATTGTATCATATGAAATCTTATTAAAATATATTTTGAAAATATTTTAATAAAGTAAAATCGTTCTCTTATTTTGCTCGGTAGTCTACTTAATTCAATCTTATCGAGAGGGGACACGATTTTCAGCGTGTGTAAGGTGCTAGCCGCGTGTTGACAGGCGTTAGGCCTAGCGTATGGGCGCAGGTAGCTCTATTCTACATAAGTCACCAAACACATGGCAAATAATAATACAACCCCTCCCCCTTTATTCGCCAATACATACCACTCTTTCATCCCGGAACCCTTGTTTTCATATTTACGTTTCTCATGCTCAGGTGTCCCTTCTTTGTGCAACGGCTTAGGGCCCACGAAGGGGGTGGGTGTAAAACAGTTCTCCTGATGTCTGAACCTTTCCAACAAAAATCGGCCTGTGGTGACCAGTCTTGCCAGCGATTGTTATTCTAAACTTTATGTGAATTTCATTGTCTGTTCGGGGGATCTCGTCCACGGTTAGCGTAATCAAGAAAGGACAGAGATTAATTAGCCTGACCTCCAAACACTTATGCATCTCTTTGTAAATCTAAGAATTTCTATTTTCGCCGCTATTTTTCCTATCTACCAATAAGTACTCGACCCCTTATACTTATTTCACCACTTTTATCAACTCGCAAATCAGCTTAGTCACGTAAAAATGTTTACCTTTTTATTTAGATACGTTTAAATGTCGTTTCTTTTTAATAGGCTTCTTGGCCACACAAATTTATCTTCAGCAATGCCTGGCTCTTTGGTCCTCTTTTGTCGTACGTCATGTCACAAAAAAGAGAATCCGATGCCATTCTCAGGACCACGACGGCTGTCACTATTGTCAACGCAGGCTACAAGGTCCGTAGTAAAAGTATTTGTTAATATTTTAATTCATGAAAACTATTACTACTAGACCACACTAGGGAAATGAAAGACTTCGATTTCGACGGAGACTTTTGGTGGTAACTACAAAGGTAAACTGCTGAACCTAATAGCTCATAAAGGATTGAAGCCTCGAAAAAACATCAACAACAATGAGTACACCAAAGCATCGAAACACATAACAAAGAACAACACAGAAAATTTAAAAATAACACCAAAATAACTATGACATGCAAAGTATAACAACAACAGAACGAGAATGAGTAATTACTAAAAAAGTAAAGCGATGCCCTCAACACCAGGGCAAAACTCTCCCTCCACTTTTTTTCGCTCTCTTTTTTCTTCCACTATCAAAATGTCTTCCACTCTTGTTACATCAATTGGTGTTTGATAAAGAGCTTTTGTGTCCTCATCCAATCAATTTTCTTTTCCTACCTTCGTTAGTCTGTTCAAGTTTAAGCGTTCTTTTTCCTAAAAATCCCCCCCCCCCAAAAAAATGGCAGACGAGATAATGGCAAGGTTTAATTCTCGGTCTTTGCTTACTAGAGTAATAGCAATTGGATGAACTAAGTGAGACGTGGACTCGGACCACTGGATAGTTGAGCATAAATGGAGTGGGGATAGTAAAGTACTATTCCTGATTAAAAAGGGCACTTATCTTCAGCCATTCTATTTAACCATTATGTTGTTACAGATGATCTTCAAAGAGCGGAAAACAAAAATAGGCTTTGTTTTAGATTATCATTCTAACGATAAATTTACCCCATAATTTAAAATATAAACTACTTGCTGTATTTGATATAAACTGTGTCGTAGAATGACCCTGACATATACGTCACTTCTGCCCAATAGGCGTGGTGGCTTAAGGTCAAACGCGTGACCTTGATTCTACTATGGTCACGACGAGATGGGGAATAGAAGTGAGAAGTAGGGGGGACGAGTGCGAAGGATTTTAAATTCCAAAGATTGAGTGCAGTTGGCCGATATTAAACTAATGAAGGCTCCGGCTATGAGGCTTATGAAAAAGTAGGTACAAAAATAAAATTTAATATATACACAGTTATACACAATAAATAGATCAAATGAAACAATGGTAATATATATTCTATGTATACAAGAACCGAACGTATCATAGCTACTCAGAGCGGGCTCTACGGAGAGGGGAGGGGGGGGAGAGGCGATACGAGCCTTTGTACAAACACACACAGGGATGTCTGGCCGGATAGCCACAGATGATCCGTCTCAGCCTGACTTGGGTTCGAGGCTTTGAGAGATGAAACGGGGGATCGGATGGTTATTCAAGGGGATTTAACCACGGAGAGTTTAACCTCTAGTAGTAACACTAACTGGAGGGAGTATTCATGCCAAACGAAATGTACCGAAACCAAGGATGGGCCAATTGACTGGGGCTCAGATCCTTCGGTATAATTCTAGCCTTCAGTTCGTCGAGAAAAGAGAGCGCGATCGAGAATGACGTGTTTCGTTGTAAAATAAAAGGCAGGCCTATACTGTCGATGCCCTATCGGGATCAACAATATATAGGGACCAGGCAGATCCGTTACTGCCTCCGTCAAGTGGGGGCGTGGGGAAATCTCTCCACGAACCAACACGACGCTTGAGGGATGGACACTACTCCCTTGGGGGTTTCTTGATAACACCCTCGGAGACGACAGAAACGCGCGTTTGAGATTACAATCCCTCGCTTATCGCGGAAAGCAGTTCGATATTCTGACTGTTATCACGGTCCTTGCTCACGTGGACTGATTTCGAGCCTGACCTCGTGATTTCGATGGGCCACATTACCGCAAGGAGCCTCTATCCTCGATAAACTGTGTTTTGTAATAATGTGTAGGTTTATCTTAACACGTCCTTAAGATAGGGACACCATCCTTTGTGATGTTAACTACAGATAGTAGAAGTCGACTTAATCCGATCGCACCCATATGTGAAATGAGCAGAGATGTTTGGGGTGTAAACCTGATCACTTAAGTAATCCTACAGATGCTCTAAATGACCTCCAGTGAAATTGATGGACTCGCCAGTCCCGAATTACCTTAGAGAAGCCTACTATATCGTTATCTCCTGTTCAGTTCAGCCTGTGGTATCGACCTATGCTTCCTAGTGTTTATGGTAACAGATTGGTGGTTGTATCTTTAGTTCTCCATAATAAAATATATTATGATAATTTTGATAACGACATTATTAGTCTTGTCTTGTTGACATCCCACCCTAACCGCGTTCATCATTCAAATCTAACCTTTGTTTGTTTTCTAACCCCATATCAAGCCCTCAACAAACTAGTCCAAGCGCCCACTGGGAGTGTGCAAGCAAGGTGGTGCCCAGTAACCTTTCAATTACTCATGCCCACCGTTCTCTGAAAACACCACACCATCCGTAAAATTACCTTCTCTCATATTAACCCGAGAAATCATTTCCACTACATGCTGTACCCCCCAGCTACCGCGTGATCCCCCGTTTCCGAGAAGAGAGAAACGCTTCCTTGCCAACTCGTTCATTCATCTGAAATCCTCACTACGCCTAGCCCTTTGAAGTTGTGGAAACGATCGAAACCTGTCCTCCCTAATCCAAACGCTAAGCAGTTGACTGCAAAATTTTTTGCTCCTACTAGACCATCTCTTTCACTTTAACTGGGAGTTGATCAGCGGACTTCTCTTTACTTGTATTTCTTGGTAAAGTCCAAACTGTATTAGAGTTGTAAGATTTACAGCTAAGTATTAGTTAATAAATTTCAAATCTCGAACTCGATTCTATATATGATATATTCGATTCGATATAATAGTCCTTAGTACATTTAATGACCTTTGCCATCTTATGGCATTGGTATATACCTACATAGAGTTTCTAACTAACTATAGTGGGGATGATGGTAAATCTAGAAATGGGTTGTAATATATATTTTTTAATATTAACTGTCTTTGATAGTTAAACGTGATCCCAGCCAGCGCTCAGGCAGTTATCAATCACCGTGTTCATCCTAGTCAAAAGTTAGAAGATGTGGTGGCTCACGATCGGGCTGCCATTGCAGACGAGAAAGTCAAGGTAAGCCGTATCATCGACATCCAAGAAGCCTTTCGAAAGTAAAAGGAAAATAGTTCTTGCTTGCTTTTTAGTGAATTAATGACGGATGGAATTAAGGGATCTCGAAAAGAATTCACAAACCAAATGGAAAATTAGAGTTATTAAAACAATCATTTCGAAATTCAGAAAGATGTACTAAAAAGTTTATTTTAGTGACGGGGACCTATTCACCCCTTCATTATTTTAATTTAAAAATAAAAAATGTCAGGAAGATATATATTTGCAGATTTAACTATGGGCATTAAGGCGGAGAGGGCATGCAATCATCCACATATCAGCTGCAGTATGCTGACCCTGTTAAAATTATAATTTGTACCGATTGATGTTTCCACTTTCTTCTTTTGTGCTGCCCTGCTTTCGTCTGCTTACCCTTTTTGGTCGTATATTTTTTTTAACATTCGTCAAGTTTCTCCTTTCTCTTAAATCCTGGTAATTCTTTTAGAGCAAAGGCCACCTACGCCCAGCGGAGATCCGAGCTTAAAGTGATTTAAGCCCTATAGATCTAAATGCACGTTTTGGACATTTGTGTTCTTGTGCCGTTGTACCGGGCGTCCTGGCTTGAGGGAGCGGGTTTTAACACTCCTTCGAGCTCGGTTCTTTTTCCGCACAGAGGAGGTAGAGCCTAGGGTCTCCCATCGCAGGGAGGCAGGGAAATTTGTGTGGAAGGACGCTATGGGCCACCGACGAAAGTGAGGAGATACACATTGTAAGACATAAAACCGGGGGAGGGGATTCTTTTCTTGATCTTGGACCTTTAAAGTGGATGAGATTGGAGAGCCCCCTTACCCTCTCTGGTAGGTGTGGGGCAGTTACATCTCTTAAACTTAAGATTAAGATTGCTATGAAGTCTAAAAGGCGACACACTTTCCCTCTCTCACTTATCGAGAACCCCAATTTTCATCTATGTCTCAACCTTTTCATTTCATATTCCAAATCGACTTTCTAATCTATTACGTATTTTTACTATTGTTTATGTTAACAGTAAGTCAATTTAAGCTCGTATTGAGCGGCAAGGTAAGTTGATTTTATTATTGTGTCGTTTTGCTTCCATTATTTTCAAATATTCTAACATTGCAGGTAAATATTTAGTTGCTTTTGTAACAAACTTTCAAATAGCCTTCAAACTCACTTCAGGCTGCAATCGTGTAGTCTTACTTTCAAAATAAATACGTTTATCAAATATTATTATCAAATTCCTCTATCTATAATTTCAAGGTTTTCAAACGAGAGACTTTGCGACCGGAAACAAACCTCTCTTTCAAAAGCGAGAATTTGCAATCTGATGCAAGTTGTCTTTTATCACCCTTATTTTCAAACATTCGAGTTTGTTCAAACCTCCTTTTAAATATTAGATTCTTTAATTTCAAAAGTTCAAGAATCAAATTCCTTCTTTCTATAACTACCATCTAACTAACGATGGAATTTGTGTACTTAACTCGTCTCAAATCATCTCTGGAGGAGGCATTTAAACCTTGCCCCCCAAAAGAATCAATCCTCCCTCTGCCTACTCCAAATTCCATATTTCAAACTCAGTCGATAAACTCCTTACTTTGGGGAGATCGAGACTAACAGTCCATATTACACCTGCCACCCATCTTGCAGGCTGATTTTCCCCTCAAAGATGCGTGCGGACTTATTTGTGCTTGTGTACGATTTTTCCTCATAGGCTAGAATCAGCCTCCACCCCCTCCTCGCGGGGGAAAGAAGGTTTTAAAAGTATTTAAAAGAGTTTGGATTTAGGTTTACATTCTTGTGGCTTAAGACTCTCGCTAACGGCTGTCCAGCGACGCGGGAAGCGTGTTCAAAACTCGTTTCGCTACTTTTCTTTATTTATTTTTCTTTGCCCCCTTTTCCTACACAAAGCTATCTACAGACTTAAGCTCATACTTTTGAATGTAATAATATCATGTCACTGCGCACTAGTGCTATAATTCTTTCTGTTTATTTCTTTAAAAAAATCTTTTACATGTATTTATTTCGCTTCATTGTTCGCAGCTTCTTACCCAATTCCTCTTCCATCTCAATTAGTAAATAACGACAAAGTCACTATACTGATCAAGCTGATGCTGTGGTCGAGATTACCTTTTCTCATTTACTTTCATAGTTCATGGAAAGATGACGGAAAAGGAAGTTTTAGTTAACCCGAATAAAAACCCCACCCGAATAAGGGCAAAGGGACCGTGAACTCGCGGAACGATGACGCGCTGTTGATAAAGAAGAAACAAAAGGGTGAAAACGATAAAGAAGGATAAGTTTTTTATTTATTTTAAGAGCACATCTGGCGACTGCCTACTAGGTGAGAAAGGATCAAAACTACAGGGTCACTTGTGATTCAACGACGGCACGTTGAGTTGGGAAGAGACGGTTTGAAAGCCTTCAGGAATGTAGGCTGTAGTGCCCAAGACCTTGACAAAACACGAAGAGGGAGACCTGCTGGGAGGTACTTGTTAGCCATATCCTCCATTTTTTTGTTTTCAGGTGGAAGTTTTGACTCAAATGGAACCCCTTCCGATCTCTCCTTACGGACCTAAATCTAAGCCATATATGCTTATTACCGGGGCGGTGAAACACGTATTTCCGGACGCCGTGACGGCACCAGGTAACTGGAGGCTTAATTTTAAATTATTTTTTGGTAAAAGTAACAGATTGTAATGATTTCTTAATGCAGTCAGTACCCATCACTATTCTGTATGTTTATATTGAGGTATGGAAACTAATAATATCACTTGCAAATGATAAAAAGTAAGAAGAGGAGGGATTTTAGCTAATACAAGTGAAAAATACTAGACCCTGCTCCTAATTTATCCTGGAATTATCTGGGCTGTTTTAAAGCCCCCCCCCTCCTGTTTTCAGAGCCCTCTAGAACAACCAATTTCTTTTTCTTTCAACACATCCCATCATCTATGCGCCAAGTGTATATATAGTACACTGTTAGTCTTAGTAATATTGGAGGGGGGTATGGCGATAGGACATTATCATTTTCATACGTAATTTCTGCCGTTAATAAAATCCGCAGCTTTGGCAGATAAATCTAATATATTTAAGGCACTTTTTAATATCTGACTTTTCAAGAAACTTATTTTACGGTGTGGTTGTTATTAGTTCTTAGTTCAGGATTCAAGTAAACCCTCAAGTTCTATACGTTTCCCTTTCGCCATCTTTGAGCCACTGAATTGAGAGGACTTTCAAATTTAGGGACCTTGGTGGCCAATACAGACACAGGTCATTATCTAAAATTGACCAAGAACGTGTACCGTCTACTCCCTCTGGTTCTGACATCTTCTCAAATCAGGAGGGTTCATGGAAGTGATGAAAGAATTTCCGTCAAAAACTTCTTTAGCGCCATCAAGTTTTATCGAGCGATTATCCTCGGGGGAAACAACTCTCCGGTAAAGCTTGTCCGATTTGCATTATCTCTTTCTCCGGTTTCCTCAAATATATTTGCTGGGGCTTGTCTCTTTATCTAATGCATGCAATACGAAGAGTAACAATGCATTCCTCCTTATACTAACTTTGGTTTCAAAACTGCCCGCAAAGGAGCCTGCCTCTTTTGCAGAATGGCGGTCGGTCCAGGAGAATATGTCTCTCCGTGTCTCTAAACCCCAAGCTCTTTTGACTAATCGGCGATGTAACTGAATATATACTTAATTTCCCTAATTTCATTTACTTTTTTTAGTAACCTCTTTTATAATATTTTCTAGCGAAAATGCTCCGATTTTTTTTGGCAAATTTTTTTATAAACTTTAAATAAATAGCTTGAATCTGAGTTGTGGCAAACAATGAGGATATACGCCTTTAACGAGAAAGAGGGTGGAAAAAACAATCCCTACCCAACTCGTACTCAAAGGTCCAGACACAAATGTTGTAGAGAAGTTTGTTTAGTTCTTGGTAAAGATCCTTTGTATGATCTTAGAAAATAAAATAAACGATTATTGGAATTTGGCAACGGGTGCGAGAAGAAAATATCAGCAACATCAAAATCCTACCATGCACAATCCAAACACATATCCAGCAGCAACAGAAGCGATATTAGTAAGTCTTTTTGTACTCACTAAATTATAAAACAGAAAAAAAGAAACAATCCTGGAGCTTACCAACACAAACTCCAACAACGCAGAAGGACACACAAAGCCATTTTTTCGAATGAGAACTCGGCCAACTTCAACAAAACAATCAAACACAGTGATACAACACTACACAAAAATTAGCAACAGAACAATCACAAACAGACCCATAAATAAACGGTTGTATCCCCCACGTAGACCACAGCATTCCACCACAATTCATTGCAGGAATTGTACCGCAAACGGTACGGCAAGCAAAACCCTCCCCAACCTCTTACCCTACAATATATAGAACCCTGATCTCAGGAGTATTAACGCACTCACGCAAATCTCCAATCATTCTTTTTCTCACAAATACATTCTCAACATATGGAAATCTACCTACATAATACCCATCTACAAGCCATCCAAGGACCCCACTTCATACCGCACCATAGAGCCATTTTTTTTTTTAAAAGGGGAGAAGATTCAGCCCACAAATTATAGACTTCTTAGCTTAACGCAGGTTGTGGGTAAACTTTATGAGGCATTGTGAGAGAAAATCGTGGATCACTTAGATAAACATAATTTAATTAAAGAGATCCACAAGGCGTCGCTCTTGTTTCACGTATTTACTAGAATTTTTCACGATATGATGGGGAAAATATGATTGTCATAATGGCTTTCTTTAGGTAGCCAAATGCCTTGTCATCTAATTAGTGACGCGCACGAATGGATTAACGAGATTCCTGCTGTCCCTATTTACTCCCTAGAGAACCCACAAGCAGGGGAATGGGCCTGTGTGGCAATGCGGGGAAAGAAGGCCCTGTTGAGCTTAAATCTATTCAGAAGTCGTAAAGATACACACTAGGTGTAGCTAATAGGTGGTAGAGCCGTAAACATTATTTACCTTGATTTTAAAGGGGCGTTCATTCGGGTCCCCATAAGAGACACTTGGCAAAGCTTAGAGCGCACGGGTTAAGAGGTAACTTATTGCGATAGATCGAAAATGGATTACAGACCGTAAACAAAGAGTGATGAGAAATGGAGAATCGTCTGCCTGGGCCAAAGTCAGTTTTGACTCCTGCATTGCCAAGTTCGCGGACAATACTTAACTAGGTTTGAGATAAAATACACTAAGACTAAAACGACTCTTTTAATTGGTCGGTTATATGGCAAGTATTTTTTTCTCACTGAGTGCAAAGTAATGCATATCGCCTTTCGAAGTGAAAGCTTTGATTATACGTTAGGATGTCATAGATTAGAAAACTTGTCAGAACTTAATATCGGTGTATTAACTTCGAGCGACTTAAAATTTCCGAAACACTGTGTCCAAATCGCTACAAAAAAAAGCAAATAGAACACTCGGTTATATTGCCAGAAATTTGGAATATCAGCAACAGGACATCGCCACTCTGGAGAGAGTACAGCGAAGGGCTGCAAACTCATTCAAGAGATGTGAAAAAAACTTATGAAGACAAACTTAAAGAATTGAAGATAGCCGCCTTCGTGGCCAATTGGTAGAAGTCTTAATGGTTGCGATGATATAACTTTAACTCAATTTTTGAACGCGCTGAAAATATCTCATGAACAAATGGTCATAAATTTAAATTAAAGCGTTATCATATGAATATCTCGAGGAACTTTTTCACTTATAAAACAATGTCAACTTAGAACTCTCTTCCAGCTTATGCAGTTCAAAGCAAGTCAAAAAGTATGGTTAAAAATAAATTGGATGAACACTTATTTAATTATTAAATCACTCTATTTAAAACTATAGCATCGTTTGTTTGTTTTACTCTAAAGTTTATTCAAAGAACTAATCTTATCTTCCCTACTTTCTATACCACTAACCAACATCACCCAACTCATACAGCAAGAACGCTTCAATAAACCCACACCACCACACACAAACATCATGGCAACAATTCACATAAGTAAATCCTTTGACCCATCACCCGGGCACATACTGATCAGCAATGATATCAGTATTTGCTGACCGCACAAACCAGACACAACATGCATTTCATTTTCCCTAATTATACCCCTCGACACGCTCGTATACTTCTCCTCACAAATTCATGCCCTCGTTGGTTTTCGTTTCTTGTTTGGAAAATAATGAAACGGGAACTTATCAGAACGTCATTTTGACTTCCCTTAACTTCACTACTTGGCACACCCTACACCCCTCCTGACAAATGCATGCCCTCGTTGGTTGTTGCTTCGTAGAAAATAATGAAATTGGGCCTCGAAAAATACCGCAAGATAACACAACAACAAACAAAAATATATTTCTACAAACTCTTACTAAACATCGATTTGTGAAAATGACTTAAATATAAGAACAGCACCACCTTCTTTTTGCATCCTTGCCAGTGTTAAGCGCGGGAGTGGGGCCAACTCTACCTTACATACATTTTTTTTAGAACTTCAGCCTTTTTTTACGAACATCTTCGTCCCTTTTAATAAACCAACGTCGCGTTATTTCTGTCTTTCGATAAATAATAGCGAAACTTTAAGTTGTTAGTGGTTTAAAAATCAAAGCTATTAAATATAACCCCACCACTCTCCCACAAAAAGTGAAGTAATGCGCATTAACGCCACAGAGTAACTCTGTGGCTCAAAACTCCCCATCCGTTTTCTGCCCTATTGGTCCTTCGTAGCGATAGGATAGTCTCTGTTGTACCATATCGTCCAGCCAGGATTTATCCGTGGACAGAAAACCCTAAGCAAACCACCTCACAAATCTCCTCTCTGCATACCTCTTATAAACATTACAATCCACTTGACCCTTGTGAGTCCCATTTCTCTTAAACGCACTCTCACGTTAAATTAATCTGGCTTACACTAGCACCGTTCCTGGTAGATTCTCTTGACAATTACTGTATACATATTTTCATCCATTCTTCCTCTAAGCCCACTCCATCTCCGATCGTTCTCCTTTACAGCCTCGTTCCTATCTTACTTCATATCATATATACATTTTAACTATTTGTTTCTCACTCTATCCCTCCTTATCACACATCCAACATTAAACTTTTCACAGCTTCCAAAAGTTTAACATCTACTTCATATATTATTAAAACTGCTATGGCCCTTCCTTATTGACACGTGATCATATTCTTTCCACCTTTCCAATACATTCCATTACACATCCCCTATTCCGTGCTCTTTTAGCTTTATCAAAAGCTTCTTTAAAATCGAGGTAAACTACGTCTGTAACTTTATCTTGGTCAGACGTTGTGATAATTTTGCGAAAGAAATCAAACAAATTAGTTAAGCAGGAGCGTCCGCATCGAAAGCCGTGCCGTGACTCCTTATTCTAAAGCTAAGTTGTCATCTAAGAGTCGGAGTCACCAAAGAAAATGTTAAGTTTGTATGTAAGCCAATAATGGCTCGTGAAAAGAACGCAAAAGTTGTATCTTGAGTAAATAGACTGGACAGGCCGACTTTGTCTTATTAGAATTATTATTCTAGAATTATTAAACTTAAAAATATTCTGCTGAGTGTTAAGCAAAATAGATTCATACATCAGACTGAGAAAGCAAGACAAGCCACCTAAGAAAATATTGTAATTTTTTCTATCTCAAAGAAAGAATTTTTTTTTTAATGCATTATTAAACTTTAATTCGCAATAATAGTAGTAAAAAGTAACTGAAAGGAGGTAAAATGCTTCGCTCATAAATGACTACCATCTAACATTGTTATCAGTAGTTTTACTAACCATGAGAAAAATGTTTCGCATTCTATAATTTTTTTAACAACCGGTTGGTTAAGTTGTAGCATATTTTTCATTGACTTTTAGTTACTTGATAAACATTTTGTACACAATCATTATAAGTAATTTTTGTCACTGAGAAATACTTTTATTGGTTTTATTTAACAGACCGAAACATTTTCTACCATGAATGAGATTTGCAAAATTGACTAACGAAATGCCGTCCTGTTTTTGAGCTTGATTGTAAGAAAACTTTAAACTTTGAGCTTTTTGACCTTCTAAAAACTACGAGTAAAGTTCAATATTAATTTTCAACTATTAAATTATGGTCCAAGTTCCTAATTCATAAATTTTAGAATTTCCTTATTTTCTTGATATATGGAACGAAGTCTTTCCACAGTTTCCCTTCAATGTATACCTTGTACAGTTGCAGCAACCAAGTTTTTGCTTATGTAATAGATTTGTTTTTTCGTGAATATGATCCCTTATCAGATCTCTCGAAGGGTAGGGAAGAATGAGGGGAGAGAAGCAGACATAAGAAGAAAAAAATACGAATGGGCAGAATAAAATAAGGACAAATCAGGAATGTAAATGACTGGTATCGAAAAACCTCATCAGCCATTCGAACACTCTATTAACAAATCTGGGCATAGAGCAGAGATACTTAAACAAAACCTCTAGGGGCTAAAACCACATCCAGCTGGGAACTATCTGAAATATATGCCACCCTGAGAGCAGGGGGCATGGTCTCTCCTTAAGAATTTGTTTAGACTGATGACCATTCATATTTTTCGCAGGTGTAACTGTTGGTAATACGGACACCAGACATTACTTGAAACTGACATCTCACATATATCGCCTTCTACCCATCATTGCTCAAAAGCATTTAATACCGACGATTCATGGTAAAAACGAGAGACTGTCCATTGCAAATATAAAGTCGGCTATTTTGTTTTATCGGTATATTATTCGAGCCGCAGATAACGCTAACTCCAATCCAGATATCAATTTTGGTAGAAAGGCTAACGAATTATAAAATTTAAATTAAGAATATCTATAACAAATAAATGCTTCGTAATTATGTATTTTATTGATTCCTCTTCAACTTGGTAGAATCCCTTTATCTGATTTTATTTATCAGATCCATTAATCTTTGCTTATATTTAATGCAAACGCGTAAACTTAATTTATTTGGGAGAGGCTAGAGCCAAACCGAAAGAAAACGCCCACCATAAACAAAATTAAGCCAGATTAACAAATGGCCAACGATTTGTTATAGCGCCCATTAGCTCAAGAATCGTTACATTGTAGATACTGCGTCCAGGAACTTGGTGGTTGACGGGTACTAATAAAAAACAAAAGTGCCATCTGGTTTTTCATAAGGTAAATAACATAGAATAAAATAGATAATGTTGGATAGTACTCGTTATTTGTTCTATGCATTGTTTGTGAATAAAGAACAAAAGCAGCCAAGGCAAGTTCAACGAAGTTTATTATAGGGTCAATAATGCAAGAACTGCTAAAACAAAAAGCTCAAAGGATTCACATATATTACATATAGCTTCTCTTCCATCTTCAACACTTTCTTTACAAATCTCTTCTTTGGTATTGTGCTTTAAAGTTAATTAAAAAACCCAATTGAGATCAATCATTACGCCTAAGATAAAATTCCTACAAGAAAATTATATATTTGTTTTAATTCTCAATTTTGAAGGTATGCAGCGTTTGGAGTTAACTCTGATTACTAAAGAAAGCATTAAAAATCAAACAGCTTTTTAGTAATTAAAATTAGTATAAACAGGACGAACAGGCAGTGCGGAGAATAATGCTAGCTGTGTAAAAACCAGGGATAAATGCAACCAAATTGACCTTACCAGATTTTACAAAAACAAAAAACCCAATAATCTTCTCATGAGAAACAGCCCCAAGAACTTAAAAGGCCAACTCGTGTATAATATATTTACCCTAGGGAACTGTGCGGACAATCTCTACAAACATCAGGATGGCCACAACGAAATTCTTGAGACGCCTCATACTTCACTTATCAAATGGAGCCACACAGAGAAACGTAGAAGAGGCCCATGGCGTTCGCCTAGCAAGAGGGGTACTTCCATCCTGCAAATTGAGAACGAACCAGGCGATTAAAATTGATTGAAGCCATCGAAATTAAAGACAAAAACCCTTCCTTTATCTCACAAACTAATGAAATGTAATGTATCCACTTTTAGTAATCTCGATCCTAAGTTATAAGAGAAGACTCACGTGCCAAAGTTATAGCGGCTCGGGTAAACTGGGCGCGAATTACCCGACGTCATGCGCCCGCGAAAAATCACGTTGATGTCGCCTTCCACGTCCACGGTTATATGCCCTTATATAAACTACATTGTAAGTTAACTGTGTCATTGACGGAAGGTGATATGTATAGGTCGAAGTTTGCAAAATTAAATTAACTAAAAGATAATTTTCTTTCCATGGCTTTTGGTCAACTCTAATGGGAGTTAACTCCTGTTTATCGCGGCATCGTCGCAAGAGTGAAAAAAATCAGCCAGAAAGTCGAACACAGGAGCTACTGTGGAGTATATACAGTAGGGGCCATAATGATTCGGACACTTAGGTTTCCATCACAAAACTTACAGTAGCTCCAAACTTAATAATTGTAAGTAATGTATGATAATAAAGCATGACTATAAGTTATACATGTACATTATATAATATGTTAGGATGGCTAAAACTGCAAGTTACGGGAAAAAGAGCATTTCTTTCCTAAAATATAGTGGTCAAAATGTTCCGGACAGCGTAATTCTATTACTTTTATCTTTGAAACAACTAAATAATTTAGGGTAGTAACTTACTTCCATGAATTCTTAGCACTTTCATTCATTACCTTATCAAGTTCCGAGCAGCAAAGTTTCTAGTGGACCCACTACACCTGCCTATATCCAGGAACCTTGTTAAGCTAGCTACGTCAAGAGGATTATTCTCCATCAGAGCTATAGATGAAATGATTAAACACCCCAAAAGTGTCGTACATAATATTATATCATGTAACGATACCACAGGCTCAAAGAGAGATGACCAAGCCATTATCTGTATCTCAAAAGATAATCGATACAAGAGCGTAGCTGCGATTTTCCGAGAAGTAAATGAAACTATGGGCATTTGTGTTTTCAGGAAGATAGTATTAGACCGCCTAAGGGAAAGATATTTAAAATCTTGCACATCAACAGTCAAGCCATTGATCAACCCTAAGAACAAAAAAGCTAGATTATCTTTCGTGACTAAGCACGTTCTATGGACAGAAGACCAATGGTCAAAAGTACACTTAAGCGATGAGTAGAAGTACACTTTGTTTGGTTCAGATGGTAGAAGGTTCATCCGTCGAAGACCTGGCGAAAGAGTATAGGTGAACTGCGTGAAGAGCAATGTCAAATTTGGTGGAGGAAGCGTTATGGTGTGGGACATAATTTCGGTGGATGGTACTGGTACATTTTCCCGCTTGCAGGGCAGAGTGAATGTTCAAGTGTATAAATAAATTCTGCAAGTAAATGATGTGCCCCATATGAGAGCATCCTCTGTCCAACCCGCCATTTTTATGCAGGATAATGCACCTTGCCAGATGGCAAAGTTGGTGATGAATTTCCCGATAGGCCCGCCCAAACACTTTGACTATAAATAGAATAGGTCACCTTACTATATAATATATATGTGCGGATAGATACACCCACAAAGGAAAAGTGAAAAACCATTCCGAGCGCCCTTCGTCTTTATTCTTAAAGACCTTTTCAAGGAATGAACAGAAGACTGGACATACATTGCCTCAAATAGTGGCAGGGGAGATTAGACTACCCACCTCTGAACCTTAATTAGGAGGTAAAAAATCCTGATACAACTTTATTTGAGATTTTATGTATGTAGTGATAATGGGGTCTAGCGTGAACAAACCAGGGCTAAGATTGAAATTTGGAAACGCGTTAATGGAGACGCATTCTAATATATTTCTCGAAATATAATTACTGCATTTTATGACTGGTTTGACACTGTTCCAGTTAATGCTATGGTTAAGATTGTACAAACCGGAAAAGAACTAGATGTCCGGGTTAAGCAACATCAGGTCAATGTACGTTATCACAGTGAACAATCTGTGCTTTTTCTACATATGTATAATCTTAACCATACCATTAACTGGAACAGTGTCAAACCAGTCATAAAAGGCAGTAATTATATTTCGAGAAATATATTAGAATGTATCTCCATTAACGCGTTCCAAAATTTCAATCTTAGCCTTGGTTTGTTGACGCTAGACCCGCAACAAGAAGAGTGCTACGGGAGGACCAATTGCAACATTTAATCAACGTATAAGCAATCTTTCGCTAACATTGAGAGGATATTTCACATGGAGCTTTTAAGTGTGCGATATTCGATGTGTAATCATAGGTGTCAATCTCTTACCTCTTATTCGACTCAGTTACCATTCTCCGACTCGCATCGTCCTGGCTAACCCTCCTCTACTCCCACGCCTCGCCTCGGTGAACCCGCCCCGACACCCACGCCTCGTCTCGGCGAACCCTCCCCCACTTTCTATGAGTCATGTTAGGGTTAAATTTTCTCGTCTGTTGCGTTCTTCATAATTCTCGCCTTTGCTTCCTCTTTTATCCCCCACTATCTATGATAGGGACTCAATCCTCTCACTTAACTCTTTAAATTATCGTCTTTCTCCAGCCAAATACGCGAAGATAAAGGGGGTTGGTTACCTCCGAACTCGCCCAACTAGGAGGGGCCGAGACTTTCTACATCCCTTAGGAACCTCTTCCGCCCCACCATTCTTCCTTTACCCTACACATCCAAATCTCCTTCTTCCTCCTGTCCTCATCAGCAGGCGCTGTCGGCGTCTCTTTTGAACATGAGGAGCCTGACAAATAAGTTGGAGTATGTCCATGACCTCGTTGTTCGCACTGGAGTTTTCTTTTTTGGCCTTACAGAAACCTGGCTCGAGTCTGATTCTGGTTCATGCACTGCCCTTGCAACCCCTCCGTGTCATTCTTTCCTGCATGTTCCTCGGAACCACTGTGGAAGGGGGGTTGCACTGATTTCCAAATCATCCTTCTCCCTGAATCTTCTCCCCTCCCCCACTCTTTCCTCATTTAAGGCTCTCATTGCTGTCTCACGTGCTGTGCCTCCTCTGACTATTGTGGTCCTTTACCGCCCTCCCAGCTCGTCTCCGGTCTTATTTCTCGAGGAGTTCAGTAACCTACTCTCCGACCTATCCTCTACTGGTTCTCTCCTTATTCTTGGTGACTTCAATATTCCTAGCCACAATGAGACTTTTCGCGCATTAATTGACATCATCGACCTCTTCTCTCTTAAACATGTGTCATCCCCAACACATATGCATGGTAATATCCTTGACTTAGTCATCTCGAACCTCCATATCTCTAATCTAACAGTAACTGACCTTTCTAATACGATTTCCGGCCCCTTCTTGGTCAATTTTAAATTCTATATTCCCTACCATCTACCTCCTCACTTGTCCCGAGATCCTACTCCTTTCCGGCGACTATCGTCAATTGATACTACTTCTCTCTATAACGACGTTGTTTCTGCCCTACCTCCTATTGATACTACTGCTTCACCCGACCAAACCTTAAACTGTCTTGACCAATCATTACTCGCCTGCCTTGACGCGCACACCCCCATTATCACTTCTTCTTCAAACAGCCATCATCACGCCCCTTGGTTCACCATGGAACTTCTTCGTTCAAATAGGTCCTTACGTGCTCATGAACGAGCCCTCCGTAAAGCACGCTCCCGTGGGCAGGACACGACCTCCCTCTCACTTACCTATCGCATTGCTACTTCGACTTATTCTTCCAAATTAAAATCAGCGCACAAAGCTCATTCACGCAAACTTTTGTCTCAGAGCAAGAATGACCCTCAGACTATCTTTCGTCTCCTCTCTCGTCTTTCCTCGCCTAGCCCCATTCCCCCCAAAAAAATCCCTCTACTTTTTCTAAATTTTTCTCTGATAAAGTTATCAACCTCATCACCATACTACCTCAGTTGTCTGAACAAGCCCATGCTGTTCTACCTGACCATACTCCATTGCCGCTTAACGTCCTTACTCAGGCGTCCTCTGAAGAAGTAACTGCCCTGATCTCACGTTCTAGCAAATCTAGAACCCCTAATGGCGTCTTTCCAACAAAACTCCTCTACCAAGTTCTCTCTGCTGTCCTCCCACTGATTATTCATCTCATTAACGCTTCATTTGCCACAGAGGTGGTTCCCTCTTCCTTCACACATGCTTCAATTCGTCCTATCCTTAAAAACCACACCTTAACCCCTCTGAACCATCTAGCTATCGCCCTATCTCACAGCTTCCAATCCTCTCTAAGGTCGTCGAGAGAGTAGTTATCTCTCACCTTAATGACCATATTTCTAACTGCAATATCGATGAAATGGACTAGTCGGGGTTGAAAGCGAAGCACTCTACTGAAACCGCTCTTCTCTGTTTTCGACACTATCGACCACACTGTCCTCCTTGATCGTCTTCTCACTTTCCTTGGTCTCTCGGGCACTGCACTTGATTGGTTCCGCTCATACCTTTCCTCTCGCATACAGTCGGTCGCGCTCGATAATTTCTCTTCCGAGCCCGCGCCCATTCATTTTTGGGATGCCTCAGTGCTCAGTCATTGGTCCCTTCCTCTTTCGCATCTTCTTATTTCCTCTTGGCTCCTTCTTCGCGATTTGGGCCTGTCCTTTCACCTCTATGCTGATGACACTCAGATATTACTGTAAAGGTATAAGAGTTTAGTATATATATATATATATATATATATATATATATATATATATATATATATATATATATATATATATATATCGAGGCCAAAGAAATAATAAAAGACATCTGGGTTTAGCTTTGCCCCTCCGATTTTCTCCAGTAACATAGGAGAACAGGCAAAATGTTAAATTTTATGAGACAGATTCCTGACCTCAGCTCAAAACGCAGGCCCTTCAAGGGTGTACTTATAAACAATCAAGTCAAAAGTGCAAACTGCCGATCTTGTATTACCCTCTCTCAGAGCTACAAGACGCCAAGCCTGGGAGACCAACCTGAGGTCTCACCTTGTGAGTCCCCCCTCCACCTCCCCATTACCCCGCGGGAGTAGTTTGGGTATATAACAGGTTGACCCGAGGAAACGAAAGTTTTCTGCAAGTTAAGGAGAACTTGCAGTCCTTGTACAAAACCAGATTGTATCAAGGAAGCTCGGCGCCGTTCGAGCCCCAAGATTATTGAGTATCAAGCTACCCAGTTTGAGGACTCCAAATCTTACTCTATCTGAGTTGGACAAACCCCAACTAGATAGAAAAAAAGAAGACAACGATTTCATCTCGTCCGGAGAAAACGAGGTTAAGGTCGCCCCATCAGCTATAAGTAGAATGGCTAAGCTTTCGCTTGAGCATCCACCCAAACCAGATCCCTCGTGACGTCACCCATCAAATCGACAGGCAGGTCGACGATGCCATCTATTGAGCAAACCACCAACTACTCGAGCTACGCTTCTCCGGAACAAAATCTCTGAAGATAGTCTAACTGGTCTCGGGTATTTAATCTCCATTACCTTATGTAAGTGAAGAATAATCCTGTTGTTTATGTCCCCGTGCATAATAATTAGTTTATTGGATGTCTGGCCAAGGACAAAGATATTAACTTAAAATTGCTCCCCCCGTAAAATTCTATCTCGAATCGAGCCTCGAGAGCTCACCCAGTAATCCCATTTTCTTTTTTTAAGTGTATTAGATCTGTATTTTTTTATGTTATTTAGTGAGAGGGTTTATGTTCATTAAAGTCTATTTTTTTAGTAAAAACCCTGTTTTAATTATCCTCGAACGAGTTGAAGTGGCAATATTTGATAAAGTCAAGAAAGAAACCCCTTTTATTCGTTCCCTAGAATAAAAATAAAGATTAGCACTCTTAGAGGACGATCCTCAAGCGATCACCAGGCACGAAACGACGCCTCAAGTCAAAGTTTATTTGGTTTATTAAAAAAATAATAAAACAAATAAAAAAAAATATGTATATATATATATATATATATAATCTCGGCTAACCCACGACAATTACCTTTCCTCATACCCTGCGTCCTTCTCTCAATCAATTACCAAGCTCCTTTCAGCCTACACCTCCATAAACGAATGGCTGTCTGCCAACTTTCTCAAACTTAACCACGATAAAACTGAAGCTCTCCTTGTTAGTACCGCTTCGATGGTAGAGAAATCTAAAGCTCTCTTCCGCTCCCTTAACCTTGGGAAAACCAATGTCGCCTTCTCTGTTACCGTCAGTAATCTTGGTGTTATTTTCGACGAGCAACTCTCATTTAAACTGCACATCCATCGTATCTGTAAGTCTTCCCTCGGTTTCCTCCGCAACTTTTCTCGTGTTCGATCCCATTTTGATCGAAGAAGCCTTGAGACTGCTTTTCATGCCTTCGTTACCTCACGCTTAGACTACTGCAATTCTCTTCTAGTGAATCTCCCTTCTTGGTCATTTCGCCCCCTACAACTAGTTCAAAACTATGCTGCCCGGCTCCTCCTTCGCCGCCCCGGGTTCTCTCCTTCGATGCCTCCGTTACAGGAGCTACACTGGTTACCTATTCGCTTCCGTACCCACTATAAAATTCTTCTCATCGCCTACAAGGCCCTAAACCTCGAGGCTCCACCTTATCTCTCGTCTGCCCTCTCCCGTCGTCAAACTCCTCGGGCACTCCGGTCTAACCTCGCTACAATCCTGAACACTCCTCGTTATGTCCTCTGCTTGATAGGTGACCGTTCCTTCTCAGTTTGTTCTCCTAGAATCTGGAATGCTCTTCCTATCTAAGTCCGATCCTCCCCCTCCCTTGCTACTTTTAAACGTCTCCTAAAGACTCATCTCTTCAGAATTGCCTTCTCTCCCCTGTAAACTTTCTCTACACTCGCTACACAACCTGCCCTCTGGAAGTGCTAACAGCCCTAAGGAGCGCATTATAAATACTTATTATTATTATTATTATTATTACAACCTTATAGTTGACCTCAGAAAATCGCACTGCCATGTATATTCATATTGATCGGTGTTCTTCAACCATTCATTTTTCGTTAAAAATGGTGATCCAACTTCTATTGATAGGGAAATTTAAGACATTAATAGTCTTTGGCAAATTCGGAAAAAGAGAGGGGTTCATAAAGAAGGCTTTATTTAAAGCTAGAAAAAAGTTTATTATGGTAGTAATAGCGGGAATAAATCGCAGGTTAAATTTCTCAAATTTCTTGTTAATATTTCTAGAAAATATATACCAAATGAAATTCAACTAGTCCCCTCTTGTTCCAATAATATCTCAGTTTTCCTTAGGCATAAAATAATTAAATCCGAGCCCATTATTGGCTGCGTATATGAAATCCCTTGTGTGAACTGTCCTCCTAAATACATAGGGAAAATATTGATTATAATAGAATTAAACAACAAATGGGTGCTTCAATTGGGTAAATTTAATTAATAACAGCTTAGTGAAACATCGAGAAAAAGAGGATCATCACATTGATTAAGAAAAATCAAAACCTATTATCAATATTAGGGATGTTGAAATTAGACAAATAGCAGAAGCATTTTACATTTTGAAAGATAATTCCTTTGAGGTTAATAAGAACTCTTATAATATCGATCTTTTAACCTATAATATTATTAACAAGTCACAAATATTCAAGTAGTTCCTATTCGGCGGATGAATATTCACCTTTCTGTAAAACTCATTGTTTTGCGAGAGTCGCCAGATGTGGCTAATTTTAGTCATTGTGGCTAATTTCATAAGTTGTTGGCTAAAAATAAATAAATCATTTAGCCACTAGTTATTTGGCTAATTGTGGCTAATTTCTGTTAGTTTTAATATTAATATCCAAATCACTTAAAAATTGCAATAAAAATTTACATAAAATCTCCCCTCCGATACAGATTGAACAAGTTTTTTCTGTAGCTTACATGTTGCGTTTGTTACATACGTACTCGCAAGTCTCAAAGTGAGAAAAAAATTTCGGCCATTGGTAAATTAAGAAATAGTGTTATTTACATGTTCGCAACAATTCAATCCAGCTGCGGAGTTACCATTTCTATTGATAGTCTTTGAGTTAATACTGCTAACAGTTGACTCCTAGTTATTCAGAATGGCACCATGGCATTACTTATATACGTGTTACGTGAGGAATTCTGACTCACTTTGATTATTAATTCATTTGTGCGGTTCGCTGTAATGCAATAAACTTTGCGTCGTATATTTCGGAATAAAAAACAGTGAATTTTTGCCCATAATGAGTAGCAATAGAAAATACAATAAAACATGATGCTTAAAGAAAATGCATGTTTTTCAAATTATGTACTTGTACAATATCAGTTTAAAAAAACAATTTAGTGATGCATAAAAAATTATCAGCGCATAAGAAGAGTAAGGAAAAATGTTTAAAGTCCTCTAAATCCATCTCACAATTTATTCCATTTTAAGGCTCAAATTTCATGTAGCATTAAATAATAAATGCTCTAAAAAAAACTTTAATGTCAGAAAAAATGCTAAATCTTTTTACAAGTGAGATGTATTTGTAAAGTTGTAGCCAAAGCCAAACCCACAGTATAGAAGGGGAACCAGGAAGCTGCAGAACTAGTGAAAAGGAAATAGAAGCTGAGTAGTTTGATATCATTGTTTCACAATACTTTGAATTAAATAAAGGTAGGTGTCATTTATTTATAATTATTTTTTATTTCAATTTTTATCGTAACAATAGTGATGTACTATATCATTTCGCTAATTGTAGCTAATTTTTCCCTAGCCTGTAGTTAAAAATGCTCCAAACCATCTGACAATCCTGATGTTCAGTATAGTTTTGGACTCTGAAGAAGATAGTGTTACTTATCGAAATTTTAAGTCGTTAACTATTTTATTTCCTGCGGATTTTTTATTTTTGTTTTTACATTTTTCTTTGATTAATACTGATAATTTTATATATATATATATATATATATATATATATATATATATATATGGATGGGCAATCCTTAAGTAGTGTAGTGTTGTCTTTTCCATTTCGAAGAGGATAGGATTACCCGCTGGACCTGAAGCAGAGCAGTTGTCCAATTATGCCATTACCTTAAACGCACCAATTTGTCTCGGATATTTTTCCATATATATATATATATATATATATATATATATATATATATATATATATATATATATATATATATATATATATATATATATATATATCTGGTCAAGCTCGGAGTCTGAATTCCTTGATACATTTCTCACGATTTCTCTTATAGCACACAAAGAAACCACATATTGGTTTATCACGAACATTATGCACATAAGGGATTGCACAATTTCCACCCATTGGCGAATATCACATACTCCGCTTATTTTCTCTACACATAAAAACACCATCATTCTTTTCTCAAAACACATCACATCACATCAGGTTGAACAAGTCTCCTTACCCTTCGCGATCACAGTCATTTCTTCACCTTCTATCCACCGAAGAAGGAATTAAGCTCACCTAAGTCCATCCAGTTCAGAAGACCAAGCATTCTTCGGTGAATAGACAGACAACAGTCATTCTTAATCCTCGTTCTGAGTCGTCTTCTTCTCATCCACAACCCTGATAGCTTCATTATGCTCCCTTTATCAAGGAAAGACTTAAACTCACATAAATCCCCTTTACTTTATCAAGCATTCTTTGGTATACACAGAATCAGAAGTATTAACTCCCACGTCGATCGAGAAAACTTATCATTTACATATAGAAAATTCATTATTTTTCATTTTGTTATTAATTGTCACGTCATATATTCCCTCTACGGTCGATTCATTCATATCATACTATTTCATATGAATATCTTATGATTTTGCTCGTAATGGACTCACTTGCACTTTATGTATTTTCATCTAAAGGGTGTTCCATTAAGACGGATCGAAGTTAGCAGTAAATAAAACAGTGTTATTGGCGAAAATTTATTGATTTCACTATTGGATCATGTTATTTGAGTCATGGCAATTATGTGTGAAAAATAATATCGCCTAAATGTCCGCCAAAGCTTCGGCGGCACACCTCCACTCGATGGTCAAAGTTTTGATGACGTCTCTGCATAGTTGCTCCTCGATCTCAGCAATATGCCTTATTATCTCATCCTTCAGCTGTTGAATTGTTGTTGGCTTGTTGGTATAGACCTTACTTTTGAGATGACCCCAAAGGAAGAAATCTAAAAGCGTCAGTTCACACGATCGTGGTGGCCAATTGACCTCGCTGTTTCGAGAGATGATGCGACCTGGGAACTTCTCTTTCAATAAAGCCATTGTTGCATTGGCTGTGTGGCGTGTGGCGCCGTCCTGTTGAAACCACAAATCTTCGACATCCATAGAACTCAATTCAGGCCATAAAAAGTTGGTTATCATGGCGCGGTATCACTCGCCTGTCACCGTAACAGAATTTCCGGCATCATTTTCGAGGAAATACGGCCCAATGATTCCGCTAGCAAAAAATGCACTCCAAACAGTGACCTTTTGTGGAAGCAGTGGCTCTTCAACAATCTTCCTGGGATTTTCATCAGCCCAAATGTGACAATTCTGCTTATTAACGAATCCACCAAGATGAAAATGGGCTTCATCACTAAAGATGAGTTTTTGCGAAAAATCATCATCGGCTTGTCTTTCCTTGTGCACCCAATTGACGAACGTACGGCACTTCAAATGGTCAGCAGTCTTCAGTTCTTGTGTTAATTGAATTTTGTAAGCGTGTAGAGACAAATCTTCTGTCAAAATTCGATGTAACGTTGTTGTGGAGAGGTTCAATTCTTGCGCGCGATGACGAATAGAGGTATCTGGACCTTCGGCTACATTCTCGCGCATTGCAGCAATGTTTTCAGCTGAACGGCGTAAACGAGCACCCAATGGCGTTTTCATATCTGCCACCGACCCCGTTTGTTTGGATTTACGAACAATTTTCCCAATTGCACTCTCGGTTGGTTGATTATATTGACCAAAAAAACGTCGAAGTGCCCGAAATGCGTTTCTGTTTGAACGTCCATTTTCGTAATAGGCTTCGATAACTTCAACATCTTTCCATGGTTGAAATTGCCAAAGACTGAAGTTGTTAAATCTGAAATAAAAAGAAAAAATCATTAGACGCTTAAACTTAACTCACATTTAAAATCGGTCCAAGTAATTGGAACACCCTTTATTTTCTTGCCATTATTCTTCTCTAATTTTACTGCGTGTATTCGTTAATTTCCTCTATGATCTCTGTTATTTCTATTTTATTCCATGTCAGGAATTTTACAAGTATACATTTTCTCATTATTTTCAATGCATTATGTAATAATTTTCCGTCTTCCAAAACTGTTAGGTTGCATGTATCTAGATCATGTACATAGGAAAGGAATTTACACTTGTCCACAGAGCTGGGGGTTTCTGACGTATTCCCCCTCTTTCAGAGGAAAGATTACCTGCATATTGACTAAGCTTGCCTCTCACTTTGAGAAAAATACACATTTGAAAACCCTTATCACTTTTAGAGTCATAAATGGTTCGTGATTAATGCCTTCACCTTCCATCTTAAACTGAGAGGTTGAAGTCCTCGATGTCTTTCTCACTATCTCCATTATAACTCACAAAGGAACCATATATTTCCAAATAACACGAAGAACATGTATTCATCGGTGGATAGAGAGACAGTCACAGTCTTGATCCACGTTCTAAGTCGTCTTCATGTCAACCAGGATCTGGATTACTACATTACATTTTTGAGACTAGTATATTTTTTTATATAAGAAAATTAATAGAACTAATCAAACGTGCATTTTGTTTTAATATATTTGTATAATAATTTGAAGGTTAAGTATACAAAAATTAGAGCCCAAACCCAATTTATTAATAAATACAGTCAAATGATGCGCGCAGTCAATATTTACAATGATGTCTCTTGTTCTTCAGGATTCCTTCAATTCGTTTTGGGAAGATAGAGACCAAATTTATTGTGATATCTTGACTGATATTGCTCAATTTTCATTCAATAATCGTCCACAACTGCTTACAACCGCTTCTGTTTATCAACCTCAAGTTTGATTATCGACCATTGGTTTTAAATCTAGCGAATTCACGGGCCAAGGTCCCAAAAGTTCGATATTATTTTTAAACCCTTAACTTTTTTATTGGTTTTACTTTGTAAAAAGGTGCGCCATCATGTTGAAAAATAGTTATCCTCCCCAAATTGGTGCTGAATTGTTGGGAAAAAGTGCTGATGAAGCAGGTTAAGGCACCATTTTGAGTTCATAGAAGCGTTCTTCGGCAAAATTGTTTTGCGTTAGTTGCCTTAGATGAGAAGCAGCCACAGACCTAGATAGAGTCCGGATGCTTCACCATGGGCACGACACAGGACTAGTGAAAGGGATCTCGTATTCTCCTCTTAACGAGGGATCTTCCAGAACCCTCAACAAGTGTCTAAAGGTACACACTACCGTACGCCAGGCAGCCACTATCCGCGCTACGCTCGGATACAATTGAGTGCGATATTATTAGGTCGGCTCTTTAAATGGGAATACGTTTGCCGGGTTCGTCTCAAGGGTTATTCGAAATATAAACACCTCTACAAAAATAAACTTTAAACAAATAATAAGAACAAGGGCACAGGTAACTAATATGGAAATCTAAATAATAATCAGTACAACAAAAGAATATTATGACAGGCAAAAATTAAGGAAACTAGGTCCGATAAAATATATAAGTGATCCAATAAGTTGGATTGAATGAAAGATTTAGAAAGTCTATTGGCGTTACACCAAATGCGAAATTATTCTTAAGACTGGGAACGAAGAGGTGGCACTTACGAGGAAAGGACTCCTGGTTACCTATGGAGGATGAACTGGGGATGTGGAAGACCAATGGCCAGGTCTCCGTCGATAGGGTCTCGATGTGAAGGTGTCCAGAGAGTCTCCGAAGGGGGTTGAGATTACTTCGGCTCCAGGCAGAAGTCATCACGAAATCGAGATTCGTCTGCGGTACGCAGGAAATCTCAACCAATGAAGTCAGACGAGAGAGACCCAGGACAATCTCCGGGGTTATAAACGGGTTTCCGTATTCTTCCTCTGATCAGGGCGGATTACACGATGACGATCTGCTGACGAGATCACAAGAGCGAGGGGACCACTTCACGGGAAATAGATACGCGTATCTGGAAGGCAAGAAGCTAGTGCTCTCTCTATCTGCTGACGATTTGCAGACATCACCTTAAATAGCAGCTACAGCCATGGTCGACAGAGGGCTGCGCGCAGCGAGGGCATCCCAAGGGAATATCGGAAGTGGCTTAAGCAAACATGAACCTTGATAATTGGGGGTATCGACGAGGCGTACGGGAAATAAGAGATATTCCCTTCTACCCCAAGAGAGGGAAGATGGACACGGCTGCCATCTGGGAGCGGGACAGCGTTATTAAACAGGGATGGGGGGGGGGAAGACGGTGATAAAGCACCCCAAATTAAACACAGCTGTGTATGTCTCGACTACAGAAATTCTGTGTGATAACGGCGTATTGAGTTTCATGCTCCCACAAAGCGGAAAGGAACTTCATCAGAAAATGTCACTTTGCTCCAGTCTTCAACGGTCCATTCTTTATATTGCCAACAAAAGTGTATCCAATCCGTAAGTTGTTTTTGTTTTTTTTGGTGAGATGATGCCTCTTCGCACCCCTTCTCAACTTGAGACCTTGGTCGAAAAGTCTCCGCCTAACTGTGAGCGCTAAAGCGTTCACATCTGCTTCTTTGCAATTGTGAGTAGGTTTGGTACTGGACGCAACCCGATCCTTTAGTTAGGTCCTTACCAGGAGGCGATCTTGGCGATCCTTCGAAGCAAATGGGAGTCCAGGAGACTTTGTCACATGGGTGTAACTAGTCTTTTTACACTCATTAATGATCTTAAAGATGGTGCTCCTTGATGCAATAACCTTAACAACTATCTCCTTGCATTTCAAGTTACTTTGGTCAGAGCAACAATGGTTGCGCGTATTTCTTTGGAAAGAACCATTTCTGAAATTGAACAAGATTCAAATATTTTTTTTTTAAATATTATGAAATAGATTATAATTACACATTTTTTTTAACCCAACCCATATTGTTCATCATTTACCCATTTGACGCGAATAGCAAAGTTCCAGTGGCTGAAACTCACATCTTAGGGGAACAATTAGTGCTTAAAGTTGAGTATTATTTTTATAATAAAAAGTTTTACAAATTACTTATATTTTGAACGCGCGTTTCAAGAAAGGGAACTTGAGTCTGCTAAGCCGAATTGCTGCAAAGAACTCTTGCCAAATAAGATATAAATCCAACATTGGTCTTTGTAGGAGTTTGGGAAACAGTTTAGAAACCTTACACGATCTTCTCTCCCCAAGGTGGTGGCCCCGGAGTGACTATAAACTGCTCTAAAGTGATACCCACCCTGGAATAACTCTTCAGCCTTTTACTTACCTTTTTCAAATTCTGGCTGAGATACCCTCGTTAGTTGACTTTTTATCCTTTTCCCCGAAAACAATGAGTTTTGCGATTAGCTCGATTCCCGAATGGAGTGTCGATAAATAATCCAGCTGTGTGTAAATACACGAGGAATTTGATCAAAAATTACCAATGAGGCAAAACAAATTCTCGTGATACTGTGTAAAAATTACCTACAGGAAAAAGAAAAATTATTATTCCAAGCGCTTTCGTCTCTTTATTCAATCAGTCAGCACAGAAATAATGAGATGGAATTCGTGGTTTCTGCCGCCTTTGAGGGTCAGGGCCTGGAGGCTTCCATTAATCTCGATGGAGGGACATGGTCCAGCAGCACGAAGTGTTGTTTTCTTTCTTCCATAACGTAGTTTGAAGACGACAGCGAGAGGTTACGTTTTAACGTAGGTAAAATAAGTAGGAGTTCGAGATACACGACTTCCACCCATGAGGAGATAATGGGGGGATCTCTGGACATTTGTAGATAGAGGGGAGTAGGAAAAGGGGAGGGGAAAAATATAATATCGAAGGCGAGGTGCAAACAGCTTCCCGCGTCGCTAGACCACTGTTAGCGAGCGGCGAATCCATTCAGTCATCCTGAGTCTCCTAAAAGACTGATTCAAGCGAAGCTTTAAAGCCACTCGTTTGTACTTCTTGTACGCTACACATTCCTTACATCGATGAGATCACTTTATGTTGCCGCTTCGTTGTCTAAATTGCCCAGATACGACTTAGAATCCCAATTTTTTGTGTTCCCTTATATATAGTCGAAGTACCTAGTACCCATTGCTGTGGGTTTGACTCGTATACCTGCTCCCTATCAAGAACAATTTTAGCCATATTTATGAATTAGAGTCCCAGACTCAATGATTTTAAGGTTTCAAAGGAAAATAAACCGATAACATCTTTAAAAAAAAAGAAGAGATGTTTGAAATTTTCATTTCAACACCGAGGCTAAGCTCCACTTCTACTAACCTGAGTCAAGATTTCATGGAATTGCCTCATACTAATGCTTTAATACTCTCGGCCTCCCGTTAACCTTCGCCATTCCTGCCAATCAATACCTTTAGTAGAGCAGTGTTTTCATTTTCGAAATAATATACACGAATATGACGTGTTTTTTAAGAGAAAAGTTACCTGAATATTATAAGGTTATATTATTTTCAATAATATTGTAAGAAGTTAGGGCCTACAAAGGTCAAGAGAGTCTATTAAAGGTCAACCCTATTTATATAATATTTTGACTTTTACTACACTCAGGTAGACATTCTTGAAACCGTGTATACAGTTACTATTAATAACGGATAGAGGTAAATTTTCAAAACTTTACAAGTTATATGAAGAAACTAATTACAATATTTCTTTTAATATTAGAGCACGTGTCCCAAATATTGGTTGATGGCTTGTACAGGTGTTTAACTCGAATAAATTTCTTCTTAAGTATTGTGAAACCCTCTAAGGATTTTATTCGGTTTCGTTTTATTCTTAGTAGTCTTGCTTTCAGCAAATACAAATTTAATTCGTTGATTCTATTTTCTTAGGATTTAATATCTCGAGTCGGGAATCTAATTTATGGTATGACCTTTCTCATTCAAGTATTATCATCCATAACTTTATAATTTAAGATGGGGATTTTTTGAAAATTTATAAATGTTTTTTTTTGATTAGTTGACAAATGACTTCGGGGGTTTTGGAAAATCAAAGGATTGAAATAATTAAAAAGATCATGAAGAAGAAGAAGAAGAAGAAGAGCGACAAGAACAACAAGAACAAGAAGATGATAATGATGAAGAAGAAGATGAAGATAAGGGTGTTCAGGGTGTTAAAATAAAGAGTCTATAAAGGGGATTGAAAAAAGCGGTTAAGATTAGCAAATAAGGCCGTAGGTCACACCCCCGCAGGGGTGCATGTATAACCAAGCTCTTCCTGTTAAGGAAGAGAACAGCGGCTTGTATCCTTTAAAAAAAACAGTAGCATAACTAATATGCATTCTTTAAGGATGTACCAGAGTGTACGAAGACTGTGATGCGACACACACTGCATTAATGTGATAACATCAAGACTCATTTATATACTTTGATTTCTAGGCAAAATTTCTGAATGCAAATCTCAGAACTTTATTAGTATTTTTATGCGGCGAGACAGCGCTTAGTAAATGCTTATCCTTTGATTACTATGATATTGTACTACTAATATTTTCTTCCGGTATTTATTTTCAGTACCAATGAGAACATTTCGTGATTGAATTCTTTGTTCGATATTATTTGCAAAGTTTTGCATTTTTCTGTTTAATTTAATTCAGAATTTAACTTGCCGGGGATATTTTTCAAATTTCCTTCCAGTTGTTAAAAATTTACACTTAATAAGTAATTTGTCCATTTTTTTCCTGTAAAATTTCTAAATTCAACAACAATACGTCTATGCTTTGCCTAAATTTAGTACAGCACATTTCAGGTAAATCGATGCAAAGTTGAAAGTTGGCCTAAGATCTAATAAACGTTACTTGACCTTGGACACGCTCAGTAATACTCTCCATGCGAGTAGCAGCATACGCGGTTTCTTCCCGGAATGCAAGCTGAAATCGTAAAACGGTGCGCCATAGTGGCGGTCCACCGCACCGGTAGTTGGACCGTGAATGAGATTGTGCATTTTTTTATTACCCGATGAACCTCGTTTACAAAGTGAAACGGAAGCATGACGCGGCTGAAAATAAAGATGAAGTTACTGCCGAACGATAGTGTCACAAGCGTCGCTCTGATACCACCAGGAACGAGAAATTAGTCGCCAGTGGCAGGCAGATGTCTGAAGACACTGGTCAGCCCGCGGGCAGACTCGCCAAGAATATGCGTATGAACAAGACAACCATCCACAGAGCAGTGCACCAGGACCTGGGCTACCACTCGTCGTACGTACTAAAGAGGCGCAAGCTGCTCACTCAGGCTACCAAGGAAAGCCATAAATTGAAGGCACAACAACTCACCAACGAAGTCAAGCACGATGGCGTCCGCCTTCTTCGTTTCTTCTCCGACGAGAAAAAAAAATCGTGCGGGACAGGAAGGTCAACCGGTAGAATAATCGCTGGCAGCGCGAAGACCCATTGGAAGTGCCTATGGTCATGCACAGCAAATTTCCCGCCTCTTTGTTGGTTCTGTGCCTGTACAGCAGCGAGGGTCACGTTATGCTTCCTTAAATCTTTCCCATAGCCTCAAAGTCAAAATGGACGTTTACATTGAGGTGCTGGAGACTGTATGTACTTTAAATACTCTCAAATCAATAACTTATTTTCTATCCTTTTACCTAGCAGGATTAATAGATCCAATAACAGTGAAGTAGAGAGATGCCTAGTGATTCTTATAATAATAATAATGCTTTAAGGCCAGGAGCTCTTGCAGAGCCTGTTCCAGAGCTTGAAAGGCCAGAAATAAGTTTCTTTCTCAGTTATTTTTCGTTTAATTTAATTACTCAATCTGAAATTAGAATTATAAATTTTTTGGATTATTTGTAAATTTGTTGCTTAAATTACGCCTTTTTGGGCCCGGATACAAGTGAGAACCATTAGGTATAATACCTTTATAATAATGTAATTTATAAATTCCTATCATTAAAATTTGATTGACACGTCACATATCATTTCATGGATCGCTATGTGTCGTAGAATGGACTCTCGACGATATACCATATATAACTATTCGTTGAGAGAACTTCTTTAATTATCTTTAGAGTGCGTGATTGTCTGGCGGGCCGATATTATGTATCTTCGATATGCTTAAGAAGTGGAACTGAGCTCAAGGATAATAATATTGCTACCATTAATAAAATAGAGTTTTATTAATAATAACTATCAACAAACACAAAACGGAAAATATTGACATAAACAGAGAATGGAAAGGGTCGTGGGGCTCGGGCTAATCCGAGGATTAAAGGGTTTAAAAAGGTAAAACAAATATAGAGTTAAAGGGATAGGATGGTTCGCTAAACCATTTAAAGCACAGGATAGAATTGACAAAAGGGTTAAATACTCAAAGGTAACGTTCGGCTTACGTAATTTTACACTAGTGGTGCAGTGGAAGGCGACGTGAAGGAATTTTCGGTCCGCTGGCGAGTTCTAGCCGAAGGGGGGGGGGGGAATAAGATGATCCTGATGTGGCGTCTTGGGAATGAGAACCGTTTCTCGACGAACGGCTTGAAGAACAATGGCTGTTCTACGTTGTTCTCTTCTCAACAACCGGGGGGGTGAGAACCGTTTCTTGTCTACGGGCTCAAGAAAAATGGCTGTTCTAATGTTGTTCTCCTCTGAACAACAAGGGGAAGGGTGAGAACCGTTTCTTGGCGAAGGGCTCAAAAGAACAATGGCTGTTCTACGTTGTTCTCTTCTGAACAACAGGGGAAGGGGTGAGAACCGTCTCTTGTCTACGGGCTCAAGAACAATGGCTGTTCTAACGTTGTTCTCTTTCTGAACAACAGGGGGGGTGAGAACCGTCTCTTGTCTACGGGCTCAAGAACAATGGCTGTTCTAACGTTGTTCTCTTTCTGAACAAAGAGGGGGAAGCCTTGAGGGTTTGGCGTCACGAAAGGCTCGAACCTTTGGCACTCAAGGGATATTGCCCTCCTTCTGGACAAGTGATGGTGAATCTCGAGGTCGAGGTCCCTTGGCGCACAAAGGGAGAGAGGGTCGTGGTGATGTTTCGCAACGAAAATCTGGATCTCCAATCTGATCTTAGTGGTAAAGTTTCCATCTAAATAGTCGAGACACTCCCTTGGCGTGGGGGACAATGGAGTGGGGACTTCGAGGGAATGCACAGCCGAGCCTGGGAACAATGCCTTATCTGCCCATAAGCCTAACTCAATCTGGCGAGATCGGCGTATGGGGGCAAACGGGGGGACGATAACCTCCTTGTTTAAACATTGACATCCGGTGGCTGTGATAAGGCGCCAAGCTTCGAAGCGAAGATGCACGTGGGAGCATCGTGGTTTTAAATAATGTGATAGAGGTTGAAATTAACGCGTTTTCAACCCATTCTTTCACACTATGCTTCTACGTTAATCCCTGTAATCTTTCTCAATTCAACTCGAAGAATTCGTTATTTTGTCAACTTCTTTTCAACAACACTATTCAAACTCTAATGTTGAGTTCACTGCTGATCAGGGTTGCTTTTCTTGTCATTTCCTTTGTTGAAGGGCCGGTGATCAATTGATTCTATTGTTTGATATTGGCTTCACACCGTATGCATTTCTCAGTACAGTCAATTATAATTTGCTTTTTAATGTTTGTTCACTTCACAAAATATTGAAGAGGAAGGCGGCGTTAGAACAAATAAATATTTATTGCCCTTCTAGGCAGAAAGTTGCAATTTTCATGCTAGTGTGTGAAAATCTAAGAGTTATATTTTATTAATATAAATTAAATTAATTCATAAAATTTGTGTTTTATCGGTCATCCCAAGAACAAGTGCACCGCCAATTAAGCATTAAGTCAATCCTTCTCATCCCATTCTGTTGCAAGCGTAACAGACAATACGATTTTACTTTAACTAGAAATTTTTCGTCAGATATGTCTAAAGGTCATCTCACAATCGGCCAACCACCAAGGAAGGGTTGCTGTCCAAAATGGCCAGAATTTCTTGGAATAGTATGCAGGCCCACGCAATGAGAGTGCCGGAAAAGAACTCAACAGCCTCATCAACCGACCTAAACTCCCAATGAGATAGAGAAATTAAATTGGTCATTTCCTAAAATGCAATCCACCGCGTCCTTACTCCGAGGTGGATTCTTAGGCAGCAGCGGTCCAGAAAAGATATTTGAATTGGAAGGTGATCACTACCTTGAAGATTATCGACAATTTATTTGAAATCAGACTGTGCATTCGCATAGAACAGCGACAAATCAATGTCAGAAAATGAAGATGTTCTCGGACAATGATGCGTGAGTTCATTCATATTTAGGACCCCGATCACTAGCTCTTCGTTCAGGTCGGTAAGCACCTGGATTCTGGGATTGATCATGTAGTTCCCCAGAATGGGTGCCTACCGTCACACGACAGGACGGAAGTCGGACTATCGAAGTCAGCTGATGGTGGAATATACGTTGAAAAAAAAGTATGCCTCCTATCCAGATGTAACTGCACTACTATTGCCTGAATAAAGGCCTTTGAAGGAAAAGAGAGAAAGAGGACCAATCCCGCATCCATCCCGTGGTGGTGGGGTTGCAAAATATTTATACTTCATGAAAGTGGACAAGGTCATGAGCCTAGCATGGTTTCCTGAAGGCAAATAGCCAAAGGAGAACGGGAAGAGACGAACCTCCGGAGCTCGTTCCAGAGTCCACGACAATTCCATTAAAGAAAAATACTCCCTCCCCCTATCTCGAGGTGAAGACATTTACGGGAATGGCAGTAGTTATCCTGGAGCCAGAGTTTGTTGCCTTCGAGAGCCTCTTAGAGGCGGCTTGTGGCGTCGCACGAGCCTTCCTCTCTTCCTGTCTCAAAACTTTTGGCGAGTGAGGTGGCTTTGGGACCGGAGATCTCTCGTCTTTTGGATGGTGCCGACTTCAGAAGCGCCCTGTCCAGCCTTGGGCAAGGGCATGGGAAGCAAAACTGTGTTGTTATTTTTGTTCTTACAGTGAGCAGACTTAAGAAGTCCAGGACATGGTCTCATGCCATTCTTCCGTTGACTTGCCTCTGCCGAGATTATCGACTCGGTAGATGCGTGTGGCCACTTAGCTTTTTGGCAGGGGGTCGCGTGGTGGGGGAAAGGGAGACCCAGGTTTTAGCAGAGGTGGGGCGCAAACCCATGTTGTCGCCAGCTCTAACAAGATGGCACCCAAGAGAAAATGTGCTTTTTAAAAAATCACGCTAGCAAGGAAGAGTGTTGCCTAGATTAGTGGTCCATGAAACAGCCAGGAAGTGGTAGTTCTATTGCAACTTAACCTCACACAGAATACATCCAAGTGGGGGTGGTATAAACTAAATGATTGCAACCAGGTCGTCGGGTGGTCGTGTCATGTCCACTTGGAAATGACATGACGACTGAACAACTCTTTTTTTCCCCTCCAGAGGATGGCTAGAGGAAAAAACAAGATGGAGAATCCCTCCAATGACCTCGGGGTTTTGTGATAAGATGATAAATGGTTATTGCATTGATGGTGTGGTATGACCAGGTGTACGCTGTTATACGCACATTGGCCTACTGACCGACCAAAATTGACGCACATCCTAAATGATTGATCGGCCTTTCTGACTATCGCAATTGGGGGACAAAAGTGAGATAAGGAAGGCTCGATGATCGCCAACCTGAGCAAATTTTCTACTTCGGCGTTAAACGTGGTGCGTAAATGAACGGGAATAGGGTAAGGCTTAGTTCTTACTGGTTCTTGCGTTTTTAAAACAATCTCATGAGTATATTGGGTTGAACAACTTGTGGTTTCGGAGACTACGTCCGACAATTCACTTAGTAGGCTCGCCAATTGAGCCTTCTCGATGGGTCGGAGACGGGAGTTAAAATCAAGCTCGGGGATGAGTCCGATTGGGAAAAAGGGAGAGACGGCAAGGGGTATTCGTCATCTGCCTCCACGCAGATCGTTTGAACGAGGCAAAGCAGTCTGACCGGGTAAGTTGTCTCTAAGACGACTTCTTCGTCTAAAGCGACCACATTATTAGCGCACATGCGTCGGTGGTACCTTTTTAACAGGTTAACGTGGTAGACTTTATTACCTGAGGGGTTCTGAATGGAGTAGTCGACCGGGCCTCGAGGTTCTACTACTGAAAAGGTCCTTTCCACTGAGATAGGAGCTTATTAGACTTAGAGGCCAACAGAAGTAGTACTTCGTCGCCTGCTTCGAATTTCCGTGCTTTGGATTTGATGTCAAAATACGTTCTGTATTTTTTCAAATTCACCTCATAATTCTGGAAGGTGAGGTCTGCTCAGTTTCCTAGGCGAGTATGCAAATCCAACACATAAGCGTAGGAGGACTTAATCTCCTCATCAATCTCTCCTCGAGTTGACCCATGTAATAGTTGACGAAGAACGGCCCTAAGAGTGACCTCATAGCCACTCCATCCACTTGCGTTTATAGATTACCGTCCGGTGTCCTGAACGGTCCTCAAGGCCGACCTTCGCCAACTATTACATGGGTCAACTTGAGGAGAGATTATTGGACATCATAGAAAATAGGCCACACACATATTGCCGATACGTAGATGACATCTACATCAACGTCCAAAACGAAGAACATCTGGTTAACATCAAGCAGCATTTTGAGGAGAACTCTGTGTTAAAATTCACTTATGAATTGAGCACGGGCAATAAACTCCCTTTCTTGGACGTTGAGGTTCAAAACATCAATGTCAGCTACATCACTAAAGTACATAGGAAAAGTACGGACATGGGAAGATGCTTCAATGCGGAGTGAATGCCCTGAAGGGTATAAAATAAGCGTAATCTGCTCATACATCCGCCGAGCTTATAAATACTACTCTACGTCGGAACTTTTCCACCAAGAGATTGCACGAGTAAAACAAATACTCATGAATAATGGTTTCTCAAACAGCATGATTGACAAACAACTCCAATCATTTTTAAATAAGCATTAAAAAATATGAGGATAAAACTGAGAGTAATCATGGAGAAGTCAACAACATCAAAGTGTATTACAGAAACCAGATGTCCACGGCTTATAAAATAGATGAAAAAAACATCAAGGAGATTATTAACCGTAACATCACGGTTAAAAACTAAACAGGTAAAATCCAACTCATCATCTATTATAAAACAACAAAAGCCAGCAATCTTCTGATGAAAAACAACATATTCCTAAACTCCTCGAATCTCAAGTCAACCAACATAGTCTACGAGTTCATCTGCCCCGATAAAGACTGTAAGCTTTATAAAAACTCAAAATTTATTGGCATGACAACCACTACACTTTCGAGGCGTTTAACTATGCATCTACAAAGCGGAGAGCCTAAGAACCACATGGAGTGTGTGCATAATATTAACCTAACGAGAGATATGCTCGTTGATAACACCATTATTAAAAGAAAAGAGGTTAATAAAGTGAGGCTTAACATCTTAGAAGCCATATTAATAAATGAAGATAAGCCGGCCATCAACAGTCAAGCGACAAGCTGGAATCGTATATTAAAACTATTTTTAAAAAATTCCACGCACAGGAGTGGCTCATTTCCTCTAATGTTACGTTTAACGAAGGGGGAATAAATACCCCTTAAAAATCGTTCTTTCACTCTACCAGATCCTCACTCCACTCATTACATCGGTAAAAGAGGCAAGAACATTTCAAAACGCTCCTAAGATGATTGAATAAGATCGAAAGCTTAGCAATTTAGTTTGGTTTTTACCAAACAAATTCCTTTAAAAAAGAGATGAATACTGGACAAGTAATCCACCATCTACAAGATGGAATAAAAAAGATAGTTAGAAGAAGAGAAAGTTGCCAAAGGAAATTAATTAAGGCAAAATACACAATGGCCTTAAACAAAATTTGCATTCAAGAAAGACTGCTTCCCAACTACACTAATATATATATATATATATATATATATATATATATATATATATATATATATATATATATATATATATATATATATATATATATGTCGTGGTATGACCAGGTGTACGCTGTTATACGCACACTGGCCGACCGTAATTAAGGCTCCACCTGGGAAAGGCTCTAAAACTGCTTTAAATACACAGTTGCTAGGCCAAGGAATATTCAAACACAGCTACAAAAATATACTTTAATAGGACTAAAGATTACATACGCATATAGGGCAAGTTAAATGGCAATGCAATTAAATATTGATGGTTCACGGCTAAGATGATTAACAGTATCAATTAAGTTTGAACCGAGGGATGATTAATTAAGAAATGGTCTTACAATTATGCAAGTTCTAGAGCAAAGAGGATCCTTGAGGTTCGACGCGGTAAAGGTGGGAGGAGCGTGACGAAACGGGGGTTAAATCCCTTTTACCTTGATGTGCGGCTAGTAGGACCAGGGCGGTAATTTCACCTTGAACTTGTGGGCGTCTCACGAGACACTCAATCCAACTTCGGGGATGGCTTTTCCGATCTTTAAAATCCGAAGACATGGTGAGAAGGGTTGAAGCGCACCTAAAACTAGCTCTTCTAGCTCTTCGAAAATCACTCAATTCTTCTCTGGACGAGAATGTAGTCGATTCCCTCTCGACTAACAGGGAAGTATCGAATATATACTCTGAAATTATCTAGACGGGGAGAGATTCATCGCCAACAGACTTCCTTAATTGCCTTGGGTCGCGATAAAGGTCCATAACGGGAAGTCGCGATTCCCCCTTAATGGTCTCTCCATTGTTCTAATTTTCGCCGTATATAGGGCAAATAAATGCAGCGCTGCGAACGGGACGTGAGGCCAACTAAATTCGTCTGCGACAATGGCGTTTCGCTCTCGTGCGAATTGCTTGGGCAGACGGACAACGGCGAACTAGGAAACTCATGGGGGGGGGGGGGAGAGGGAGAACCGAGGTACCGGATAAGGTGGGAAGAGAAAAAAAGAATTCCTTTTCTCTCTCCTTATTCTTCCTCGGATTGTTTCCCATGGTTCAAATCACTTACAAGTGCCTTTGAATGGATAAATGAGGCTTCTCCCTCTAGATTGCGCCGACCAGCGCCAAATCCGATGGCAGATTTTAAATCTCCAGGGCGAATAACCATATGGGTCATTTCATGACTCTAAGTGGAGACAATTGAACTTTACTCCTTTTGAAAAAAAAAGCGACGCCTAGACCTAACGCTTTGCCGCAGCTAAAAAACACAGCCTTAAATGCTGGGCCTTCATCACTAGATTTTCAACGTAGAATGTGCTTTTAATTGGAAGAGGAAGAGTGGAAAATGACCATATTCATCACAAAGAAAAAGAAGACGATTAGGAGCGAACCCTGGGGAACGCCCTCTTCCTCTAATAAAAGGTTAGAGCAAGAGGAACCTACAAGAACCAGGAAAGAGTCGCACAAAAAAATGGCAAATGAGAGTGGGTAGGAAGCTACGCAGTCGAAGAGAAGAGAATAAACTAGACAATAGAAGAGCAGCGAGTAGTGTTATAAGCTTTGTCAATGACAAAGAAGACAGCCAGCGTGGCACTACGGCGCGAGAATGCCTCCTGGACATCCAGGCTAAATGAGACAAAGGTATCCAGAACACTGCGAAATAGGCGGAAACCAGCCGTCCCGTCATGGAATGGGACTTGTCGAGAGAACGCGAAGGGGCCACACTCTCAGGGATTAGGTATGAACAGCTGTCTTGGAAGTGGGCGTAGGAAGAAACGTCTGAAGGGTCAGAGTCCTGCTTGAACACAGGCACAGCAATTGCTCTACGCGAGGCGGAAGTGTTTTTTTTTAAGAGCTCATCTGGCGACTGCCTAATTGGGCATTAGTCGCCGTATTCAACATTGCCTAAAATTAAGCATCATTAAAAGAGGGTGGTAAAAAAAGAAATAAAAAAAAACAAAAGAAAAAAGAAAAAAAGGTAATAAGAAGGAAGCAAGCTTGGGCTCCCCCCGGCGCAGGAATATGGGACCTACTAAAATAAGAACTAAAAACAAAACAAAAACAACTATTTAAATAAAGGGGAGAAGGCCGGCCTACTCCAAAAAGTCTAAAAGTACACAGGTCGATGTGAACGAACTCGTCCACAGTACAAGGGACAGGCGGTAGCGACCCCGCCCATCCCGGTACCGAGACAGGTAAGGTACGCCGAGATCGCCCAGACTAAGACATTCAACAAGAATGTGCCGAATAGTCTGGGGGACAACACAGTCTTCACAGTAGGGCGCATACGAACGCTCCATCAAATGGCGGTGTGTCCCTGGAGTGTGTCCAATTCGGAGACGACAGAAAGCAACCTGAAGCCTTCGCGGCATTGGGGGGTAGGTCCATGGGAAAAGTTGCGGCGCAATGGCACGCAACTTTACGTTCCCTTCGACCATCTCCCATCTTCTTTGCCAAGCAGCCCGAACAGCTGCTCGTATTCCTGCCATGCAGTCGGTGTGAGGAAGAGCAAAACGCTGGTCCGGTCGCAGAGGAATCGCGGACTCTTTGGAGCGCTCATATCCCACAATTCCTACATGTCCAGGAACCCAGCAGAAAATAATCTCGACATCCGCCCGGCTTGCCAAAACCGTGGCGTCACGGATATCGCGAACCAAGGGATGCGGAAATTCCAATGCACCGAGAGCACTCAGGGCGCTTTGTGAGTCGCTATAGATCACAATCCGGTCCCCGAAGTGGACACTTCGCGTAATCTCCTGTACCGAGTTATGTACTGCCACCAGCTCGGCCGTGAAGACAAACGCAGCGCCTGGCAGAGCCCCGCTGAATTGAAACAGAAGGGGATACGGCGTGGAAGCCGATCCCCTCTTGGGACTTGGAGCCATCCGTATACACTGGCACGGTTCCAGCGTGAAAAGAGGTGTGCTCCAAACAGGTCGAACGCAATACTCTCGGCGCTGTGCAAGCTTTGGGAGCAGAGGTATGGCGACGAATAGCCAAATGTGATACCCTCCAGGGTGGCGTCCTGGGCAAAACTAGGGGCACCATTGGCTCGAGAGCTATACCTAGCTCTCAAGGGAGTTTCCTGGCCCTAAATCCAAAGGGGTTAGGGTATGACTGGCGTCTCTCGGCGGCATAGGCACCGTCGAAATCAGCTGCGGATGCAGTGAGAGCTGTTGGAGATTGAGGGAGACGCCAGGCTCGCGAGTACAAGCGAATAATACACTGTACACGGCGTAGAGCGAGTGGCATCTCTCCAGCATCGACTAGTAGGCTCTCAATGGGGAAAGTGTGGAAGGGACCGGTCGCAAGGCGAAGGCCGGTGTGGTGGATCGAGTCCACCGTCCGCAATACACGCTCGGCTGCGGATGCATATAACTCGCATCCGTAGTCGAGCTTCGAACGAACAAAGAATCGATACAAAAGTAAGGCAGTAGCCCTATCAGCGCCCCAAGCGCTGAACGTCACGGAACGGAGAATATTCATGGCGCGGGTACAAGAGACCCTAAGACTGCGAATATGAGCCTCCCAGGTGAAGCGTCGGTCAAATACAAGACCAAGGAAACGGTGCGATTCAACCACTTCCAGGAGTACCCCATTAAGAAACAATTCTGGGTCAAGGTGGAGCCGTGGATGGCAGGAGAAGTGCACCACCTTAGTCTTGGCCAAGGAAAACCGCGTGCTTCGAAATATACCGGAACCTAGCCCGACGAAATTCAGCGACAGTGAAATCGTTCGGGTGGCGCTTAGAGCGCATGTTGGCATAACGCTTCTTCTTGAGGGCCGTCTCACACTCGGCCGACCACCACGGGAGTGGTCGGCATGCAAAACTGCCAGACGTTCTGAGAATAGTAGTCAGGCCCACGGCAATGAGGTTGCCGGAAAAGAACTCAACGCCCTCATCTACCGACCTAAACTCCTCGACTGAGATAGAAAATTCAGTCATTTCCTAAAATGCAGGCCACCGCGCCCGCGCCAAGCGGGATCTAGGGCGGCAGCCGCCCAGAAAATGATATTTGAGTGGGAAAGTGATCACTACCATGGAGGTAATCGACCACCTCCCAATCAAAATCATGCTGTGCATCCGGAGAGCACAGAAATAGATCAAGGCAAGAAAATGAAGCGGTTCTCGGGCAGTGATGCGTAAACTCATCCACATTTAGGACAACGATCTCAAGCTCTTTGATCAGATAGGCAAGGACTTGTCCTTTGGAATTTATTGAGTAGTCTACCCAGAGAAGGTGTCTGCCGTTCAGATCTCCAAGCAAGAGAAAGGGCCTCGGCAACCGTGCCACGACGCAGCGGAAGTATCCCACGTCGAAGTCAACTAATGGTGGAATGTACGCAGAAATAACAGTATACCTCTTATTCAGGTGAAGCTGCACAGCCACTGCCTGAAAGGAGGTATCTAAAGTGAAAAGAAGAACGGAGACATCATGCCGGTTGTAAACCGCGCATCCCCCAGCCTGGCCCTCATCTCGTAGTGGTGGGGTCGCAAAACCCATATACCCGGGGAGGGCGGGCAGGACGAGACGAGCCTCTGCAGCTCCTCCCAGTTGGCCGGAGTCCACGGCAATTCTTGTGAAGGAATATGCCCTCCAGGCCTAGCTCGGAGGAGACGCGGAGGCCCTCTTCGCACAGAAGACCCTAACAGGAATGGCCGTACGCTTCCCGGAGGCAGAACTCTGGGCGCTGTTGGCTGGACAATACGCTGAATGCGCTGTCGCCTTTGAGGACTTATTGGGGGAGGTTGGGCTCGCCATGCGAGTCTTTTCCTCCCTCCTCCTCGAAACCTTAGGCGGGCGTCGCGGCTTCGGAGGCGGGGGACGGCCCTCTTTTCGGGGATCCATCGTCTCCGAGCCACCCAGCGCACCACTAAGCATGGGCGAAGGAACCGAAGCTCCTTTGTTGCTGTCCTCCTTTCAGAGGGCAGCTTTAGGAACCCTGGAAGATGGCCTGGCGACCAACTTCAGGGGTGTTGCCTCCTGTAAGTTTCGCCTTACGGGAAACGGTCACGCTGGGGGAACCCTGGTTTTAGCCGGGGCTGGGTGTGAACCCTTTGTGCTGCCAGCTTTACCGGTGGAGCGCCCGGGTTGAGTAGAGCCCGCAGAAGGGCTCCGAATGGGCGCGGAAACAACCCTGCTCGTTCGTCTGGATGGGCCAGGAGCAGAGGTCTGTCTTTCTTAGCTTTGAGGCGTAAGACGTCCCAGGCAGAGCCGGGCGCGCCAGGAGCAAGTCTTTAGCCTCGCTGAATGATAGACGATCCTTGGCCCGAACGGCCAGGATTTCTTTCTCAAGGAGATATGCACCACATTGCTTCGAAGAAGCGTGGTGCGGCTCTCTTCAATTAACACACTTGGCCACACACGATTTAGACTTATCGTGTGCGGCCTTGGAGAATTTACACAGACTGGGTGACCCCGACTTTGCACGTGTCTACATGACCGATTCGTATGGCCGAAGCAGTCTCACTAGTAGCACCTCTGCGGCATTGGCACGAATGCCTTCACGCGGTAGTGACACCAACCAGCACTCATTAACTCAGTGAGTTTGTCACGGTCAACCGTGACGAAGAGTGTAGGGGTGAGTCTTGAGGTCCTTCCTTGTTTTCTCATCAAACCTTCGACTTTGACCGCTTCCCGCTCGACCAGCTCTAAGGTGATGTCATATATGGAGTATTTTACGAGTTCCCTCGCGTAGAGCACTCCTTTCACGAAGTTCATGGTAGAGTGCGGCGTCATAGTCACAGGCGTGCCATCAGGTGTCCGAAGGGCACTAATCATGGCCGCGTCGGAGGGATTTGACGCATTCGCCAAAAGTCTCCCGTCCGAGAAACGGGTCACCTTCAGCTCTCTACCAATCAGACTAGCTAAAGCTCTCCTCTGATGGATCATGTTGCCCTTAGCCATGATGGTGTCATCAGTAGAGCAAATAACGAGGAAGCGTTTGAAGCCAGCAGGCTCGAAAACGCTGGGTAATCTCTGAATGAGAGGCCCCGATATAATCGAGGCTCCGCTCAGCGCACTAGCACTATTGGTCTTAGTCAGGGGCTCTGCACCGCGGGGGGGCCGGATGTGCCGATCTTGGCTTGGTCGCTTAGCAAAGTAGCAGCAGACTCATCCGTCCCCGCAGCCCCCGCGGATGGAGAGGAGCCATGAGTCTTTTTTTTCTTTTTAGGAGAGGAGGGCGGGGAACGAACCTGCTCCTCCCCTCCACCGGCAGAAGCCTTCAGGACAGATGGACCGGCCTCAGCAAGGTCCTTCTCCGAGATGGAAAAGGTCCTGGCAGTCGCAGGGGCACCGGTCAGGGGAGATCCCTCCCCTCCTTGTACTGCCTTGGAAACCCAGGCCGTTTAAGGAGGACCTTTCATAGGGGCGGACTCGAGTTCGGTGTTTGGCGCCGAGCCCGGATTCGCTCCCATGGAAGGCCCTACCGTATGAGGCTGGGTTGCCTCAAGGACCATGTCTATCTCAAGGTGAGCCTCCAGTTGGCCATCTCCCCTCCCAGAATATCACTGATCCCATTGGCAGCGCTGTCACAAGTCGAGTCTGGGGAGGCACAGGCCTTGACCCCGTCAAGGTTCAATATTCTCGCCAGCAGGTATTTTGAGGGAAGCGACCGATGGGGCCTGGCTTCCGTCTCTCCATAAGCGGGTTTGCCCTACCGAGCCGCTTCAATGGGGAGCGGTTGGCTATGGGCTGCCTGCTGGCTTTCTTGGCAGTCCCCTTTGAAAGTAAAGGGGTGGACTGCCGATGGGAAGAGGGAGGTGCCCGAGAGCACCTCCAGACAAGGGAGTGAGGGGGAGTCCCCTACACCCGTAGGCAAAGAAGAGGAGTAAGCCTCCTCTCCGGTTAGATAGATTTGGAGTGTTCTCTGCGAGACCACAGGGGAGGGGGGGACCTCCATTTTTTTCTGTGGAGCTGCCCGAGGGCGGCTCCGACGATGGACAAGGGGAAATTGAGGGGAGATTTATTTTTTTTGTATCATCATTGGGCATGGTGACCCTACCTTTTTACGGGAGGCAATCGCTCATCAACCCTCGCAGCAGCCCGCCCTGCAAAGCGTGCGTACGGGGCTGGCAGAACAAGATGCCGCCATTCAAGGCCACCCCTCCCGCATGGTGGCCTCGCAGTCCCTCAGCATGGCGGCTCCACCTTAGACACGGCATAAAATGTATCGTGTTTGAAAATAGAAAGGAAGAGGAGGTGAGGAAGATGTGGGTGAGGATAAAGCGGGTTATTTAAAAAGCCACCATCCCAAAATGGAGCTCAGGGGTGAAGGATCATTGTCCCCTCCCCCCTCAGCCCAGATCCGGGATAGTTGGCTGAGAAGAAGGTCAGCATCTACCCTGTGAAATTAGAGGCTGACCAGAGAAAGTTGTAGGAGAGGTTGTATGAAAAGCAAGGAAACAGGGGGGAAAAGACAAGTGTGTGAAGGAAGGAGAAAAGGCTAAGCTGGGGTCGGACGGGGTGCTGAGTCCCGTCAGCACGGCGGCCAGAATGGCACATCGCCGCGCTCCTTACGGGGCCAGAAGGAAGAAGCGCCGATAGGTGTTGAATGAGGCAGTAGAACATTCCGTCAAGACCAAAGGCCACTAGTGGGTTGACAGGATGAAAGGCATGCAATAGTGAAGAGCTGGTTTTATTCCTCATTACTAGTGGAAGGGAAGGGTTGAGAGTGGGTTGTTCGACGATGAACGAAATTGGGTCGAAATGGAGTGCCATCTTCTCGACAACCACTTCTTTAAATAATAATTAGGTGCCTCATTGAGGACAGGTTGGCGTAAGAAACAGCGTGCCTCTTTACATTTTTTTTTTTTAAGAGCTCATCTGGTGACTGCCTACTTGGGCATTAGTCGCCGTATTAAAACTGGCCTAGTTCTAGGCTACTTTAAAATAAAATTAGAGAGAAAAAAGAAACACCCCAAAAAGGGGGAAAGGAAGCAAGCTGGTGCGTCAGGGAGAGGTCCCCCCGGAGCAGGAGCGTGAAACCAAAATGGAAAACAAAAAATAAAAAAAAAATGCAAAAAACAAAACAAAACAACAAAAAACAAACCTTGCAAAAAATAGGGAGAAGGCCGGCCTCCCCCTAGAAGTCAACAAGTCCACAAGTCAATGTGCACGAATCTGTTCCGAGTACAAGGGACAGGCGGTAGCGACGCCGCCCATCCCGGTACCGGGAAAGGTATCGTGCGCGAAGATCACCCAGACTGGGACATTCGACAAGAATGTGCCGAACAGTCTGGGGGACGACGCAGTCGTTGCAATAGGGCGCAGGCGAGCGCTCCATCAAATAGGGATGCGTCACACGAGTGTGTCCGATTCGGAGACGACAGAAAGCAACCTGAATCCGCCGCTGCATTGGGGGATAGGTCCATGGGAACAGTCGCGGCGCAATGGCACGCAACTTTAAGTTCCCTTCGACCGTCTCCCATCTTCTTTGCCAAGCAGTCCGAAGAGCCACCCGTATTCCTGCCATGTAGTCGGTGTGAGGAAGAGCGAAACGCTGTTCCGGTCGCAGAGTCCTCGCGGACTCTTTGGCGCCCTCATCGGCGCGCTTATTCACCGCAATTCCTACATGTCCAGGAACCCAGCAGAAGATAATCTCAACATCTGCCTGACTCGCCAAAACCATGGCGTCACCGATATCGCGAACCAGGGGATGCGGAGATTCCAATGCCCCGAGAGCACTCAGGGCGCTTTGTGAATCGCTATAGATCACAATCCGGTCTCCGAACCGGGCACGTCGCGCAATCTCCCGTACCGAGTGGTGTATTGCCACCAGACGCAGCGCCTGGTAGAGCCCCGCTGGCTTCAAACAGAGGGGATACGGCGTGGAAGCCGACCCCCTCTTGGGACTTGGAGCCATCCGTATACACTGGCACGGTTCCAGCGTGACACGATGTGCGCTCCAAAAAGGTCGAACGCAATACTCTCGGCGCAGTACAAGCTTTGGGAGCAGAGGCGTGGCGACAAATAGCCAAATGTGGTACCCTCCAGGGTGGCGTCCTGGGCAAAACCAGGGGCAACACCGGCCCGAGAGCTATATCTACCTCTCGAAGGAGTTTCCTGGCCCTAAACCCTAAGGGCTTAGGGTATGACTGACGTCTCTCGGCGGCATAAGCACCATCGAGATCAGCTGCAGATGCAGTGAGAGCTGTTGGCGACTGAGGGAGACGCCGGGCTCGCGTGTACAGGCAAGCGATGCCCTGTACACGGCGCGGAGCGAGTGGCATCTCCCCAGCATCGACCAACAGGCTCTCAATGGGGGAAGTGCGGAAGGCACCGGTCGCAAGGCGAAGGCCGGTGAGGTGGATCGAATCCACCTTCCGCAATAAACGCTCGGCTGCGGATGCATAAAACTCGCATCCGTAGTCGAGCTTCGAGCGAACAAGGATCGATAAAAAAGTAAGGCGGTAGCCCTATCAGCGCCCCAAGCGCTGAACGTCACGGAACGGAGAATGTCCATGGCGCGGGTACAAGAGACCCTAAGGCTGCGAATATGAGCCTCCCAGGTGAGGCGTCGGTCGAATACAAGACCAAGGAAACGGTGCGACTCAACCACATCCAGGCGCACCCCATTAAGAAACAAATCTGGGTCGGGGTGAAGCCGTGGATGGCGGCAGAAGTGCACCACCTTAGTCTTGGCCAAAGAAAACCGAAACTTGTGCGCTTCGGCATAGCGAGGGACGCGGTTCAATGCCTGTTGGAGTCGACGCTCCAGAATTGGCATCTGGGCCGCGCAAAAAGAGATCGAAAGGTCGTCCACGTAGAGCATAGCGAGAACATCTTTCGGCAGCACCGAGGTGATGCCGTTGATGCTCAGGGCAAAGAGTGTGACACTAAGGACACTTCCCTGCGGGACACCCTCTTCCTGCTCCTTTGGGCCAGAGAGGGCTCCCCCCCCCGTACGCGGAATCGACGATCTCGCAAAAATTCAGATATAAACATTAGGAGTCGTCCCCTTGTCCCCATCGTGTGGCTAAGTATCCATGATACCGTATCGCCATGCGGTATCATAGGCCTTCTCCAGATCGAAAAAGACCGTGGCGTAGTGCTGTCTACGAAGGAAAGCCTCGCAGACGGCATTTTCCAGTCGGAGCAGAGCATCCGACGTGGAGTGGAACTTGAGAAAGCCGCACTGTGCGGAAGACAGATGGCATCCGCTGTCCAGGAAAAAGGCTAGTCTAACATAAACCAATTTCTCCATCAACTTGCACACGCAAGAGGTTAGAGAGATTGGGCGGAAACCGGTCGGAGTAGAGTGATCTCTTTCCGGCTTGCGAAAGGCGAGCACAGTAGCAATTCGCCAGGAGTCTGGGAGAAGACCTTCCACCCAGATCCTGTTGAACAAATCTAACAGAAAGGCCATGCCTCGCTCACCCAGGTGTCGAAGCATAGCGTACGGGACATCGTCTGGACCATGGGCGGTGTCCACGCACGAAGCGAGAGCAGAACGCCACTCACTCACATTAAACTTGTCGTTGAAGGGTTCTCCGCCTCTGGAGGTAAAGTCCAGCCGGCGGCCTTCCGCGACATCACGACGTGCATTGAATGCTGGTGGAGCAGCATCCCGGCTAGAGAATGCGGAAAAAGCGGTCGCTAAGGATTCGCCACGGACGCAGGGTCCGAGATTGCGGTCCCATTCTCCTGGAGAACGGAAGGGGGGTCCTGCGAGAACTTGCCCCGAATCCTTTTGACTCGCTTCCACACCTCAGTTAAAGGGGTCTTCCCGTTAAGTGAAGACACGTATGCCCGCCAAGAAGAGCGGCGGGCGTGCTTCGAAATATACCGGAACCTAGCCCTAGCCCGACGAAATTCAGCGGCAGTGAAATCGTTCGGGCGGCGCTTATAGCACATGTAGGCATAACGCTACTGTTTGAGGGCCGTCTCACACTCGGCCGACCACCATGGGAGTGGTCGGCGTGCAAAACGGCCAGACGTCCTAGGAATAGTAGTCAGGCCCACGGCGATGAGGTTGCCGGAGAAGAACTCAACGGCCTCATCTACCGACCTAAACTCCTCGACTGAGATAGAGAATTCAGTCATTTCCTGAAATGCAGGCCACCGCGCCCGCGCCAAGCACCACCGAGGTGGTCTCTCAGGCGGCAGTTGCTCTGAAAATGATATTTGAATGGGAAAGTGATCACTACCATGGAGGTCATCGACCACCCCCCAATCAAAATCAGGCTGTGCATCCGAAGAGCACAAAGATAGGTAAAGGCAAGAAAATGAAGCGGTTCTCGGACAGTAATGCGTAAACTCATCCACGTTTAGAACACCCATCTCAAGCTCTTCGATCAGATCGGCAAGGACTTGTCCCCTGGGATTTATGGAGTAATCTCCCCAGAGAGGATGCCTGCCGTTCAGATCTCCAAGCAAGAGATAGGGCCTCGGCAACCGTGCCACGACGCGGCGGAAGTCCCCCGCGTCGAAGTCAGCTGACGGTGGAATGTACGCAGAAATGATAGTATACCTCCTATCCAGGTGCAGCTGCACAGCCACTGCCTGAAAGGAGGTATCTAAAGAGAAAGGAAGAACGGAGACATCATGCTGGGTGTAAACCGCGCATCTCCCAGCCCGTCCATCCCGCGGTGGTGGGGTCGCAAGACCCTTATACCCCGGGAGGACAGGCAGGGGGCACGCGCCTAGCATGGTCTCCTGCAAAAAGATAGCTAACGGGGAATGGGACGAGACGAGCCTCCGCAGCTCCTCCCAGTTGGCCCGGAGTCCACGGCAATTCCATTGAAGGAATATGCCCTCCAGGCCTAGCTCGGAGGAGACGCGGGGGCCCTCCTCGAACTGAAGACCATCACGGGAATGGCCGTACGCTTCCCGGGGGCAGAACCCCGGGAGCTGTTGGCCGGACAAAGCGCTGTCGCCTTCGAGGACTTATTGGGGGAAGTTGGGCTCGCCATGCGAGTCTTTTCCTCCCTCCGCCTCGAAACCTTAGGCGGGCGTTGCGGCTTCGGAGGCGGGGGGCCCTCTTTTCGAGGAACCACCGTCTCTGAGCCACTCGCTCCACCTCGAAGCGTAGGCGAAGGAGCTGAAGCTCCTTTGTTGCTGTCCTCCTTTCGGGGGACAGCTTTAGGAACCCTGGAAGATGGCCTAGCGACCATCTTCAGGGGTGTTGCCTCGTGTAAGTCTGACTCATTGGAGGCGCGTGGCCGTTTCGCCTTGCGGGAAACGGTCACGCTGGGGGAAGAGGGAGGAGCCCTGGTTTTAGCCGGGGCTGGGTTTGAACCCGTTTTGCCGCCAGCTTTACCAGGGGAGCGCCCGGGTTGGGTAGAGCCCACAGAAGGGCTTTGAATTGGCGCAGAAACAATCATGCTCGTTGGCCTGGATGGGCCAGGAGCAGAGGGTGCCTTCCTAACTACTGAGGCATATGACGTCCCAGGCAGAGCCGGGCGCGCCAGGACCAAGTCCTTAGCCTCGCGGAATGAGAGTCTATCCTGGGCCTGAACGGCCAGGATTTCTTTCTCAAGGAGATATGCACCACATTGCTTCGAAGAAGCAGGGTGCGGCTCTCCTCAATTGACACACTAGGCCACATACGATTTGGACTTATCGTGTGCGACCTTGGAGCAATTTACACTCACTTCGGGTGACCCCGACTTTGCACGTCTACATGAGCGATTCGTATGGCCGAAGCGGGGACAGTAATAGCACCGCCGCGGCAGTGGCACGAATGCCTTCACGCGGTAGCGGTACCAACCGGCACGCACCGACTCAGGGAGCTTGTCACAGTCGAACGTGACGAAGAGTGTAGGGGTGGGTCTAGAGGCTCCTCCCTGTTTTCTCATCACACGTTCGACCTTGACCGCCCCATGGTCGGCCAGCTCTAGGGTGATGTCCTCAATGGAGTAGTCAACGAGTTCCCTCGCATAAACTACTCCTTTCACAAAGTTCATGGTAGAGTGCGGCGTCACACTCACCGGAGTGCCATGAAGTGTCCGAAGAGCACTTATCTTGGACGCCTCGGCGGGATTCGCCGCATTCGCCAGAAGGCTCCCGTCCGAGAAATGGGTCAACTTCGGCTCTCTACCAATTGCACTAGCTAATCCTCTCCTTTGATGGATCTTGTTGCCCTTGGACAACATGGTGCCATCAGTGGAGCGAATAACGAGGAAGCGTTTGAAGCCAGCGGGCTCGAAAACGCCAGGTAACCTCTGAATGAGGGGCCCCGATTGCATCGAGGCTCCGCCCTGTGCACTCTTGGTATTAGTCTTAGTCAGGGGCTCCGCAACCGGGGGGGGCAGAGGTGCCCATCTTGGCTTGGTCGCTTGCCAGAGTGGCAGCAGACCCATCCGTCCCCGCAGCCCCCGCGGATGGAGAGGAGCCCCGAGTCTTCTTCGTCTTTTTCTTTCTTGGAGAGGAGGGCGGGGAATGAACCCGCTTCTCACCTCCGCCGGCAGAAGCCCCCATGCCAGATGGGCCGGCCTCAGCCAGGTCCCTCTCCGAAATGGAGAAGGTCCTGGTAGTCGTAGGGACACCTGTCGGAGGAAATCCCTTCCCTCCTTTTACTGCCTCGGAGCCCTCGGCCGTTTGAGGGGGACCTTGCATAGGGGCGGATTAGGGTTCGGTGCTTGGTGCCGAGCCCGGATTCCCCCCCATGGAAGGCCCTACCGTCTGAGGCTGGGTCTCCTCAAAGACCATGTCTATCACAGGAGGGGCCTCCAGTTGGCCATCTCCTCCCAGGACATCGCAGGTCCCCTTGGCAGTGTCGCCAATCTTGTGTGGGGAGGCACAGGCCTTGACCCCGGCAAGGTTGAAAATTCTTGCCAGCAGGTGTTTTGAGGGAAGCGACCGAAGGGGCCTAAGTTCCCTCTTTCCCCTAAGCGGGTTTGCCCTACCGAGCCACTTCGATGGGGAGCGGCTGGCTTTCTTGGCAGTTCCCTTGGAAAGAAAAGAGGGGAGTGCCGCTGGGAAAAGGGAGGTGCCCGAAAGCACCTCCAGACAAGGGGGTGAGGGGGAGTCTCCTGCACCCGTAGGTGAAGGAGAGGAGTAAGCCTCCTCTCCGGTTAGAGAAATATGGAGGGTCCCCTGCGCAGGCACAGTGGGGGGGAATTCCATTTTTTTGGTGGAGCTGCACGAGGGCGGCTCCGTCGATGAGCAAGGGGGAATTAGGGGGAGATTTTTTATTTTCTCATCATTGGGCATGGTGACCCTATTTGTGCTACGGGACGCAATAGCTCATCACCTCTCGCAGTTGCCCGCACTGCAAGAGGTGCTTACAAGCCCGGCAGAGCCAGGCGCCGCCATTCGGGACCACCCCTCCCGCCTGGTAGCCTGGCAGTCCATCGGCATGGCGGCTCCACCTTGGACACGGCGTAAAATTGATAGAATGTGAAGAGGAGAGGGAAAGGGATGTGAGGAAGGTATGGGTGGGGATGAAGCTGGTTGTTAAAAAAAAAACATCCCGAACCGGAGCTCAGGGGTTAGGGAAAAATGTCCCCTCCCCCCTCAGCCCCGATCCGGGGTGGTTGGCTTGAGAAGAAGGTCAGCATCTACCCTGTGAAATTAGAGGCTGACCAGAGAAAGTTGTGGGAGAGGTTGTATGAAAAGCGACGAGGTAGGGGAGAAATCGGGCTATCTGAAGGAAGGAAGAGAGGCTAGGCTGGGGCCGGACGGAGCGCTGGATCCCGTCAGCACGGCGGCCAGGATGGCAAATCGCCGCGCCCCTTACGGGGGTGCCTCTTTACAACGTCGTAGAACTCATCTTGCCAGGGTCATCTGTATTTTATGTTGAGGAAGAGGGGAGCGGTAGTATTGGCGAGTTGCTCGCTTATTAGCTCGAAATGCCCCACTACACTGAGGATACTACTCAGGAACGGCCCGATGGTGGGCTGTGCCAGAAGAGTGGAAAGATGAGAAAATTACTGAGTTAGGAAGGTTAGGGCTTCATCAACCGTGCAGAAATCATACACCCTATGAGAGCAAGCTGTGCCGGGAGAGAAACCGACCCAGTCTGCTCTCATAAAGTGTCATCTGTTTCGCGACAAAAGGGCAGATAATCCACAAATCTGTGTACACTAACCCGTCCCGAGTACAAGGGATAAGTGGTGACAACCTCGGGACAGGTAACGTGCGGGAAGATCACCCAGACTGGGACTTTCGACAAGAATGTACCTAATAGTCTGGGGGGACAACGCAATCGTCGCAAAAAATTGCGATCCATTAGAAAAGATGAATAAAGTGAAGTGTCTGTAGAAGGGTGTTCATGGGTGGGCGAGCTGGTGTTTATACCTGAGGACAGCTGAGCGGCAGTCGTCCCAGGCGGGCTCCCTGCTCTTGAAATATCCTAACAAGAAGGGTGTAGGGACCTGAAGGATAAGGTTACGGATAGAGTCAGAAGGACGGTTGTGAGAACAGCCATCGTATGAAGGTCGGTGTAAAGATTCGAGGGTGACATGGGATGATGCCAGGACGAAAATGGCTTTTTCGCCGTGACCAGAATTGCCCCGAGTGGAGAGGAAAGGAAGGTAACCGGAGATCGTAGGCACCTGAAGGCCACCCAGGATTAGTTCCTGTAGACAAATACAATTGAGTTGTTAAAAAGTTAAAAGGAATTTAAGCCTCTCCCAGTTAGCTAGTAAACCGTAGCACTTCGAAGACATAGCAGTTGGAGAAACGAGAGGGGAAAGTATAAAGGAATCGAAACCTAAGCGCTTGGATAAGAATAGATTTCCCGGGAGGATAAGATGTATCAAAGCTTTAGCTACTTTAGGATCACGATAAGAGTGATCTGGGGATGTTGGAATAGGGGTAGGGGTGTAATTTTGGGAGGAGAGCGGCAGTTTAGGTGAAGAACGATTTTTGAAATGAGGAGGCAGTAGAGAAATCAGAGTAAGGTGGGAAGGGGTGGAACAGCAGTGAGAGACGGCCGTTGGAGGGATTTGCTGTGTTGTAGGGTATATGAGTGCAACCTGAGAGGCGTGGGCGGGGGGCTTGGGATGGGGTTTAGGGGTGGGTATGGGAGGGTAGAAATTTTGAGAGGAGCCTTTGGAGTAATTTTGCGGACATGGAAGCTTTTAGGCTGGACCTGGTGGGTATAGTCTTTGTAGCTATAGATTAATAGTGCCCTGGATAGGAGGGGGGGGGGAAGAGGTTCCTCGTGTCTTCTTCCACTGAGGAATGGGTAACTTTGGATAGTGGGGTAGACGGTGCATGTACCTGCGACACGGTATGAAAGTAGTACGTGGCCGTGAAAATATAGAGGGGCGACGTAAGGGTGCTACCATGTACAAGTTGCTTAGGAGGAGAGCTGACCTGGAAGGACTGAAGAATGGTTTCTTTGTATGGAGGGGAAGGGCAGAGCTTCCTCCAGCGATTCGATTTTTTTTCAACTGGGTTCAGTGATGCGGGCAGCAATGGCCGAGGATATAGAAGCCAAGTGGCATTCGGTACTTTGGGGGAAACTAAACTCAAAGGAGTCGGATAGGGAGGAGGGGCGGACGAGACTGCGGTGCCCGCAGAGGGCGTTGCGAGAGTTCAGGTTTGACGGTAGCAGAACGAGATACGTTAGCGTACGAACTTGAGGGTCATGGCGAGCAAGTACTTGCTTCTGGACCTCTCGAGTAGTTAAGAATGTGGTCGGTCTATCAGAGGGGTTGCAATTCCGATTCAACCTTAAAAGGACGAGAATACTGTGTGCTCTACAGACCAGTTTGGACAGTGCGGGTTTGCTTGACAGGTGGGAAGAGACTCATGATTTGAGGGTATGGAAGCCGCTCTTCTAACGATTGATGGGGCAGAGTGAGATTGAGGTTGAATTTGAAAATAAGCGGATGACATTATAAGGAGAATTGGGAGAACGCGTTTGTTTCCGTATAGTTGATGGGGTTTGGGAAGGTCGAGATGAAAATTGGGGAAGGCGGGGACATTGAGGGAAAGGAAGGGGACAGGGGGAGGAGAGCTAGGGGTATAAAGGGGTATGCTTGGTTGGGTCGCAGAGAGCGGTGTGATAGCAAGGATTGTGGGACATTGGGTTGGGATTGGTGAGTAGTCCATATTCGTTGCCAGGTCATTTGCCGTTTTTGTTTTTATTTTTTCACAAACAGAATTGTATTATTTTTTTTTTTCTAATGCGGACCCTTGGCGTTTTGGTACTCTTGCAGCAACACCTGTTTCGTAAGGGGTAATGAATTCCGACTCAGGCACTTCGTAACACGAGCTATTGCAAAAAAAGAAAACAGGATGGAAACCCATACATCCAGTCTGTTTACGGCGACAAGCCCCTGTGAGAAAGCTCAATATGACCAGATTCTAATACTAACCAGTTTGAGGAAATAAAAGCACAGATGGAGTAGAGAAAAATAAAATGACTAAATAAAAAAATAGGAGAATGAGAAGGGCCTGCTTGCCCCCACAGCACCTTCAAAAGCTAGGAGACCGTCCGCAGCCAGCCCAAGAAAGACCGTAAACGAGCAGGTGAACGAAAGTAAAATGAAGACGAGGAAATGAAGTTTCTTTGGAAATCACTCCATCATTCTGAAGGCGAGAAAATTGCATATCTTGGTTGAATTCATTGCAGAGATTTTTCCATAAGACGTTTTTCAATCGGCTATTCTTTTAAATTTGTGGGATCTATACTTACTTTGGGATTTGTAAGTAGACTGAGGTGAACTATACGAAATTGGTTCTCTTGAAGGGAAATTTTATCTTAGAAATTATTTCCGTTTTAGGATATAAGCAAGTCAGGGGGTAATCACATTCCTTTCGACCTTAGGTAACAAAGAAAACTTTTAGTTTATAACAACACATTGTTTATTGCTTTTATAATACAAATATCTACAAGATGGATAATAAATATTTACACAAATTTATATAAAATACTCTTTTTTAGATTTTATATCATATAATCGATTTTTCTTAGCTAATATATGATTGCTAATTTGAAAATTAGTCTATATCTTTGGCTGTTCCTTTAACAGAATATAGCTACGAAAACTTTCCTCTGTTGAAACAATTTTGCATGAACATATCTTTAATACAGACATTTTCATCAAATGAAAACAATTTCCTTAGTGAATTCAAGATCCTAAACACTTCGCCCATCCCGAATTTTATAATAACCGTCTTGGTAATCAATTTTCTCTTAAGTTTCAAGTCATAAAGTCAAAGTTGTTTTTAACATGTACCTAACATAGACTAGGAGTTATATATTCGATTTAATATAAACAGCGTATTAAAAATATGTTCATGAGTAGGACAGGGAGCAAAGAATCGACAATAGAGCATACCTAATTATACACATCATTAAAATTTACATCATATCATTACCATATAGAAATTGGTTCTTTCTTAAGAGAAAATCACAGTGATTTGCGGAGGCAAGTAAGGGGTTCTGGTACCTGTTAAACTATTTGGTTTTGTTGGAACACGGCTCAAAAACTAATAACCAAACATTAAGTTTATTTTTTTTTTTTAATTCTTAGTTTAGAACAAGAGATTGGCTATATTTCATAGTCTCTTGAGTTTGTGGTACCAAAAAGTTGAATAATGCAGAGTAAGATTAGAACTCTTAGCATTTATGAGTATTTAGGGGTAGTTTTATTTAGGTTTAATAGGTTTTTTTTTATCTACCCCAAACTGCCTCATAGGGTGAAACCATCCAAAGCAGTCTTAACCTTTCGATAATAAAAAAATTAAATATCTTTAAAATAAAAAACGATTCACAAAAATAAAATTAGAACGGATTTTTCTCATAACGTACGATACCTAAAAAAAACAAACAAACAAACAAGTGCACAAGTAAATAACTTGCGATTTGAAAAAAAAAAAGAACTACTTGGAAATCGTAGGCTTTGGGATTAATCAACCAATCCTTCTGAGAATTAGAGATTTGGACAGAACCGAGAAAATAGGAAAGAAAAAAACAAAACAAGAGATCGAGAGGGACCAGCCTTCCACAGGCTAAATCTAAATGAGCAAAAATATCACTTATTTCTCTCATCAATTCCAGAAATCCTACCAGTGCTGAATTAAACTCCAGGTCGCTTCCATACGCATAGAAGTAATAAAAAATGGAACCTGGGGATATACGAGCCCCCGGATTACTTTTCCTAAAATACACATCCTTCGTTTTTAAGTCAACCAGGAAGTCTCCCCTGGACAAAGTTTCCTACACTGACGATCTTTCGATCTCAGGTAAAGGAGAAATATCTTGTCTTCGAAGCGACAAAAAAGAAAAAGAAATAAAATAAAAAACACTACACCCCGAATTCCACCTCGAAAATGCGGGGGGAAAAACATAAAAAGGAAGAAAGCGCATTTGAGTTAACTGCAGCCACCTCCTTATATCACAGTCAATTCTAACCCTAACTTAGATTAACACGAAGTTTTAAGGCCGGTCCATTGTACTTGATACTGATCAAAGGTGGACTTATAACTAAGACTGTGGTTGGTTTCACCCCTGTTATTGAGTAATATTTAACAATAAGGTACTATACAAATCTATTTTAATATATATATATATATATATATATATATATATATATATATATTGAATTTTAGGTTCTTAGCTATTTTTTTTTTAGAAGAAACCATCTCGCAATCAAACAACAACCATGCCTTGAAACAAAATTCACCATTTTTGCATTTCCTCCATCATTTCACCCCCCAAAAAATTAACTAGAAGGTCGAGTTGTTTGTATATAAAGTTCCTAAAAGTTTGAAAGAATTTCGAATATACATAACAAATCCCATAAGTCTGGAATCCTAGGAAAAGATAAAAGCAACTTTATGGACGCATTTAGCACCATTACTCCAGATGATACCTTGACGATGCACTTAATTTAGAGAAGTCAATGAATGGTAGACACTGCGAAAGTAATTTAGACAAGTCAAAAGAATGGTGGACACTGAGAAAGTAAATAAAATAAATGAATTCATTTGGTTCACCTTTTATACAGCATTTTCCGTAGAACATCAGACTCCTGGGCAAAATGTATTATATAGGAATCACTCATGGTATAAATGGGTAGTCGAAGTTACAACTTAAACCTTGACTAGAATTCCTGTAGCTCGATTTAAGTAAGTTGTGAAAAAAAAGAGAGATCGCTCGCCACAATTAACTTTAAAAAACAAAAATGCTTTGAGATTTTGAGACGTTTTCATCTTAGCAGCGAAAAGAACAACCAACTAATTTGTGATATCCAGATTTAATTAGTCTGTATGAAAAACAAATACAACCTTAGTAAAAGATAATGTGTGAAATAAGCACCTTTTTCCTATATTGAAAAATCAGTGGTCTCGAAGGACGAGGGGCGTTTGAGCTCGTCTGCTGCACACGAGACTTGGTGGCCCAGAGTGGCGCAGGGGGCACGAAGGCCCCCCCCAACAACAACAAACGAGGCAAATTGTGCTCTCTGGGGGGATGCGTCTTTCGAGGCTGGTGAGAGAAGACAAGAAAGAGCGGCAGGTACATCGCACGGACTCCCCTCTCAATTCATACTCAGGAGGCAGGAGGACGCTCGACGGGGGCAAAGGGGCGATCAAGTGCTACCGCCCCCGGGGCTCTTTGGGACTGGGTAAGGGACCAGGTCCGCCCGCGAATGACCCGGCCCTCTTTGAGCAAAGGCACTCCGACGCTAGGGGAGCGCCGCGGGCCCACCAACTGGACCGAACGATGGGAGCCCCAGAGTGCTAGGACCCCACAAGGACCTTGATGATCGAGTCGAGGTCCTCCTCGTGGCGACGGTGGTGGCCGTCCGGAAAGGACTTGAGAACGTCGTCTGCACTGAGCGAGGGCAGCATTTTCCAATTGGGCCCCAAGGGCGACCCCGCCACGGCGGTCGCGCAAGGGGTGACGGTATTTGTGGGGGCACCGTTCCCGGCCCCATCAGTAACGGAGGCGGTGAGCGGATATGGGAGAGCATTATGGGCGTTCGCGGCCCCGCCCGGGTGGGGGGAAACTGCCCCAGTGGGGCTCGCATCCTCATTGTTCCATTCTTGACACTCGTTGTTGTTCATGGTGTCGAGGTCGGTCTGGGAGGACAGGCTGAGGACAGAGCACCAGTTGATGCCCCCCTCGGGGCGCTCCTCGCACCCCCGTTGGGAAACCGGGGAGTCCTCATCGGGTGTTTCCGAAGTCGGAGTTAGGAGGGGGGCGGTGTGGCGCTCGGGCGGGGGCGAGAAGGGCCGCAGACCCTCCCGTGGAAGCACCCCTTCGAAGGAGAGCGTTGGTTCGTGAGGGGAGTAGGGCGCCGGCGGGTAGGCAGGGTTCGGGGGGTCATTGTTGTAAAGAGAGGCGGACGGCGGGGGCGTGGAGGGTGGTTGAGGCGGGGTTGATATCAAGGTCGGGTGGAACGAGGGAAGAGGACCCACCGCCCCATCCAGGGACGTGTGGTGGTGGAGGTTGGTAGAACCCATGGACGGTATGGTGTCGGGGCAATGGTGAGGGGGCCCGGCCGCCTGGCCGTAAGGAGGCGGCCCCCCTCCCGCGTATGGGTGGGCAAGTATGGCTGCCATGCTCACGCCCTCCGCCTCCATCTCGCGCTCGATGTGGCGCAGCGTGTTGCAGATGAGGACCGAACGGCGGAGGCTGGGCTCCGGGAAGCGGCTGAAGCGGTTCAGCTTCACCATCGACACGTTCAGCACCGACAGCCGCTGCTGTGGGTAGCACGGGGGTCGAGCCCCGCCCCTCGTCGGGTCGCAGATCGGGGACGAGCAACGCGCCTGTGGGGACACGACCCGTCCGTTAGCAGGCGACGAGGAAGACCCCGCCAGGAGGTGGGGGGGATGGCCGGGCCCGGTGGGACGGGCTCCGTTGCCGGGAGGAGGCAGGCCGTACGGGGCTCCGCCCCCCGACGTATAGCCGTAGGTGGAGCAGTTCCCGACGATGCCGTCGCCGCCGTCGTAACTGGCGTACGTGTCGCTCGCCGGGTAGCCGTAGGGCGCTGGTGGTGGCGGGGGGCCAGGCGAGGTGGGCTGGGGCGCTGCAGTGGGGCCTGGCGACGCGTAGTTGGGCCGACTGCCTCCGGGATTGAAATAGGCCCCGGGCTGGCCGTAGGAGGGGGCGGCACCGGAGAAGGATTGGGAGAAGGAGGCGCCATTATAGGAGGAGGGCGAAGTCGTGAAGCAGTCACTGGCATAGGGGCTCGTGTATGAGGGGGGGCCGCCACTCCCGAGCTCAAGGTACGATTTCCCATTTTCGTCGCACTGAATCGACTGGGGCGCAGGGGAGGCGGGCGGGGTGCGAACGCCGCTGGGGCCAGGGCTGGGCGAGATCTCCATGTACTTGTTTGTGGTCGGCTGCGACCCGTCATAGAAAGTGCAGCTCCATGCGGCGCCCCCTGGGGTACCGGGACGGGGCGAGAAGGGGTCCGTGGCCGCAAATGATGATCCTAGGTCGTAAGTGGCTGAGGCGACAGCCGCCGGGTAGACGCTGGTCACGGTCGTGCCCGTCTGGGTGGCTGTTACCGTCGTCAGGACTGGGTCCCCTTTGCCCTCGAGGGGCCGGGGGCCCGATGTCGATCCTCCGACACTGCTGACAAAGCAGGCACTCGACGTACTGGGTGGCGGCAGGGACAGCACTTTGGCCAGAGAAAGCTGGAGTTCGGTCTCGCCAGGAGAGTCGGCGTCCCCGGGAAGCGGATTCTTTGTGGGAATGGTGTCCGTCTCAGACGCGGGTGGGAGAGAGAGGGAGGGGGCTGCCGCGTGGGAGAGCGGTAACGCCGACGAGACGAAGGAAGTCTCATGCGCAACGACTACTTTGACGTCGCCTTCGTCATCCGACGAATTGTCGATAGAATTTCCGTCAATGAAACCGGAATCTTTGTCTTCCTCGTCATCGATGAAGTTTTCTTCGTCTTCCTCATCGTCGTCCTCATCTTCAATGTCGTCGCGGGGGCGGTCGCTGAGGTGAGTATCTTCCTCGCAGTCGCTAGTGCCAACCTCCTCCTCCGGAAGGGGCGTGATTTCACACTCGTCGAAAGCCACCGGGGTAGACGCCAGGGCAGACGAAGACGAGGCAGGCAGGGGCGTCGGAGAGTGAGGGAGGACGTCCTCGGCGCAGAGAGCGTATGGGGGCGAAGTACACACCGCCTTCGAGGGCGATTCCGCCCCGTCATCACCGTCATCGCACCATCGTCGCTTGCCGCTCGCTCTTGGAAGCCCCATCATAGAGTGCTCCTGCAACAAACAAACGCCATTAGTCAGAATCAACCAACGCCACAAGCTTCAAACTACAAACTATTATCCTCTGATTTTGCCTTCAATATGGCAGAGGACTGGTGCAAATTTTAAATCAAGACGACTCTCTCGGGCTACTGCCAATACTTTTAACACCATATCACTACTTCAGTAAAATATACCATACACATACGCCAAATTCTAGATGGTGGACATTACAAGACAAAAAGGCTTCTGGAGACAAGTGTTTTTTCGATTATTTTTAATATTGGTTCTCAGATCCAAGAAAACGACCAAAGAAATGAGCAGATGCGACAACTAATGAAAACCCTCAACTTCCTCAAAACGGAAACCGAAGGGCTGTTGTCCCTGAATTGATCCTAAGAGCACCTACACCAAGGAGCCAGTTGGTCAAGAAGGAAACTCCCAAAACGAGCGATACCACCGAAAAATCCCTAGCGGCTTAATCATCATCGCCAGTCGCCATGACGAGGTCCCACTGAGGAAGTTAACTATCCGACCTCTTTTGGTGAGTTTCTTGAGCGCCGCCTTAATTGAACTTGACTCAGGGCGCTCACGAATCCCCCCCGCCCCGTCAAAAATGAAGCAACAAACGAAAGAAAGGATACGAAAAATATTTAGTCGCACACACACACACACCCACCCCCTTAGGTTGCCCTCCGGTTAAGTGTCCATCCATTCCCTCTTAGGCCGGCAGCTTGGAGGAAAGCGGCTGATTAGACACACGAGATCCATCACTCCCTATATCAGAGAAGGTTTTGTGTCTGTTGTAACTTGTGTCGGGCATGTTATGACGTTGTGGCCCACACATATCACAGACAAGTGCGAGGCCGCATCTAGAGAGAAACACACTTTTAATACAGAAAAAAAATTGAATTTTCAATCCGTGCGCGCGTCGCGAAAATCCGTCTGACGCATTCTGCCCTAGAAAAGACTAGTTTCGTAAAAAAATAATTTTTTCGTATTATAGAATTGTCTAGGCAAATTAATTCAGCAAAAAAGATGAGGGATAGGGGATAAAAAAAAAAGGCAACAGGCCTAATACAAGGGATGAAGAGCGCGGGAAAACTGCGCCCAGGTTACATTTACAACCAACGAGAAGACGACCAAAATAGCGCGAATGAACGTGGAGAAACTCAGTCAGGAAATTGTAGAAAAGGAGTTAGCAAAGTGATGCAGTGGGGAGTTAAAAGAAGAAACTCCGTCCCCCCAAATTTTCAATTTAAGCGACAACCAACGAGGGCATCGTTCGCAGAAAGTCTATAAGGATTGGTGAAGATGGAGGTGATAATGTACGGGAGTCGCAGATCCTCCTCCAGGCATTGGGGTTGGGAAGGCACGCAATCTTCCAGATGCAACATGTTGACCCATGTTAAACACTGGGGCAGGGAGGGCGCGTCATTCCCCTAGGTTTCTGGTGTAGCAGGGCGCCTCTTCCGGGGCTCTCGAGGGTAATGTTTAGAACTGGGCCGTCGCATTGCGTCACTAGACCCCCCCCCCTCCTTTTTTACAAGACTCCACCTCGGTCCATAGAGGGAGGAGGTCAGACCGAAGAAGAAAAATGTATACGAAAGAGATCAAAGGATTAGGAGTTCGAAGTGTAATCCAATGAGGGCACGCTGGCAACGGAATAGGGAGATATCAGAAAGATGATAACCCCCTCCCACATCTACAATAAGGGTCACCATAGCAACATTGCATCATTCTGAATGCTGGGGACCGGAGGGTACATTATCACAAACTTGTATAAGAAGGGAGTCAAAAGTACGAGCTTCTTGCGGGGTCGTTTCCAAGGATACGGGCGAGAATCGTCGAGCTGATTTCGATCCGTGGCCACCTGACCTCACTCACCCAGGGGGCAGGGGGTGAGGACAGGTGCCACTAGAGGACGGAGGGGGGACTGACGTCACCGGTAAGGCGCCAATCACGCAGGACAGAAACGGGTCACGCACGTAAAGTGCCACGTGACTTCGACCACCAATCGATTTTCGGTGAAAATTAAGGTGTTGACTTTCCCCTATGGGGGAGTGGAGAACCCCTACCCTTCGCTATGGTTTTGGTTTGGTTGCTATCGCTACGGAAAACGGCCTAGCCATTATTTCCCCGACTGCCGCCGGTCACCCTCCGTCGGATCTGACGAAGTTCGTAGAATTAAACTCCCTGAGTTTTTCTTATAATAAGACGTCCTTGTTTTGGTGCAGGTAGGTGTCCTTGATATCCTCGATCCTGCTTCTTATGGAAGGGAGGTTGTCACCAATCACCCTTTTTTAATTATCGACCACGTCTCGACTAAATGAGAATCCCTTCGTTGGCTTACAAAAAAATATAGTCCAATATTTTCAAGTGTTTCATGCAACCTATTCCAATAATACACCATAATTTGCCTGCCATGTTTATTGATACATCTATGTTCAGGTGAAACGTGGAATCACGGTCCCTTTCGAGTACAAAAACCCTGTCATTCTTAACCCTTTTCACTAATTCCTATTTATATCCATCATGTCTTTACCCTCTTCGTATCGTCAGTTGCTCCAGCCCCCCATCCCAATTAAAAACATCTTATATTTTACTTCGCCTGCTCATCTGCGTGTACCGTAGATTTGCCTTCTTCTCAACACAATCGATAAATGATGTTAAACTCACGCTCGTGTGCATTGGCCTAGTCTTTCCTCTCCCAATAAAGAACCGTTCGGCTTCAATCTTGAGGGTTTGTGAAACAAATTAAGGTACCTACAATTAAGCATCCATTTGATTTAAAGAGAAGACTGGCTGCAGCCTATGGGTAGCGCAACAGTTGATGGACGTAGCCCAAACGTATTAAACAGCGCTGCAGTTATTCCCTTTCAAACTCAATTTTTTGAGGAAAAGTAATCCAGAGTATGAGTGAGGACAATAAAAAAAACTGTCGTTGGGATGCAGATACAGGTATTCCTCAACTTTGCAATGGACGGACTTATTTTTAAATCAAAATAGCAATAGCATGTAACTTGCAATATATGTCTATATACTTCAAAACAAAGTGAAAGAGTCAAAACAGAAAAATAGAAAATAATGTTGAAAATAAAAATATATTTACCATTAATGGTTGAGTTGAAAACAAATAGGGACGAACCAAAGTTCGGAAGGAAACACAAAATTATGATACATTGATCCTTTATAGATGCTATAGATGAGCAAGAGGTTACTATGCAAACAGGGCAATCAATTTCTAGTTGTGCTACAGAAGAACCGCATGGAGCCGTTGTTTTTCAAAGTATCAATTTTTGAAGGTCGCTTTGCTCTTTCCACATTTAGATTAATTTCTTTGAATGCCTGCGATCTTTTACCCATATCAAACGCAATCGCCACTCATTTTAACTAAAACTATTGGGAAGTTTTTTTTCAGTGTTTGAGCTTTCTGGAATTTTTTGTTTATCATTCGACAATTTATCAAACTCAACTAGGTGAACTAATGAACATATCTCGCTTGCTATCCAACCACCAATGTACTTCGGTCTATTTCCTTAGTCCTGCATCACTATAGATGAAATTTTCAATTTCTTCCATATGTCAGTTATCCAATGTCATTACTACTGCTTTGCACAAGAACTGTTCTAGCACATGAAATATTCGTTCTAAAGCTCTGAGCATTTAACTACATTTATAGTCATCAACAGCCTAAACAAATATAATGAGTATTAGATAGCAAATGCCTCAAACCATAGCCAAAACGCCGTTATCCATGAATTGAACAATCAATGGTGTTTGGGGGAAAGATCACTAACGTTATAATTAGTCCTCTAAGAGCGGGTATTCAGAAGCGTTATCTAAAAAAAAGAAACCCAGGATTTTCTTCATTATGCAATATTCTCATACTTGGAGAATAGAATAGGTCTAAATACCAATCCTCAAACAATAGTATCTTCATCCATGATTTCATATTATAACATAAAACACTGGAGACGAAGACATGTTTATATTTTATCTGGGGAATTCTCAGAATGAATAACGAAATGTTTAAATTTTAACCTATTCACCCAGAGAAATGGTTGTGGATTCGAATGTATGGATGGTTCCAACATACGCAACCATAATAAAGGAGACGCAACACTAACATGATAGTCTATCCAATTCGTCTAGACATAAAGGGTTTAAGCGACCTTGCCAATTTGTAGCTATGATCCGTGGTTTCGGATTACCCGTTAAACTGTAGGCGAGCAGTGAAACAGGGCTCATACATGCAAATCTCTGTTAAAAACTGTATCGACATGTTTTGAAAATGTTCAAAGCAACTGCATCAAGGGGTTTGCCCTCGCCTCTTTTTCATTTGTAATTTCCTTAGATTTCATTGATATATTTACTACACCAGAGCCATTTTTTATCCACCAGCAGAGAACCCACAGGTTATTAATACAAGATAAAAATTCTAAATTGGTAGGTGTTTTACCAGCAATCTGGGCCCATTTAATATGTCTTTAATTTCTCAGTGGGGTTCCACTCCCCTAATCCGTAGCCCAATAAAAAGAGGCGAAGCAAAGGAGTGAACGCGAAGAGACTAAAATGAATTAAGGCGACAGAGACCGAAAAAAGGACGCAGATCTACGGCAATACCGATCCAATCGCAGTTGTCGTACGGTATACTCGACTGTTCGGTCAAAATTCGAATATTCCCACCTTTTTTTTATATCGAAAAGAAAAACGGGCGTAACCAACGGGGGGTCCTTGTTATAAAGGGGAAGGACAAAAAAAGGGTCTCACCACGAGGCGATGGGTATATGTAGTAGATAGATAAGCGTTAAGATGTAGGTGTAGTAACTGCAAAACCTTGTCCTAAAATTATTATCAGAGTGGTATTCGAACCTCTCTCACCCATAGCCGCCTATCCAAGTGTGGCAAGTGATGGAGCAGATGGAATGGGGGAGTCACAAGGATTAGTAGTACCGCAAAGAACATTGTTGATCAGAAAAAAGAACAAGGATCGCTACTGCAAAAGTTCCATCTCTAAATGTTGGGCCAGAAGCCCACATTCGACGCTAAAAAAAAAATCCATACAAACAACAGAAATCCTGTTCCTGACCAGTGGTCTTAACTCAGGGGAATCTACAATCAATTAATGGCCGCGTCTACCGGCGAACGAGTGGGTGGGTGAGAAAATCTGTTACACACTAATATTTACAGGACGAAAGCCCCAACCCAACGGAGAAGCAGCATGTCACCAAATCATGAATTTGGGAGGGGGGCATGATTTTGTAATTTAAATGTCTGAAATAGTAGTACTTTGCAACTCGAATTTATATTATACGATTTGGTGACCGGAGCCGACGAGGAATTTGGTGGTTATTCCAGCCAGGGTTATATAAGTTTCAACATAAAACTATGCAAGCGCTACAATTTTGTATAAGTCTTTCTCTCATTCTGACTTAAGCGTAATGTGTACTTGTAGTCCTAGTAGTGTTTATTTCTTTTATGAAATTATAAATATTCTAAATACATCTTACTTAGTTGTGAAATAAGGCTTTTTTGGAGTGTTTCCAAAACCAGCTTTGTTCGACCCACGTAGTAACAGTTGAGGGGCTCTCTTATTTTCGCTCTTAAGACTTGTGGACATAAGAGCTAAATTTCGCTTACGCCTTCCCAACGTATTGTTTCATTAATGTTAGAGGGACGACTCTGAATAGCGCGTTGAAGCAAAGAGAGCCTTAGCTCGGGGAAGTTTAGGGGTGAGAATGACTCCCCTCTCTTTGACAGAATGCCTGGCGGCGGGTGGCTGCGCAAAGCAAAAGCGCCCTTACGAACAGCCTGAGCGAAAAAATGCGTCTATAAAAAAGGAGGGAGGGGGGGAAATGGTGGCTGAGCAGGATTTAGCTGCAAAGAAAAATGGTCTTAATGGAACTGCGACGTTAGATCTAGTTATCCGTATTTTACGTAGAGTAGGGAGGGAGAGCGCGTCATAGATCTTGAACCCAGCGGACGTAGAGACCAAATTCCCTAAAAAAAAGAAGAGTGACGGGTTTAACAGAGGCATACACTCAACTCTCGACTTTAAACCCGTAGAGGATGGAGGCGAAAATAGAACGCATGGCTTTAACAGAAAAAAGTGGCTCCAGCGAGGCCACGTAACTGGGAAATGAGAGGGGGTGGGGGGTGGGGAATCAGATTTGGAGGAATAGGAAGGGAGTTATGGGGGGAGGGACTGAGAGAGAGGCGGGGGATTATCTCTCTCCCGCAGCTGCACACCAACTGGCTGGCTGAGTTGGCTACTCGCTCGGTTTACTCTGTTCCTCTGCCAATTTCTCCTAGGATTTTTTTAATACTTTGCAGCCATTTTCTCTTTTCGCAAAGGAATTTCCAGAAGACGCTGCAAATAGTGACGTAACATTCCCCTTCCCCAATTAACCCCACCCTATCCTCTCTCTCACGAAAAAAGGCGCTTTTATAGCCTCCGTAAACTCTCATTCATGATCTGACGTGCCATAGTTCCTAATAATTTCCTCCCCATATGTTTGGCGGGCCCCCCCCCCTTTACGATTCTGAGCGATGCACCCAAAGCTACAGCAAATCCCTTCCCATTCATCAGCTGATCGCTGAAGATGACAATACGCAGGTATGGGGAGCACAGACTGACACCCCCACCCCCCATGAAGATGTATTCCCCCTGCCCAATGATACACGTGCATGCCACTCTGCCTACGCAGTGAAACCGAGAGACGAGGGGGGGCAAGGTGCAGAAGAGCCTCAAACTAAATACAGAATGTCCTTGCTGATCGGTGAGCAGGCATCGCCATGTATGCGTACTCGGGGTATTTATAATAAGAGTTCAGGGACAAGATTGATACTTTGTGGTAGGCCGCTGGCTGCAACCAAAGCAGGATCGTCCCGCTATTATTCAAGAGTTCCATAAAATGTATTCAATAAAATATTGGAGCAAACGCCTAATATTATATTCAACTTTACATGACACTTGCTCCGGAGAGGGGGAACTTAGCTTGCAATAATATTGGGTGTAAAATGAAGCTATGCAACGCTGAGATGAAACCAAATTTGCAGGAAATTTTTCTGGTGAACGGAGAAAATTTCGTCGCGAAGTTTTGCTCGTCATAGCTTTACGTGTTCCATCTAAACATCTCCTATATTTATTTGCAATCAAAATGGCAGATCTACTTATCACCCTCGGGAGATTTCAACGTGAGATGACCCCTTGACCTACCTTAAGGCTACCTCACTCAATCTAGGGAGGACGCGAGAGAAAGCGGCTCTCACCCGCACTAACGGCCTTCGAACCCTGCCCCAAATATTTCTAGAGAGAAATAGTAAATAAGTATCGAATTAGCTCAAACCTTCAGGAACGAGGAAGGTTGCAACGAGTGTGATAGTAAAGAAATGTACTTTAAATCAGCGTGTAAATATTTACACATATCCTGCTTCACTCAACAAAATGAGAAAGCAAATGACCGCCATGAAGATGCATTAATTAGCGCTTCCTATCTAACAACATATTTTAAGGTAAGAGAACAGTGCTAGAAATGACCGAGGATGGAAGTTACAATGAGTCCCAACTAGCATACCCTGGGACTTCAGGAGAAAACGGAGAAAAGTCTAATTAGCGCGGAGAAACTTCACTCCGATGCTTCTCCCCAAGATTGAAGATATATCTGCATGTTATACTCCCAAATGACAATGATCCAGCATACCCAACTGACAGCTATCCGAGGACCCCAAACTAGCTGGAAATTAGACAGAAAGCCGCTATAAAACCAAAAGAACCCTAGTGATTTCTCCAGTAAGGCCTGGCCGGATGAATGAGCAATCTGACCTATCATCTCTCGAATGCTTATAGTGGAGACACTCGGCATTCCGACCGAAAGCGCGTAGATGCCTTTTGCCACCCCTAATCGCAGAGACAAGTAGGTCTCGCAGATTGTGGAGGATTTATCTACACAATAAAGAGGATTGGAGGATGCTCAAGGAAAGGGTAGCAAGTGACTGAAAGCAGAGATTAATCATCGCCAGAAAAGTCTCTCCTAAAAGGGAGGGTGTGCAGACCCTACAGGTCGCCAGCGCCCTTATTGGTCTTCTTATGTGGTCACTTGGGCTTTTCTACCCTCATTAACGAATCCCCCTTCTCATGAAATTGCCCTCGTTGGTTATCGGTCTTTAAATAAACAGAAAAATACTCCCCAGCGCGCCGGGTGTGTGAACGAACGAAAGGGGTTTGGGACCTGAATGATGAAGGGACAGGCGGTCGGTCCCCAAAGGATGCGGACTCGGAGGGATAAGCTGGGGTAAAAGGTTCAGAATCGGAAGGGAGGGTGGGGGGGATAACGCACACGGTTCTGGGGAGGGAGGGCAAGGGTCGAGAGAGAGAGAGAGAGCGCGCAGCTGCGGTGGGAAACGGGAAAGAGGAAACGGACGAGAGGAGAGGAGGTGGGTGTGTTGCCTTCAGGCTTCCAACAACCCCCGTGGTGGCCGGTTGGGTAAGGAAGTTGACGTTAGATAGAGTCGGAAGGAAGATCTGGTTTTCCAGAGCAGCCGAGAGGCCCTGGGCAGGGACTATTCGAATCCCGCACAACTATTCCTTCTCTCCCCCACAAAGAGCAGCGCGCGCTCAGTCAAAATATCACAATCGAAAGGGTGAACGGAGGGGAATGAACGCCCCCACCCTCAAACGCAACACTCCCCTCATCCCTCCACCGTTCCACTAAGAGAAGGAGGGAGGAAATGCTCCCCCACTCTCTTTAAGACCCCAATTAGCTCCCTCCAGACAGTGACGCCCGTTCCAACAACCAAGGGCCTCATTCGAGCGTCTCTCTCTCTCTCTCTCTCCCTCCCTCCCTCAGCTCATTCCTTCGCTCTCGCTCTCTCTCAGTTTCTGGCGAGAGGCAGACCAACCACTACCTGCGAAGCTCTTTTCACATTCGGGCGACCTCCTCTTCTATCAGACCCGCCCCCACCCCTCCCTCTTTAAGGCACACACGTACGCACGCGCATACATATACATACACGCGTTTGGACGAGTCTTTCACACGTTCTACACGCTCTCTCTCTCTTCACCCGTAATAGCCTTGGAAATTTCCATTTCCCTCCTCGAGTGTTTAATTCTCACTCTACCCTTGCCACATCCCTCCTATTTACTAGTATTCACACCCTTCAAGCAAAGGCCAAAGGTCGTGTCAAGAGAGACGTCGAATCCTCAAAGAACCATGAGGACATACCCAATTCAACAGACACAAACCCAGAAGACTAACTTGTTGAGCGGTTCGAATCATCCTCGAAGAAAGAAGCACGTGGCTATTCGAACCCATTTTAAGGGGTAGGGCGCGCAGACGCGAAGCAGGTCACACAGTCGAGGTGATTAGGGTAAGCCAGCAAGAGTAGTTCGAGCGAAGTATTCGAATCCAGAGTTCAACATCGGTACTCTTGAGTAACTCGGTTATGATTTTTTTTTTCTTCTTGAAGCTTCTATAATTTTTCCTATCTACCTTTTCAAGTTATCATCCCTTTCTCGTTTTACCTATTCTCCTCTAAGATGATTTCAGCCAAAACTTTGTTTAACCTTCAAGCTTAGAAGGAAGTAAGAACAGTGCGGCCGAGAAATGAATACCGGAAACCCTTACATGTAGTGTCAAGTTCTTTTGTTCATATCCTCGCATCTTCGTGTTCTTTTGTACAAATTTGTTCTTGGAATTTCCTTCATTTCGCACATATTCAACAATCGAAACAACAACGTCCTCTGTCGCAGGGGATCTATTGGTTCAACATGCTTACCGCTTCACTTTTCAGTGTTTATGCGCCTGTTCCTTACTTTCCTGGTTTTTTTTTCTCAAAGAACTCGAGGCAATCAATTATAATTTATCTGGGAGTTAATGGCAACTATAGACAACACTGCCATAAATTAGCTAGAGGTGTATTTAGTTCGTGTTTTTGTTTTTTTAACGTCGAGCGTACAATGCGTACTTGAACATCGCTTTTGATATGTAACTAAATTCTCTTGATGGATAGGTAAGAACAGGGGGGAAAAGGTTCAAACACAACCAACTCCAAGAAGAAGACCTTATGAAGCCTTACTCAGATGAAAAATACGAACATACACCCACCCTTCATTAGTATTTGACTTAGGATGCTCAGTTTTGTAGTCATTCACAAAGGTGTAAAGGAAGCAAAATTTCTTGGTTGGCGAGTAAGGAGAGGTCGAATTCTGGCATTGGATTGATATAACCTACACTACATCAAATTAATAAATATGCCACGTGCCAAAGAATACACCTTGAAGGGGAAGCAGGAACATCTAACCCCTGGTTAATTTTATTTATAATGATTTTTTTCGAAAAACAGGTTGGTAAAGGAAGTTGGGTGCGGTTTAAATGTATGTGGAAGGTACATAATTCATTTCCCGAAATAGAAACTTACTTGAGGAATAAGTAGTGGGGTAAGTCTTGATATGAAGCATTTAGAACGAAAGGGATCACACAAATAAAGACTGGAACACGACAGTATATGTTGTGGAAAATTGGACTCGAGACACAAAAACTGAACTAGAATTTGCCCCTTAAACATTTTTTTTAATTAGGCAATAAATTTGTGTAATCAAGAATGGGAGGGACAAAGTTAGAAAATACAGACAGTAATAACATAGCTTCCCGACACTAAATAATGAAAGCGGGATGGAATATGATAAAACGTCCAAGAGCAAGTGTGTAGAAAGAACACAACCACCACCAGAACGAAGTACGAACATGAACCTCGTGGAAACCCAGAACCCCAAAAGACAAACACGATTACAAAAAAAAACACTCAATTAGGCACCAAATTCCATAATTAAACCACAAAAAATAACACCCCCACCCCACCGCGATGTATCAACGCCTTCCATAACCACGCCTACGCTAACTGGGAACCGTTGTCTGGCCGACGCGCCTAGTAACCATGGTAACGCAAACTCTTATCTCAAAAAGATATGGTCTATGTGCAAGACTTCATTTTTCCGAGTGGCTAAATCGTGTGTACAGGTACTCATGAACGTGTAGGAGTGCCCCATCTGTGCGCTCACCCCAGTGGGCCTCTTCTCGCGGTCCCCTCACACGAGGGTTCCAACCCTCGGATCTTTCCCCTAGCGATGAAGAACCCGAGGGAAGAAACGTGGGAAAGTGAGGAGGGGGGGGTCCCTCGCGAGAATCCTCAGCCCCTCATCAATAACATTCACCAATAAGAAATAGGGGGTTGCTGTCGGGAGGGGGACGGGGACGTCAAAGAAATATAAAACCTTGATGTGAAGAAGGGACAAACATGATAATTCGCAGGTCTTAAAAAACCCGCCGAGTTTCGACACTTGTTACCCGTGGGTAGCTAGACAGTGACAGCAACCGAACCAGAGCCGCTTGGTCAAAGGAGCTGCCAAGTGTAGGCCATGAATGGTCTTTTGCAGTCTCCTTCTTTTCTTATGTTATGTTCTTAACTATCGCTCCCTACCTTCTGGAGGCGGGGACGTGTTGGGATTTAGTTGAAAGATATACATCCAACGAGGGCATTTTTACCGTGAATAATTGGGAGGGGGAGGATGGAGGAAACTAGATAAAATGGACTTGTAAAAAAAAAAAATCCCAATTATTTGCGGTGTATTGCTTCTGTACACTCTTGTTCCTGGAAACTTCAAACTTCGCATAATTTCACTTTCGCACTTTCTTTACGAGCATTTTAAAGGTCTGGCGAAGAAAGCCTCATTGGTTACGTTTTTTTATGTAAAATATTCTATCTCAGCATTTTGGGATTCGTATGAGAGACGCCGCCGTCCATCCACGTTCACCATGGAAGGAAATTGTGTAATCCAACGAGGGTGGTTTATTAGGATGGCAGCACCCCCTCCCCTGCTGAATCATGCGAACAAAGGGGTGGACGTATTAATGAATTTTGGAGCTCAACTCTACGAACGGAGACTCGCGGGAGCTGCTTAAAATGAGCTAATGTCATCTATGTCCCATCCCGGGACTGAGCACGAAAGATAAAGACTCAGAAAATTCGCACTCTGGCAACGTCTCCCCTAAGTCAGGGTGGGACTAGGGGTTCTTCCCAAGCCCGTCCCTAAATAGGGATCCCGACCCCGCTGGAAGGGGAAAGGGTGAGTCTCGTGGACAGGGAGCCAGCGTCTGATTGATCTTTCTGGCTTGAATCGGATGAGGGGGATAATCGATCAGAACGGAAGGAGGGCGGGGGGGGGGGGTCTCATACGTTCTATAAGTCGGGGCAATTGTGAGGGCTCGTCCAAGGTGAGGTCCAATCCCATACCCGCTTCAGTGCCGCAACCGAGTGCGTCATGCCGTGGACGATGTGTGTGTCTGAAAATGGTCCCCCCGAGACGTTCTTCTGTGACTGGCACAGTGCCACCGACATCAGATGCCACGAGCTAAACTTAGGAGCACCGATTTACTCTCCCCTCCTCACCTGTGTCGCCAAATTGGTCACCTCTCGGTTTGGTTCGGGTCCTCGCCAGGTACAACTGCGTCTGATTCCTCCTCCCGCAGTGGGGTTACGCAAGCGGGGGGGGGGGCGGAGGAGAGAGCAGAGTTTAAATAAGGAGGCATTGGCACGACGTCAAACGGGTTCGAACCTACACGTTGGCATAAGAGGCGATTTCATTTGTCCAGCAGGAGCTACCCGACCCTGTGAATTCGATCGAGAGCTTTTACGATAATAAACCAGCCTTGCATCGGTTCATTCAGACGGAGCAACTGATTTAAGGCCCTTACCAAATCACCGGTTAAAATGGGTCAACGGGGGTGAATTCTCTGACCCATTACCTCCAAGATGATAACCCTCCTTCATGCCCCTGGAATGAACGAGCCCCTGCCCATCGCAGCGGGTAGAATAAGCTCAAGCACAGAGTTATAAGAATCCCCGAGTTTACGGAACTGGTCTCCAACGGTTCACGACTGGCCAAGTACAACAGCATTCGGACACTCAAATCAGAAAGAACACAAACTAGCGCCATATGAACCCTCATTACAGAAATTATACGAATACCAAAAAGATCAATTAAAATAGTAATTAAAATATAAAAGTGTTCACCTACATCTTATTCAGATGAAATTTAGGACTTCTTTGCAACACTCACGAATACAGGAAAATTACAATCAGTTCAAAACTGATATTGGGAAAATTCAGACTAGGAGCGAGAAATGAATCTAGAAACATTAGTGGAATATGTGGTAATGTGCGTTCTAAACGAGAGAACGCAGAAGATGGACGCGGATGGGATCAAACGGAACAAAACTAAGATCGATTACCTACTTTTTAACAGGAAAAAAAATCATGACATATAAGTTATCAGCCCTAACAATAGAGGTAGCAAGAAGATTGCATAGACCAAGATCAAAATAGATCTAAAACAAGAGAAGCAACCTCGCGACAGAGAACAAACCCACTGAATCTTGGCACCTTCCAACTTACCCTAACAAACGAGTTTATAAAGAACTTAATGATCAAGTGGAGGAATCCTCATTAGAAATCTGGAACAATAATACAAAAACAACTAGCCCTTAATGTGCAACTTGGGAAATAAGACAAGGTTTTTAACTAAAATAATAAGTAAGCTACTAAAAAGAGAAACTAAGGACGAAAAAATGATAGGAGATAAAAAACAATTAGGGAAAGGATCAAATATACTAAATAAAACAACTCCAGAGAGAGAATATAACATAATACAAATTAGTGAAAGGAAGTATCGAAAACAAATCCTAAACACATGAAACAAGACCAAACAAGTCGCAGCAAGCAAATGACAACACTAAGTTTTTCCAAAGTAAAAAAGTAACGCTTTCCAAATATTATTTTACTTCAGATTACCAAAAATTTGGAGTGAAAGAATCCCATAACTCACCAAACCATAACACTGAGACACAAATAAAGTGTTGGCAACTCGCTGACGTTTCAAATTATTTCATAATAGGGAATTTTTGTATAGTGCTCTTCAAGGCCCACCAGTAAAGAGCGATTTTTTTCACGCACTTAGGAGCATGAAAAATGGTAAAGCTTTTAAAGGGCGGAGGTGCAAGCCCCAGTGTCTGTTAACAGCTACATGGACCCAGTGGTTAGCAAAATAAATGGAACAGAGCTGCGTCACTTAAAACTAAGGATAAACTAACGAGGTCATTCGCAGAGTGTGTAAGGAAAGTGAAGATAACAGAACTGAAAATGCAGGGATGATATATAGCCGTTGAGGCCGAGAAGCTACGCAATCGTTCAGGTGGCAGCTGCATGTTTGTTCAGATGGGAGTTGGGAGGGATTCTGCAGGGGGGAAATGGGTTAGGAGTCATTTTGGTGTTTGAGGACGGAAAGAGCTCACTCAGGGTTCATTATTTTCTTAATATTGTGCCCCAAAAAGCGAAAAACAACGAGGACATCTACATTAGAAAAACGTTTCTGAAAAAAGGTTCATAAACGAAGTGGTAGGCCTAGGGAAAGTGAAAATGCGTACAGGATGCATAACGGGCACTCAAAAAGAGACTCCAGGGAGTTGAGTGGATACACAACTATTCTGCCACTGTGCAACAAAGGCCGGTCCTCTAGCGAGAGGAATTATTAGATTAAAAACGAAACCAACGAGAACACGTGTACCACAATTTCAAAAATAAAGCGGGGTGTTAACATTTTACCGCCCAGTTGTATTTTTTTGCCCACCCGAATTCACCGGCCTCGCATTGGTTTAGTTGCTAAAATTTCTTCCGTATGCCGAAGTGAACAATTTTGGACACCTCAATGAAATAATTTGAAACCTCTAGAGTTGCCAACAGCGTTCGCAGGTCAGGGTTATGGTTTGGTGAGTCTATGGGATTCTTTCACACCAAATTTTGGTAATCTGTGGTAAAATATTTGGAAAGCGCTACTTTTTTACTTTGGAAAAACTACCAACGTTCTTACATTTTAGGTTGGCCAAAAATTGCATAATCTGGCAACGGTTGAAGTGGTATTGATCAGTATGTAAGAGAAGGAAAAATGTGTTGAAAGTACATAGCCCGATTAGACTAATTGGGAGGGCATGCAACTCACATGAATCCCCCCCCTCCCCACTACCCCAACGTGTGCTCTTGTACCCTCTCCGCTCATCTCGAGTATTAAAAGAATTGTGCAGGGTGGCGCGGGATTCGCCTTATTCATTCTCGTGAATAAGATTATTCGTGTTGGAAGAAATATTAAGTGTGAGGGGCGGTTTAGATCCTAGCTCTACCTGACAGGTGACAAATGGGCGAGTGCAGGTAGAATTCAATCGAGCAAAGCGCCGCATTGACGTAATTGTGCTAAGTATATCGTTTACATGTGGTCAAAGGGTGGAATTATTTGGGTGATGTGAGAAAGAATAGAGCGAAAATGTGTGAATTAAGGAAGGGGGGAAAATGAATAATGTGATAGGAGGAAAGGATTGGGAAATATGTGAATGAAGGAAGGGGGAGGTGATTTAAGGAATGTGCTGGGACGAAGAAAGGGGTAGAAAATTAAAGTGAAATTGTGTGGAAGATAAAAAGTCCCAGATTTTCATGTAGGCGTTTGGGGCCTGTAGGGCAGGAGCTTCTCATCTGCCTCCCTGAGAATTTCAAAGGATAACCGACCCACACAAGAAAAATTAATTTTAAAAGGCCAACTAACGAAAGCATGTTCATGAACCGTAACCCGAGTAACGAAATGAGGAAACTACTTTAGCCCTCGGAACTGGGATGCCACGCGATTCTCCAACCTTTGGAGGGGGGGAGGGGGGCATCGAAAGTGAGCCCCTGTGCGAAACTGGTTGGTCATGGCAGAGGCAAAGCGAAAACCATTGCGGAGAAAGGAAAGAGATAGATTAAGTGATTGGCGCCAATTAATGTGGGTGCAGATACCTAGATAGGGAGTGGAGATAGAAATCAACATTTGAGGGGAGGGGGGCTAGAGAAACCAAGATCTGAGAGGACAAAAAAAATCCCGCCGGTCATAATCCGAGGAGGCGAAAGGTCGCGGGTCAAATTGTGAGAGGAGAAATTTCCGACACTCGAATGAATCAAATTAAAACCCTATGGAGGTGGAGATGAGCAGGGGGGGGAACACGGGTGACGAGGAGAACGGACTGCCTAGATCGAGGAGACCAGGCGAAATGACTAAGGTCCTGCGACCCCTCAGTAACGGGTCCAGCGCCGTCGCCAGAAGGGGAAAACAGGTTTCGCCGAGCGACGCAGTTCACTGGCATAGAGAGAGGGAGAAGGGCGCGAACAGAAATAGAAATTATAAATATTAGAGAGAGTGAGGAAGGAGTGTGTGAGAATGTGTGTGTCGGCGCAGACGCAGCATAGTAAAATGCCAGCAGGCGCTCTCGCTCCACCATTTCAGCCCCGACCGGACAGAAGGAGGAGGCATGGGTGCCAGAATCCGCGATGCGTCACCCACCATCACCAGAATTCGGGGACCAACGTTCCAGTCCAGGAGTCTCAGCTAGGGATTTTATGCGGGTTCGCATGGGGTTCCCAGCTCCTAGGTGGGTCAGGGATGCGCGAGCACCTTTAAGAGATCAAAATGGTAGGGTTTTAGTGCGTCCTTCCCGGGCATGGTAGCTTGAAATGAGAGGTGAAGTAATCCAGTGAGGAAATGGATCGACATGAAAACAGTCAAGCTGGAAAGAAAACAAAAAGATCGCCCCAGCTTAAATGCTGGGATCCGGAGGGTATAACTGAAGCCTGGAAGAGCGAATTCATACAAGAGCCTCTCGAAAGTACGAATTTGCCCTTCTAGAGAGGGGGTGAATGTGGAGACGGGTGAGAGAGCAAAAGAAGTGGAGATGGATGGAGAGCCCGACCCTAGGCGGGTGCGAGGCGACTCAGGACGAGGCCAATCGGCCTTCGCCGCTCCGTCCCGACTAAATCACTTTTAAGTTCCGAGGCGATGCGGAAACGACCTCCCCCCACTCCCAAATGGGGTGGGGGCGTTCATCCCCTCATCCTTCCTCCCCCTCGTAACGCCCCAATCTCCCCTCGGTCGGCGACGAACAATAACAAGCCCACGTGCTCCGTACACGCCGCTTTCAATCGGGGAAGGGGGGAACGCCGCCCCTACACACTTTACGAGGGGCCACCAACGCCGGGGATTCGCCCCCTTTCACCATAAAGGGAAGGGAGGGGCTCGAAGCTGGGGTATTTGAGTCACCGATATTTTTTTATTTTTGGGTGGGGGTGATATCCTCCTTTTTATCACCCGCAATGAGGGTCTTCTCTTTATTTCAGAAGAGTGTCAGATCCCAGAGTTGGGCACTCATGCCTTCTTAGCACCACAAGTACTCTACCCCCCGCAATGTACCTTCCAATCCCCCCCCCATTCTCTCACTTAACCAGATATGCCTCCTAATTTCCGCGTCGATCGTCGCAGAACCAAGTTCGGGGAATCGAATAAATACCGAAAACCGGGGTTCGATCCCTTAAAGATGAAAGGCGGTGTTCGACCTTATCCAGAAGGGAGGAGCAAACGTTATTCCGAGCGGTGGGGGCGGGAGGAGCAACGAAAGAGAAAGGTGTTCCTACCACCGCCCTGCTAACGAGCCCCCACTCACAATAGGCACGGGGAAGGGGAGATAAAGGAGGGGGGACTTGATTGACCCCAGCAGCTCGATTAAATGGCTCGTCTGAATGAAGTATACCCCCCCCCCCCCTATCTCATCTTCTCATTCCGAGCCATCAAAGACTCGTCCATTTGGTCTTTTTTTCGTATCAGTACGTGCCTCGTTGTAGTAGTGACGTCACCGGGGCGGGAAAGCCCGTGCGAGCAGAGTAGACGACATAGGAGAATGCCAAGATAAATGAATGCGTGTTATGCACACTGAAAAAAAAGGCAGGTAGTAACAATTTATGCGGTAGTGATCAGCGACTTAAGCGCGCGCAATATGGGCCGGAAACTTAGTCGTTCACAGCAGTGGATCGGCCGATCAAAGTTGGATCGGTGACGCTTCTGACTCGAGCGACTCCTGACTGGCGCGCGAACGAGCTCCGTCGCCACCGAAATTCATGTTCGATTGACGTTGCCATTTGGTTTCGTTTCCCAATTCAGACGACCGAAAATTCCTGCCCGGAACATGTTGGCGAAGGCGCCAAAATTTGATTCTGGCGACATTCGCGGAGAGAGTGGGATCAAAGAGGTGGCGGAGACCGGTCGCTATACTAGAATACGTCGGTAAATTTAATCGAGAAGACCACGGCCGATTTAAGTCATTAACGGGGTTTGAATAAAAAAAAAACCGTCATGATTTTGACATGCCACTGTTTTATCGTGGACGTATCCATCAATTATCCGAATTGATGAATCTTTTCTGTGAAATGCAACCCGAAATTATGCAATAAGACAAGGAATTTGTTAAAACGCCGAACAAATGAGACAACGTACGTTCTCTTTGTTCGTATTCCGACACGACCTCTTCAATATAGTGGAAGCTACTTTTCACACATAAAATTATGGAATGGGTATCAACGTGTAGGAGAAAATCCTGGAATGGGTATCAACGTGTGGGAGAACAATTCTCTCTCTCATCTTGGTTAATTAACAAAACAAACAAGGTTATTTACAAAGAGAAGTTGAGGGGGTGAAATGTGTGTACAATACATAATTTGAGTACGTACTGGGGTATGGGGGCGAATTTTCATGACTTGTTTCAGAAGGAAGATTAGATTGCGGTGTAAGGTTAAAAAAATATTTTCAGGGATGAATACAAATTCACCCATACCAGTCGTCCAATGCGAAGATGCACTAATGGCAAGAGGGTGATGCTACGTAGTTTTGACCAATCCCACTAGGGCAGAACCCATACCAGTCGTCCAATGCTACGTAGTTTTGACCAATCCCACTAGGGCAGAGACGAAATATACTTCTTAGGTTTGCAAATCATCCCTGAACTTAATAATAAGCGGGACTAATTTGCAGCATTCGAAAATACGCCTAATATGTTACAGGAACCTTGGAGATGGATGAAGGTGAAAAGGATTGGGATTGGAGTGAGGGGGGAACAGAATGGGATTGAGGGTGAAACAGAATGGGATTAAGGTAAAACAGATTGGGGTGGAATGAGGGTGAAACAGAATGGGATAGAATTAGGGTGAAACAAAATGGGATGGGATGAGGGTGAAACAGATAGGGGTGGGATGAGGGTGAAATTAGGGTAAAAAAACAGATTGGGGTGGGATGAGGGTGAAACAGAATGGGATGAAATTAGGGTTAACAGGTTGGGGTGGAATGGGATGAGGGTGAAACAGATTGATTGGGACGGGATGACAGTGAAAAAGATGGGGTGGAAAGAGGGTGAAACAGATTGGGATGGGATAAGGATGAAAAAGATAGGGTGGAATGAGGGTGAAACAGAACACTAATGATTGACGATTTGTGAAAAAAGAAACTGGGGGGAATTCAATGAAGAAAAAAGAACTAATACCATAATGTATGGACAGGGAGGGAGAGTGCCCTGCCTACAAAGCTCCCCAAGGAACATTCATAGGGGCAGAGGCACTCAAGGGTCCAAGTTCGAACAAGGGGTGTGTACATGAGTAAAAAAGGATAGCAAGGTTCCTGAATGAAAACTTAAGGGAGCAGACGATCCCATTTCAAACCCTTGGACAGAGAGGTGGGGATTTCTAGTAATCTTTTAGACTTCCATGACCTCGTTGGTTTTCACCTTAAATAAAAAAAATAATCGAATTTATTACTACTTATTCATGTCAGTTCTTGAGGACATTCCCTCTTTTAAGTGTAGAAAGTGGGAAAATACCTGGTAAGAATACCATTATATATATATATATATATAGTTAGAACCAAACAATAAAATACACATAAGGATTGTATTTGCTATGAAAGTTCAATGCAGGGGAAACCTAACCATTGTGAGCACTTGAGGGGGGGGGGGTAGGATTTACTACTGCTGTACACTTGTTTTTGTAATCTTTCGGAGTGGTACTCGAAACAAGGGTCGGTTACAGCATTTGGAAGCCAAAAATCGATCCGGGAATCCAGTGAAACTTTACTATATATCCCATATAGCTAAACTTGTGGTCAACTCTGCCTAAGGTGGAATGCAGAGATGAAGGGGCAGGAGACCAGAAACTAGTTCGTACAAAGAACACAAAATTTCAAGCATATTGCATGAACCGCTTTGTGGAAAAAGTTTGTATGCTTTTTAAACATTTTCAAAACTAATATAAATCACATGTACAAAATCTTAATAGACAAAAAACCTCTAACATTTTCTCTTAGCCTCATCATCACATGATATACCTACGCAACCTTGTCCAACTTCAAAAAGGCCCAAATAATATGACTTGCCTCTTGGATAACTATCTGTAAAGTAGGGCAGCAGGTTTATTGAAATCAACAAATCCAGAAGCATAGATTTTATCGTCAAATTACCCAAGTTTGAAGGCGGAATCAGGCCACTTAACACAAAAGAAGTAAATGGAAAAACTTTGGGGCCAAATGATACGTGGATGAGTTATATATAGTGAGGAGTCCTCAATTTAAGACAATATTAAACCGAGACATTCAAAATCTCAAGTTTTAAAACATTATTAATTGTGTGTAAAACACAATACATTTAGTAGGCCAGATTCAAGAACTTGAAACACGATTGGAGCTTTCTTGTATGGGATGCATTGCACACCACCTTGCCTGATCGTTGAATTTCTTGGTACATTAGGCATACTAGGAGCATCAAACGTGTTAGAACATGAACCATAAGCTAAAGTTCTAAACCCGTTACCAAGTAGGCCTCGAATGAGAAGTGCTCTCGCGAATCGAACTCATATCACATGGAGCCTACTCCTTCAAAACCTTTCAATTCTTTTTTATTATTTCAGCCTTCTTAATTCTCTTCATAATATGGTAGGCGATTTAAAACACCCAAAACCTAAATTTAAATACTTAGCCTACTTATAATTCTTATAAAAGTGATCTCTAAGTCTAGGAATTCTTCGTCTCTATTCGCGGGATCAAATTTGTTGGCAAAACAAGACCTGATTTACCCAACATTCAAATAGATGAACCCTAAGATATTGAACGGTTGTACGAATTAGACATTAAGTTCATCTTTAGTCATAAGTAGCAATACCAATTAATTAGTTATAAACAAAAGCAAAAATATGTTGTTTTTTTATATTCATCCTCCAATAGATATTTTGCTCATGAACTATTATTAATTTTAATTCGGAAGTATTATTCTATAAGCACACGAAGTAGGCCCAAGGAACGCGGACCCTGTCTTAAGATTTTGGCTTATCTCCTTTCTTAACATTAAAAGATAGAAATACAACGAATTGCTTGGGTATATAAGGGTTAAAAATACCCCCCAAAAAAAATTTTAAGACAGAAAATATGAAAAAACAACATTGGCCTACCTTCTTATCAGTCATTTCAGCTCACATGGTGATTTAATAGTCTTTTTAACGATTTCATATCTCTATAATGCGTATTACGTTTTAGAAATCCAACACAAACACACGAAAATCCAGAAACATTAGCACAGGTCTAGATCTAGTTGTTTATTTGAGCTAGCAGCACAGAGACAATTGAGCACAAACCCGTCCACTCAACGTTTACCGATATAGTGAATTCAGCCTCCACACAAAGTCGCTCTTTCGCCAAACTTTTCGAGGGTAATATTGCTGTATTTATCATATAACTTAAATTAATATGAATCGAGGAATATTTGTAGTCTTTTTAAACAGTTTATAAAATACAAATCCTCTGCTGCTGCCCTTAGAAATTAGGCCTCATCAAGCATTAACCTTAACAGCA